>VWZI01013328.1:24158-144205 GCA_013396835.1 Psilopogon haemacephalus | reverse complement strand
TTTCCCTTCTGATACGCATTGTGCTTGGAGTCACTACAGATTTTACGCGTGGAAATCTGCATCTGTCTCTGTTCTGTAGAATCTTTTATCTGTGCGTGCTGCTTTGTAGAGATCTTTCTGATGTGCACACAAGCTGCATATGCTGTAGTTTTAAACATAGAAGACTTTTTGTCTTTTGTATTTCCTGTAAGCATAAAAATAAGCTTAATCAAATTCTTTTCTCCTTACTTTGCCAGTTAAAAATGCATCGTGGGGAAATAGATGTTCTAACGTATTGGAAGTGAGGCAGTTGTGTCAAATGACAGCTGAGCAAAGCGAAGGGACGGGAGGAAAGCGTACAGTCCGCAGAAAGAGGCAAATGCCTGTTTTTATTGCGGAAGGGACACAAGCTGCCTGATGCCTGGGAAGAAGCAGGGTGCAGCATTCAAAGGACAGTTTCATTTTCTCTCTTCTCAACCTCACAAACAAATGAAAACATGCTATTGCAAGGGACTAAAACTGTTCTAAAATCGGCCATCCTCATTAATATTAGAATGCTTTTAGCAGAATGTGGCCTCTCTCTGAAGCAGGATGGCTCCATACATTTTTGTTGTTAATATAGCACAGATTAACACTGAAACCTTCAGTTCTGTGCATTGCAGCAGAGTGTGAGGGTCAGAAGTTCAGAACAGTTTAAACCTGAATTATTTAGCAAGTGCATACACGACACACACTTCCTATTTCCACACAGGTTGACTTTTTTTTTTTTTTTTCCTTAGTTTTCCTCATTTTAAAACGAGAGCCCATTGCTGTTATTTGCCCTGGTGCGGTGTTATTTGCCCAGGATATGTAGTTGACCCAGAATCTGACGAAGCCAATGAGAAGAAGTCTCAATGGGACTGTTGACCTAACAAGTAGCATGTCAGTCTCCCGGTGGCATTTGAATGTTCTCACAGTGAATGCTTCGAGACAGGAGAGAGCATAAAGCAGAGATTCTTTGGAATCCTTAATTAGACACAGTGATTTTGGAGTACTGACTTCTGACACTATCCTCCAGCGCCTAGTACTTTGTTTTGTGACCTTGAGGTTAAGGATACCAACCAGCCCTGTTTATTTTTAATAAAATCATACTGTTGTATGAGATAGTTCTAGGTTTTATTTATTTTTAGTGTAAGTGCTTCCTTATTACCTGGCTCACAGGTTTCTAGTAAAGATTTAGCTAATATTTGGACAGCACTTTTAAGCTATGAAGTTCTATAGGTCTATTATAGTGACCATTTTCTGTGTTTTTTCTTTTTAGAACGGTACTTTAGCAGTCTTTCAGTTCAGGAAGGTAGAGTTGAACTCTTTACCTTGGTTTTTCCTTCAAATTGTGTTAAATATCCTGATTTTAAAATGCTGACATAGGGTCATATTCTGATTTCACTTACAGGTAATGAATTTCAGAGAATTTCTTGATCCTCAGCAACTTTATTCCAGATCTAAACCATTTTAACTCAGAATTTGAACCAGTTTCATATTGATGAAGAATATACATATGAAAACATTAAATCCATTGTTCTACATTACTTTTTCTTGCTTAGATTTTCTTATTTTAGTAACTTTGGTAATTTAAGAAAAGGCTTAGTTATTTTTTTTTTCCTGCTCCCTTTCTGAAAGAAAGGCACCTTCAGGTAGGCTTTATAGAGAGGGGCAGGGGGCTGAAAAGCAGTTCGGGGAAATGTTGTTCCCCAATGAAAAGTTTTTTTAAAGTTAAAGTTAATACTTGGGTCTGGGGAAATTCCTCTGTGCTTAGCACACTATTCCTGGCACATCCTTTCATCAGGATTTGGGAAATCTTGTTCTGTCATTTAGTGCACATTTTGAAAGAGACAAATCTGTGTCCAAGTGATAGCACTGGAAATAGGGATCCTTAAAATGGTAGTGAAACAAAAGGTCTATACAGAAAAACATACTCTGTGTCGAGAATTTTATTTGAATGGGTGGATGACTTTTTTCAACAGAATCTGTTACAAGGTTGTACTTGACAGAAGCTGAGGATTGTTCTTGAGAATCCCAATTCTGGATTAGGCAGCTGATAACCTGCAAGACTTTGGTGGCTGGTAAACCTTGCTCCACTGAAAGAAGAGATTTCCTCTTTTAGCAATAGATCATTATGTTACAAGGCATGTATTAGAATGAGAATAATACAAATTCCCCTGTCTTTGCTGATCATATCAGAACTAATGGCATCTTGAATTGTCAGAGCATCAGGTCCATCCTCTGATAAAATATTAGAAGATACACAGATCTATTCATCTTTATTGGAGATTTCATTTTGATCTGCAAAATATTTGATGGCAATGCTGTTAGATTAGCTGTGGGCATATTGCAGGGACTAACACGGTAATCAGGTACTAAGATTTTGCAAAGGGATTCCCATAAATCTCTCCCTGTTACTTTGTAGTAAACCTTATCTCCTCAGTTTGAATGTACTTCAGGGAGTGGAATTCTTACTTATTTTAAGGGATTTATTTCAAATACAAGTTTTAGTTGCTACTAAACATTTGTTATGTTTTGATGCAGGTTTTCAAATGTAATGAAATTTCATCTCCAGAATTGTTCTATGAGATGGTTCTAAGCCTTAGCTAAAGGGGCAAATGGCATCTACCTTAAATTTATTTACAATGTTCAGTGCCTACTTTCAGCTAGTGAAGATCCCCTGAATTTAAGAAAGATGTTGAGGTGCTTGAACGTGCCTTCCAGATAAGGACAACAAGGCTGGTGAGGGAGCTGGAGCACAGCCCTGTTTGGAGCAGCTGAGGGAGCTGGAGGTGTTCAGCCTGGAGAAGTGGAGGTTCAGAGGAGACCTCATTGCTCTCTACAACTCCCTGAAAAGAGGCTGTAGCCAGGTGGGAGTTGGTCTCTTCATCCAGACACCCAGTAAGAAAACAAGAGGGCACAGCATCAAACTGTACCAGGGCAGGTTGAGGCTGGAGGTTAGGAAGAAGTTCTTTATGGAAAGAGTGATTGCCCATTGGAACGGGCAGCCCAGGGAGGTGGTGGTGTCACCATCTCTGGAGGTGTTTAAGAAGAGGCTGGATGAGGTACTTAGTGCTATGGTTTAGTTAATTAGAATAGTTAGTTGATAGGTTGGACTTGACAATCCTAGAAGACCTAGGGGTCTTTTCTAACCTGGTTAATTCTGTGATTCTGTGAAGACTCATGTCCATGGTTTCATTTTCTACTGCCCCCAAATGGTAATATATCTGGTAGTATATCCAAGAAACATGCTAATATCTATTTAGTAGATTTCCAGGATTTAAGGATGCTGAAAAAGTCAGTGGAGATCAGGAAGATTCCTCAAGTTTGTTTTTTTTCAGTAATGTTCTTTTATTTATTTAAAATATAAAGACTGTTCCTAGTACTTTTAGCATTCATTTGTCATATCTGATACAATTATCTTTAGCATTTAGAAGAAAGATAATCCCCAAAGGAAGCAGGAAACAACATTTAAAGTAATTTTCAGGTGTGCAGCTTGAGTTAATTGCTAAAATATAAATTTAAGATGGATTAAAACTGCTGAAAACTGCTATCCTGTCGGATTTAGTGAAAAGCATGCTTGACTTCTGTGGATATACAGCGCTTAATGAAATACCTCTTACCTGTGCAAACTTTCTTCTGCTAAGTGACCAAATCTGGTGTCAGGTGTGAAAGCAGAGTCAGCAGGTACAATGTCCTGTCACCTAGAGCTGCTTAGAAAGGGAGCTTTTACTTCATGCATTCCAAACCATTCACACATGCACTTCTTTTATAAAGTAGTCCTCAAAGCAGGCAGTTATCCTCATGAAGCAAGTCAATAATCAGATAAAGAGCATCAGATGGTCACTCTTTGGCTGATAATCCCTAGAGGAAGTAAAAATATTTCACCAAGAGATTAGTAAGATTTAAATTTTGTGAATATTAGACCATTCTTCTCATATTTTCCCCAAAAAGAATTATATTCTAACTCACAGATTTTACATACCCCTGAGTTTCTCAGGCATCTAGGTTTTCAATCTGACCATTGTTTGCAGATACATGCATGGCTCTGTGGGCAAAGGTTATGGAGTCGTTTGTTTGGAAGTGGTGAAATAAAGATTTGTGTGATTTAGATGTGTGAGCTGAAATTTCCTTGTCCCTGACTTGTCAAGGGAATGAGAAGACTCTGATCCTCTAAGAGCAAGCAGTATATTGAGTTGATTTCTCCTAGCAATGACTGGACCATTTGCTAAAACTTTCCCTAGAAGACAGAAGTGGGTTTCACTGGAGATGTGATTTTGATTTCTGATGGACAGTAATAAAAATAAGATTTATTTCAATATATTGGCAAAGGCTAGAGCTGTGTCTTGAATTATGTGAAAATATGTAATGTTTTGGGATAGCAGAAAAGCCAGGGTTTTGTTGAGACTTTAAAAAAGTTTATTAATATTTTTTAACAACTTTCTTTCAAGTCACCTCTACTCCCTTTCATTCACACAGAGAGGCATTTTCATGGTCATTTAAGCCACTGCATTAGTTGCTTGAGTTTTGTCAAAGTCACTCCACTGGTTTACGGTGGTGGGGGGCAGGGGGTATGTAGGAGGAATCTGACTTTCAGGGTGATTTTGAAGGGAGCTGCATTGTTTGATTTGCCTGTCTAAAACAATAACAATATGTTTTCACCTATTCCTCATAATTATACAGGCAAAACTAAAATACATGCCATTTTGAACTGAATGCTGAATTAAATTGGTTTGACTCCTATTTTCTGCCATCTGTGGCGTAACTAGAACAGAGAGTGAGAACAAAAAAATATAAATGACTCAGTGGCATTTCCTTTAGGAGACACATCATGCCCCCCATTCTTGTCAAATAATTTGTTTCAGCTCTAGCTGAAACAGTGTTCTGACACCCTGGTCACGGAAAAGAGGTGCTGTCATTTAATAGAGGGATATAGATTCATGCCGCAGTATTTTGGTTAAACAGTTACACATAATTTTCCTGTATATTTAGATAGCCTCCCAAACAGACTCAACACAATACTGGGATATAATTCACCTGAATTCAATACTGATTTTTTTCTGTAAGTGCTTAGTACCTCATAAACCAGACTGTGGAAAGGTCCAGAAACAGGTTCACAGAGAGGAAACTGAGACAAGTTTCTGGACACCTGATGTAGTCTCCCAGAAGACTTCATTGCCACCTGTGTTAGTTGCCACTCTCTCTACAGAAAACCTTACCTAGATTCTGGACTTAGATGAAGACAGGGCTACACCCCACAGTCTTCTGTTCTGACTAGAGCAGGTCACTTCTCATCCATAGAAAACTTTATAGAAAGAAGGTTTGACTTCCTCAAACCACCACAATCTCAGATACTGTTAGGTGTGTCAGCGTGCTTTGGAACCTGGAGGCACTAAGAGGTCTCATATACCTATAAATATATCTTTCAGAAGGGCTGATTTACCCCTGAAGTTTACATACAGAGTAGATGTTTGAGGCAAGCAGATTGTCCCTGCAGTACCCTGCAGGTGTTAGAGAAGTTCATCATCACAACACCCTGGCAGGGGGTGGCATCATTGCTCTAACTATAACAAGTTATCTTCCTTTATGTCCTTTATATTTCATGTGTGGTAAAAGCCAGGTTGAAAATGGCGGTAGTACTCTGAGTTTTGATTTGGTTAATGCTTTTTGAAGACTCTGAATGTTATATAAAACCTCTTTTTTAATGGATTTTTTAGGAATCAAGTTTTGAGTAAAGGCCAAATGTTTTTTTCACTGATCAAAGAAATGATACAGAATCAGGTTTATACATGGCACAGGTTAACAGTGTACAAATGGAAGAATAAGTGATAAAGGAGCAAATTATTATTTCTGAGTGACCTGAAGTGCTTAATGAAGAGGTCAAAATGAAACAAAAAAAAAAATTAATATTAGCTATGTGCAAGGCAGTGTAATAAAGAATGAAGACAAGAGGCTACGCAGGGCAAGAAACTCTTTTGGAAAGCAAGGACTTAGAAAAAGATAGAGAATTCTTTTTGGATAAGCACTTCAAAATGTAATCTCACTGTAATTCTGTGGCTAAAAGGCCAATGCAACCCTGAGATGTAAAAAAGAGTACTATTAAGCAGAGAATGTTATATTGCTCGCATGCACAACAGTGGTAAGGCAGCTATTAGGAGCTGTGTCCAGTTTTGGCGTTCACTGTTTGAAAGCAATGTGGAAATATAAGGTAAGTTCAAAGGAAAGGATTCAGAAAACAAGCGTGACAACATGAGGCATAAGCAGCTCAACTTATTTAGCTCATCAGGGAAGAAGCTGAGAAATTGCTTGGTCACCGCAGGTAGGTACTGACCCATAGAAAAGATATCCGAGAGTGAGTGGCCACTTTATCTACCTGACAAAGGCATTAGAGGACCCAGTGGTGGCAAGCTTAAGTTAGACAAATCCACCTTTAAAAGAAGACATGATTTCCTATCCTACAGAGCCCTAAATAATAAACATCCCTACCTGTGACAGCTTCTACAGGACAAACAGTTTTAAGAGGGCATTAAATATGTATTTTTAAATACATACTTTCATCCACTTTCTGGCAAATCTGTACATCTTTCTGTGCGTGTATGAGTGGGAGCTTTGTCAAGAGATTGGTGGCAGTTCCTTGTCTTGCAGTCTGAGACCCTTTTACTCCTCCTCAATCTCTCTTGAGCTTCTAAGGACCAGCACTGCTGGTGTTGCTCTCAGCATCCTTGTAACACTAGCAGTTTCAAAGGAGAATAATTATTATCAAATAATCATTCTATTGTTTTGTGGTTTCAATGTGGTCTTTCAGACTGTCAGGAAGGATTTCTTTTTTCTTCTGGATGAAATTGGCCACATATGTCTTGGTTATTGGGAGTTGTTTCATTTTCTTGCATTCCCCTGGAGCATCAGGGATGAATGGGTGGCCTTGGATGGCTTTTTGCCATTGTACTGCACTGGTATGAATATACCCTTCCCTGATTGTAGGTGACTTGATGCTGTATTTTTGTTTCGTATTTATGGTCAGACTAATTCCAATAGCTAAATTGATTAGAACTTTTGCCTTACGTCAGATTGGCAGGGTTCTTGAAGGTTGCACAACTTCTCCAGTACATCAGGCACGGTGTGCACACTGGAATCATGTAGACATTTCTCATTTAGACCATTTGTTGTTTTGAACAAAATTAAGAGGGACAAGGTTTTGGTTTTCCCTTTATATATAAATCTCTGTCCAGGACTAGGCTGCTGTGATTTAATTTTGGGGTTTAAAACTGGGATAAAGCATATTGCTTTGAGATATATGGGAGATCAGGCTCTCAGCTCTGTTTTTTAAAATTCTGTGAATTTTTCTATAAACACTTTATATAGTAAATAAGGTTATGATTAACAATAGTGTGATGAATATTCTGCACAAAAATTTTGGCACTTGGAAATTCAGAAGCTTTTGTATCCAAAAGGGCTGATGTGGTGATATATCTGCCTTCTTTCCTTTAATAGTCTACAGGATTTCCCCTGGGTAATTCTTCCATGGAGCATAAATCTTGCAGATGAGCTAATGAGAATATTTAGGAACAAACAAATGCAAAAACCAAAAACTTGGTTGTCAGACAGTGTTTCTTGGAGAACTTATTTCATTCCTTTCTCAGTTATTTGGAGTAATAATTAGCCATGTTTATTTTCATAATGTTCTCTAGGACTAATCACAGCCCCATGAGCAGAGACTAAAATCCTGGCACTGGCTGAGCTGTGTGAGGGTTCGGTTATGAATAACCCTATTCAGTGATATCCCTTGTGAAGAGCACGGGTTAGTAAGCTGGGGTATGTACACAGCTACATGCATGTAAATAGTGAGAACAGTGCCAGGGAGGTTAAATTCCTCAGTATTTGGGAGAGAAAAACATTAGAAAGGGATTTTTTTCTCTGCCTATCCCTTTTGAAGCTTTGTTTCATGGTAGCCAGAGGGAGGAAAAAACATTGTACGAGTAAATTGGCTGGAGAATGTAACCAGAGACCCAGTAAACACTAGGAATGAAACCCCATACAAATGTGTATTCAAGCAGGTATGTGCAAAGATGGTGTTTTTTGCAAGCACTCTTTTGGAGGAAAGTGCTGTTCTGTAACAGTTATTTAACTGGGAAAGATTTGGGCTTTGGCTGAACTGCCTGGTGTTTAAATTTTCACCAAGACTCCCCAGTTTCCCATTGTTGTTTCCCTTCCCCTCTGCCCCAGTATAATTTATGTGATTATCCCTAACACTGAATAATTCAGATGGAGTCTGAGATGTCTGATGACCAACACCAATTTTCAAGTGATCAGACTCAGACTGTATGATTTTTGAGTGATGATATTGGCATACTTTAAATTCTGTTCTGTCAAGGAATGATTAGGACATTAATTTGGGCCGTATTAGTACATTTCCTCTGTCCTAATGGGAGGATAGACCCCCTTTCATGTTTAATCTAAAGAGGAACTGATGACTGGCATAGGGACATCTGACACTGACATAAATGATGAGCTCAGTGAGTGAAAATGTTTAGTCTTCACTCTCTAAATATGGATTCCTTCTGTGCCGAAGGCAATGAAAGCCCTTAGGTGGCAGCTCTGTAGTTTTTTCTCATTGTGGGCAAATTTTTTTTTTTTTTTTAATTTTTGTTAGCCCAAGGCTTCTTTCTTGAAGTTGCTACCAATTATTGTTGTTTCATAAACAGCCAAGTCATGCTCAAGAAGCAGAAAACTGACCTTAGAGATGACATGACCACTGGAGGCAGCGGAAAAAGGCAGTATCATAGCTGCCTGACAGTGAAAGAAAAGGGCACCTTTGCTCCTGGTGGAGTTTGCCACCAACTTCTATTTGATGTGTGAGTTTAGTACTTCTGTGTTAGAGGAAGAGTAAAGTGACTTTGAATTAGAGCAGACCAGAAAAGTTGCTTAATGTGCTTTTTTTATTCTATTGCTTTTAATTCACCACTGCAAAATTCCTTCTACCTGTAACAAGTAATTTAATTTGGAAAGGCAAATAAGAGCTCGTTAGCTGATGCATTGCTACAAAGTAAGTGAGCAGATTTTATGCCTAGGGACAGACTTTTACAATGATTTTGAAATGGCACAACACAATACCATAAATATCATAGCCTCTTCAGAGAGGAAGAGGAGGATACCCTCTTTCCCTTACTTGGATGCAAATTTTCTTAATATTAAAAGGTTTTGTATTGGAATACTGGGGAAACTAATGTATTCCAGGGGATCACACACAAGTAGGTTAAAAGTGTCAGTGTTCTTAACAGCTAGTCCTGTGTGTTGTGTCTTTTATTACATTCCTTGTGTATTATGGTTAGACAGAATCACCGTATCTGAGAATTCTCCATCATATTCCTCAAATATTTACACAGTAATATTTCTGCAAATCTATTTCCTAGTATCTCGTGCTATGCTTGGGTATTTTGGGAGATAATAAGTTTTCCTCTGTTTGAAAGAGCTGTTTTGTTACTAGTCTCACTGTTTTAGAGTGTTTAATATAGAACTGTGTTTTCACTTCTCTCATAATATACAATTTCCTATGAAGACTTTACATTTCATGTTTTTTATCTTGATGTTTTCAGAAATATTCTTAATGATTTTTGCAAGCACCTACTTTAATTTCTGGCAATGTGTGCATGCAGATGTAAAAAACAATCAGAGAATCTTCCACAACAGTTCAGTAGAGGAATTTTTGGTATTTTATAACATCAGAACTCTCTATATTGTGGCTAGTTTTTCTTTCAGTGCTCAAAGGATAGATCAGGAAGGTATTAAGAGGCTCAGAACTCATGTTAGTGTCTTGTAAAAGTTGCCTTTAATTTAAGTTTTGATTTAGTAATATATAAGACATTCAAGAGACAGTGTGTTGTCACTCATTGGTGGTGGCTGAAATTCTTGTGGTTTCCACCTTCAGTGGTTATTTTATGGCTAATCCAGAGCCATGTGAGTGAAACAAATTTATGACTTGTGAAACATATATTAGCTCAGAGAATATCAGCCACTCAGTGCAGCTTTCTGGGAAACAAGACAGGTATCATTTTGGGGGTGACTCTTCTCACAGGTGGAGTCCCTTTGGCTTGAATGGAGAGTTTTGCATGTGATCAGGTGCTTGCTGGCTGGAGCCCAAGGAGAAAACTCTGGGAACCCTTATTTCACATAGTACTGGGGCTGTAGGCTTACAGACTCTCACTCGGCTTTAAGGAATAACCATGATAACTCCTCGTATTCCTGGAAACAGAGAGTGTTTAGCAGCTTTGTCAGGTGTCATAATTGGTAGGATTTCCAGACATGTGACAGCATTGCTTCTGGACTTAGGCCTAGCACAGGTAAGTAGCAGGTAGTAGCTTCAAAGCAACCTGAGGGAATTGTTCTGGTCATAATCTGTATTGGACAACTTCTCCATTCAGGACATTCACAAAACTGAGTGTTTCCAATGCCAGAAGTGGGTTCAGGAAGGGCTCAGATGAATTTCAGAGGAAAAACATCCATGCTAAACATGGAGGTGTAATTAACTGGAGTAAGGCAACACATGTTAGTAAGGCATCTCATAATCTCCCCATTTTACCTTCTTTCCTAGACATCCTCTCTTGGCCTGTGCCAGGTAGGACATAGTTGAACTTCAGGTTTTTATGATAATTGTAGACCTGGTAAAAAATTTTGGTGGTTGGATTCTTCTGGGGAAAACATGACTTTTATAACTGAGCTGTGGATATCCACTCCCTAAAAATGTTCAACGTAAGACTGCATGGGACTTAAAGCAACCCAGTCTAGTGGAAAGTGTCTCTGGCCATGGCAGGGGAGTTGGAACTAGATGATCTTTAAGAACCTTTCCAATGCAAAGCATTCTATGGTTCAATAACCTTTCCATCAGCATTCTGCAAAGATGGTGTAGAGAAAGCAGTACTTCTGCACTGCAGTCAAGTGGTATATAGACACTACAGCAGGAGACATCAGGACTGAGGGTTGTTCCTAGCTGGGATGCTTGGCAGTTCTAGAAAAAGCACTTTCATGGTATCATCTTGCTCTTCTTCACAAGGATAACCATCACCCCTAAACATATCACATTAATTTATGTCAGGAGAGATGACCCCATCCAGAAAGAGGTGCTGAATTGATCTTCTAGATCCTCTGTTGCACTAGGTGTGACTTTTCTAGAGATTTGGAGGCATAAAAAGCCAAGCCTTAAAAACAGTGGGGAACATAGTGAGTTTTATCCTTATGTTAAGATCAAACCCTCACTGTGGTTTGTTTTGACTATGGAAGAAAAATCCTCCAATTTATTTCCCTTTCTGTAGGAAACTCAGCATATGAATAATGTACTTAAACTACTGTGGAAATGCAGCTAGTGACATACTAAAATAAGTGTTTTGTGTGTGATTTGATTGAAGATACACAGTGATTCTAGTTTAAAAAGATGACTTTAGCACAATTGTGGAAGAAAAAAAAATCTACTTTGGTATTTGTCCTAGATCAAAATCTTATCCTCATTCCTTTCTGCCCCTTCCATTGCACATTGGCATCACACAATTCCCAAGCAATCCCCATTGCTTTCAAAAAACATGTTTAAAAACAGGAATGCTCAACTATTGAATTGTGGACTCACAATTTGAAGCCAAATCTTCAGGCCTTAGCGGAGATAAAATTTGTATTGACCCTAGGCAATTTGATGGCATATGGCAAATGCCACCCCAGTTATTAACAGCCAAACAGAATAATGGGCTCTGTTCAGTATTTGAGGAAGCCTTTACCAATGAATTGGAGGAGATTTCTTCCTAATCTCAGATGCCGATTACTTTATATTCTGATCCGCACAGTTTGCTAACCTTTATGATTTTTATACTAGCTGGAATGAGTGCAGAAGCTGTTATTCAGCTTGTAAATGGGGTAATCTTTTTGGAAATTTAAGATTAGAAATGTACATTAAGAATGTTGAATTTAATGTAATCCTCTGTTCACTTGGCAGTGGAGATTGTTTCAGGATATTTGTTCCTACGCTGAAAACATTTTCGTCTCTTTTGGAAATGGCATTTAGATTTCCTTTTCCTGTGCACCGATGACCGTTTTAGAGAGCAATATCTTGTTAGGCAGTAGGGATGAAAACCTGTAACCTGGGGCACTGGGACTTCTTCATGTCAGAAACTCTCACCCAGAAACACACACATGCTTCACTTGACTTCTAGGAGTAATCCCTTGGTATTCAGTTACTCATGTGCAGTTAGGGACACAGGTTAGCATGTCCAAGGCTGGAGTCCCAAAATTAATCTCTTTCAGCCTCTGGATTTCTCAGGGTAGCCATGCTAATAAAGGTAAGGTGGTAATGGCAGTGTTTTCTTGGACATGAAGCAGAGGGAAGAAGAAACATTCTGACGCTAGAATTGGCGAAAACTATTGTGTTGTCTTGTCCTTGTGATGTACATTCCCGTACAACTCCTTTTAACATAGCTGTTCCTTCCATGCCCAATGTCAGAGGCTGCTGTCCAGTGAATTTCATCAGCTGCAACCCCAAGATGTTGAGTCATTCACCCAAATGTTCAGGTGTTTTTCTGACTGGTGTAAAGCGTACACATTTCCATAAAATGTGGGTATTCCTCTCAAGGGAAAAAATAACCATAACTTAAATTTTGCCAAATTATAAATGTTCAGTGTGTTCTCTGCCACCTTGCAGTGATATTTTGATGTAGATAAAAATGTTTTAGAAACAAGTATCTTTCAGTGCAGAATATTCCAACGGTGATTTCATGCTACCCATACCTGCATGAGGAGAACAGTGAAAATGTTGACTGTGAAATGTGTGATCAAGTACAGATGGCAATTCTTGCAGACCTGTATTGGGTCCCTAAGCTCTAAGTGGGATGGTGGTTGTAAGGGAGAAACTCGCTGTGTGTCCCAGTTGTATGTGTTGCTCGTCCAGCAGCATCCCTTGAGCAGGTGCTATCTGCTTGAGGAAGAGGGCAGCAGCAGGACCCTGCCAATTTGCTGCTTATATGGAACCAAAAGACATATCTCCCCTTAGAGCAGCTTTATGACCCAATCTGTCCACCCCTGTAATACTCTAATTACTCTTCAGTAACTACATCAGTTCCTGCTCTTTGGGAACAATTGCTGTGCCCCTGAAATGCTGGGTGTATTGTAGTTGTAGGATGGTACAACATCTGCCTGGCAATTTAATGTAATTCACAGAAATTGCTTAGAGGCATGTCCTGCTTTGTCTTTTCCCAATTGGAATGACTTTTATGTTTATTTAAATAATGAGTCGCTTCTGCTTACAACACATGAAGATTTTTAGCAGAAGCCCCTCAGTGCCCATGTCAGGGTGCCTTGGAAAGATGCTCATTCACAGGTGTGTGAGGGGTTAACTCTAAAGTTGGCATGTTGGCCACATCCTTCATCTTTAGTACACTTATGTGGATGGGAATTCCTTATGTTGATCCACTTCACTGTGTGAGCAGGTCAGCAGGGATCCCTGAGGCAAGTTACATTTTTGCAGTTGATTATACATATCCATGTAATTGCATCTGATATAAAGAGTATTTCCCCCATCATTCTTCTTTGAACCCACCATGCATGCAACCCTACCATGTGAGGAAGAAACGGACTTGTTCTTACTCTGAACAGCAGGATGTGAAATACTTATGTGATCTCCTTCTCATAATGGACAAATGTCCTGCATAGAGTTTCAGCTGCCTGCGTTCCCTTCAAAGTAGTCTACTGGGGAAAAAAAATAAAAGAAAGACCAGCTGGAAATACTGAATTATAAGGTATTTTAAAACTAGAGAATTAATTAAAATTAGGGTTTTTTTAAATAGAAACATCTGGATGCTGTCAAGATGTTTTCTGCTGGATTCCAGAGAATCCAGAGGGAATAAATTGGTAGAAAATCATATTCACTAAATGATAACCAAATGTTGGGTCACTACATCCAAAGAAACCCAGATGTAATGTGAACCAAAGTGTGGCCTGATGCCTGATCCAAATTACCTGAATAAGCCAGCCTACCCCAGTTGTACTATTGCTTTCAATAAAAGTATTTGGCTGCTGGAAAATTCTCTTAGATTTTTTTTTTTTTTAATTTTGGGTATATATATAGATTTTTTTTGTGTGTGTGTGTGGTAAGAATAATTGTGGAAGGCTTTCAAAGTTATGTGGGTATTGAAGTTTCCAATTAAATAATTGACATCTAAGTCAGAGATTAAAAATTCAGTAACTATAATGGTATATAAAGCTGTTGAAAAATGTTTTAAATACATGCATCTATAAAGCTTCATAGCTGGATGTCTAGCCCAGCCTTCTGTACTCTATAAAAATTCTTCTTTTTCTTAAACGTGTTATCCCGTATTATGTCTGTCACAGAGCACTGAGAGACAGGCTTTGGGATGCTCCCTATAGACTCAGGCAGTAAANATTCCCTGTAAAAGCTCCAAAATCACAGAAACTAGGAGATGCAGGATGCAGGTCTGGTGACTGATAAATAAGTGGGCAGAAAGAATGTGTATGGCATTATTTATTTTTAAATGCTTTTCTGTCTCTATCTGCAACTTCAAATTTAAGCTAGTCACATATTTGCTATACAAAACAATTTTTGACAGATAAAATATATTTTGATATAAACAGGAAAGTGCCTGCTATTGTAAAAACCTATCTTTTTTTGAGTTTTCAGCATTGACAGACATGGAAAATTTTCCAGTCCCTTTCCTTCAGAACATTGTTGTGATGAAGACTACATAAAAATCGAAACTATATACTAAAAGACAGAGGTTTTTTTTTTCCTTTGGTATGTTTTATCTACTGCACTATACGGTATGCCTCTATTTCTTTCAAGTCAATGGGACCCTTCTCATTGATTTTAATGGTAGCTGGATCAGACCTTTAGTGAAAAGCAGCACACAAAGGCACTGCACTAACTTCAGACTAGAAACAAATCCTTTTAGGTGACTAGCACGTAATGGCAGCTTGGGCTATGCCATGGGAGAATGATGCCTGATGTGGCATTATTTGTTTCCCATTTCATTGCTGGGCTATATGCAACCAGCCTTTTGCTGCCTGCTTATTTGGGATAGGAGATAGAAAAGGCTATTTTTCAGAGCAACTTGAGAGTGAGTCTTGAAATAAAGTAGATGCAGGAGACTAGTAGGGTTACGGTGAGGGCGGCTGTATGGGAAGAGGCTGCCTATAATTGAGAAAGCTTTACCACATTTGATTCGGGGAAGGGTGTTCTTTCAATGTGGTGTGTTTTGATAAGCGGTATGAGAATTTTTAAAGTCAATAACTTGGTTTATAAACTTCAGCTCAGCTGGACTTAATCCTGCAGCTAGCAAATCCACAGACCAAGTAGCCCAGCTGTGTCCTCATTTGTTAAGATCTTAAACCCAAGAAGATGTCTGGGATGCTGAATTTTTTTTCCTCTTACACACTTATAAAAAGCCTAATAAAGGAAGATAGGAATAGGATGTGCAGCAAACTCTGCTCATTCAGTAGTCAAAAGAGGGAGAGGAAAAAGATGCATTTAAATTATCTTTGGGCTGGTCCAAATTTTGGATTTGTGTCTGTAAACCTTATCTCTGCCTCCGGGAAAATACTTACAGCAATCAGGCTGATTCAAGGAAGCACATAATCACATGCCTAAGGCTTCTTGTCTTAGGTATATTTTCCTAAACAAGGGTATTTGCCTATTTGAAGCCAGTGCCACACCATCATATTTTGTACAATGAAAGCTTCACTCACCCTATTACTCCCTAGCAAAATCTTTGGGGATAAATTCCAGGGTTTATGTGGTTCTCTGTTAAATGAAACAGCAAATTTGAGCATGCTCACAGCCCCTAACAGGGCTCTTTGTAGGAGTGAAAAATTATCAATTAAAAATATTTTATATTACTGTCATTACTGTTAATGAATAGAATAGATTATTTTATAAATATTATTAATAAAAACAATAGTTGCTAAAAAAATAGCTGTAACATGAGTCTGTTTAAGATAATATCTATAGTGCAGCTGTGACTCTTAAAAAAAAAAAAATCCATTATTTGTAACACCTTTTAAAACTGTTTATTGCTTTATATTTAGCAATTGCTGGTATTTCCTTCTCTCCTTCTGTTTCCAGCTGAGCTTGATTTTAATGTGGCTTTTTTTTGGTTTACTTCAGCACAGATGGCAAAATGTATAAGGAGATCTCAAGTATAAACCTTACTCTTGTTCCCTGTGAAATCCATATGAATTTTGGCCACTGCATACAAAAAAACATGGGCTAGCAATACAAGATTGCAATGCTAGGTTGTTTTGTATGTAAGAGGGAAACTGAATGCAGATATTTATCATTACAGAGAACATAAATAAAACCAAACCTGCCATTTATATTCTTTCTTTTTTTTTCCCTTCCCCCCTCCTCCCCCCACAATTTTCCCAAAGGGAAGAGAAAAATAAGTGTGCTTCATTGAACTAGGTTGCGTATAACTATTAAGTCAATAGAAAGAAATATTTCCCCACACTACATTATAGACAGGCTTTTAAAGTCACTGCTGTTGTGGTTCATAGACCCAAAGTAGTTTTCATAAGTTTTCAGGAAGTTTTGGGCTCTTGGTCACAAATAATCAAATGTCAGACTGAAGAGCTGTGACAAGGACACAATGTAACAAGAATACAGTGTGTTTTGTCGTTCTCAGGAGGGATATCACTTAGAATGAAGCCTGGCTCCCAGATAGGTCACAAATTCTCTTCCTTTCCACGGGGTAACAGTTTCACACCAAGATGTTACCAGTGCCGCTTAAAGCAGCTAGCATAGGACTAGCATGATGTGCTTGGAAAGAGACAGCAAAACACCATGAAGTGGGCACTTGTGGAAGCACTGTGGGGATGACATTGTCAGTCTCTGTGGATGACTCAGGAATTAGGTCTGAAGCTGTAAAGATGACACCAGTAACTTCCCAGGAGACAGACAACTAACTGTTTGCTGACTAAACACACCTCTAAACTAGAGACAATAATTGTGTAATAGTGATTGCTAGCTAGGTGCAGATGGGAGTTTGCAATTCTCCAAAGGCAGCACAAAATCGACAGTCTTGGCTGAGCTCTTAGAGTGTGCTGCTGGAATAAGTCAACAAGAGCTGTGTAGAGGCTTGGTGGAAAGGCCTGAGGACTGAGTGCACTTTGTGAGTTGTTTGCTGTGCAGCTGGCCATTTTACATATCCCAGCAAAAAGGCTTGGGGGTTATGAAAAAGAGAAATGGAGATTGCAGCACACAGTTGGTCAGGTTATAGATAGTATATTCAAGTAAGTAAAATTTTGTGATTTATCTGCTTATCAGTGCCTCTAAAAAGCTCAAGCATAACTTTAAAAGTTATAGAATTTACTCCAATGTAGAAGTCACTGGAATATCACTGGCTTTTATCTCACTTCCTTGCAGAAATTACAATTGCCACAAAATCCTGCTGCCTCAACAAGTCCTTCCTGTATCATGTTACCCTGTTCTTGGTACAGCCACGAGTGATGCTCAGGTAACTCTCCCAGGAGGCCTTGCTGAAATCCACATTTGCACGAGACTCTGCGTACAGAGAGCTCATTGTAGGACTAGGGTCTGAAGCCTCATTGTATTTTTTAAAACCCAAGGTGTTAGGCTATCAAATATCACCAGAATGAGACTCAGCTCTATTTCTCAGAACAGATGAGCGTATTTGCTTTAATATTGTGGTGTTCACATTCAGCTTTTCTTTCTACGGTTTATTCGCTTATTTTCTAATTCAGAAAATGCACTAATTTGCAGGTTTGCCCATTACTGCTATGAATTAGGGTGCTTTTACTGTGTAGTAAAATTAAAAACCACAGACTAGCAATAATATCTGTACTGCAAAACACCCTCCTTAATTAAGCAATAGGACATGAAAGGCTGTATATTTCTGAGTGATTATAGCACACCTCATGTTGTTTTATAAAGCATGAAATCTAATGCAGAGTGACCACCCGAGAATTGTAGTAATTGCCCTAAAAACACTGCCTGGAGTGCCTGGTTGCTATTGTGAAATGCAATCAAGATGTTAAAATAAAGATTAGAGAGAGACCTGTGCATGAAAGAAAAGAAACAACCCTTCCCAAACATGACTGTTGCCCTCCTTGATGGGTTCTCATTCTAGACATGTCTTGTGCAAAGTTTTAAAGAAAGGAATTGAATAGAGAAAGTGCAATTAAAGATTTGTAAACTCATTGTAAATGGCATACTCTCAACATAAAACTGTTAAAGGGAATTAAACCCCCTTATACATAGGATCTCACATGCTTGCCTGAATTCTCTAGGTTTACGTTTAGCTTTTTACGCACCTCTTTGTTTCCAAGTTTTAGTCAGGATTTTTTGGCATTTAGTTAATCACTTCTACATAAACAATAATTAAATGGCCATCACCTTGGAAACTGGCTGCAACGTTAATCTTGAACTCAAATATAGGGTGTGTTAACAGCCAACAGAACAATTAACCCAGTTTGTTCAGACCATTAATATAAAAGATAAAACATTAAAGAATCAGACCTTAGTATAGGCAAACATAAGCCACATTTTCTTCTAACTTGGGAAGTGCTCTGGTTTTGTGCGGTTGTGGTACCATGGGGTGTTTTAACCAGACTAGGAGTTAGGAAAAATAGTGATTGCATCCTGCTATGGACTGAATAACAATTTTTTTTTGTATATCCAAGTAGCATCCTGCAGTGATTCAACCAAGGGCGAATACAGGTAAATGTAGTTTATCAATTTCTAAGTTTGGCAATATTGAGTTTAAACAAACAAACAAAAAACCCCAGGGATATATATGTTTTATTTATTAATACACCACTGGAATAGTGCCGTTTATGTTCTTCCCAAGAACTGTGAAGAACACATGTCTGTTTAAATGGATGCTACAGACTAACCTTCAGGAAAGAGAAGGCAAAAAGAGAGGGTGGCAGACAGACAAATACCTTCAATGGAAACTTTTAACCTAACCTTTTTCTTTTCTTTACTTTCTCCATTTTCATTTTGAATTTTCTTTAATTGAAACCTCTGTGGCAATTCTAGCCTTCATTGAACATTGAAATGCCAATAGAGCTGCTCTATAATGGAGGGCTGTGTAGCAAGACTGTACAATAATATCCTGGTGCAATATAACAGTAGGTAGCTGGGGAATGTAATCGATTTCCAAAAGAACTGGAATGACCCACCTCACAAGCACTTAGTGCTCCAAAACTCCACTGACTTCAGCTCCGATCAGTTCTGGTTCGCTTCCTTCCTTAAGAGGAGGATGTTTAATCTTACCAAGAGCCACTGTGATGCTTTTTTTTCCTCCCTTTTTGCTTTAAGTAGTGTGTGCGCCATTATAATGTCACCATTTTTTCCCTGCCACTCTTTACCCATGTGCCTTTATTAGGGTAGTGTTACATGAAGTTGTATGTGCTGATATAGGAGTTATTTCTTTGCAGGACAGTGGTTGCAATCTGACACCAGGTCCCATGAGCGGAAAGTGGAGAGGATGGAGCAAGTACTGAAAATATGAATGTTTCAATTTCAGAGTCAAGGATTTCTGCCAGAGACATCCTGCATTTCTGTATGAAGGACTTATGATCAGGAGAGCTGCAGTTCCAGCAGAAAAGATCCTTAATTGTTCATTGATGTAACATTACTATGTATGTGCAATAGCTGTAAATGGCTCTGCTTTGGTTTTAAAGCATCTTTCAGTTTTTAAGAACTTTTCTTCTTACTTTCTGAGATGCATTTACTGTGGGAGGCACACATGAAAATTTACAGTTCTGAAAATAAGTTATTTTTCTGTCTATGTGTCCATGTATAGAATAAGATCTCAGTAAGTTAAGTTCAGGGGCTATGCTTCTGTTGTTTTTTGATTTCTTCATCTTTCCACATCCTATAAAGGTCTGAGCTTGATGTTCAGAAAAACATGACAAACCTTCAGATGTATTTCTTATTTGAATTTTAGTAAGTAATGCAAAATATCACAGTTGAGTCAACATTCCTGCCTTCTAAATACTCTTTGTTTTATAGCAGATATAGCACCACCTCTCTTTAAATTAGAGTCTTCTTCATGTAACAGTGTTCCTGATTTAGCAAATATTTTGTTCTCACCTTTCTGTTTCATAAACATGCTCTTCAGGTTTTGAAAATTTCCCTTCATAGGCTGAAGCACGATCAGTTCCTTTTAATAAACAGTTAAATATATTTGCATTTCAGATGCAAGTGTCAGACAAACCAAACTCTCCTCTTTAGATCCTTATTTTTCTGCTTGCCTGTGCCGAATACAGTGTTTACTACTTTCCTTTTCTTTTCATTTTCCTTGTTTCATGCCACAGTCACCAGTGCCTGCATCTTACCTCTGCCTGCTTAGCCTCTGGTACATCCAGTGGAATTTAAATAACATAATGCAGTATCGGGTGTTTTATAAAAGCCAATTCAGTCAGTGGCTTCAAATTCAAAAGCATGAACATTAAGTAATCAAAAGGAAACATCTTTTGCCTTAATTTAGCTGCATCAGCTCAGATTTGCAGCCCTCCGGAAATATGACACGGATGAGCTTGTGTTACAGCTTTTAATGACAGTTCAGAGTGTGTCCGCAGCTAACGCTGTGAGTGAAGGGGTGACACACTCCTCAGTGACATTCCTTGCTTTTTCCTCTCTGCTCGTCCCAGCCGGGCGGGCGAGAGATGCCCGTTCCAGTGCGGGATCCAGCCGCCAGGGGGCGATCGCCGAGTTCCTGCCTGCGTCACTGCTTTTCGTCTGCTCGTACACAGCTTTTGCCTGCACTGTTAGCCGCCCCTGCGCGCTCCTGCCTGCACCCCTCCTGCCTGTGCCGCTGCATGCTGTCCACTCCTGCCTGCACTGCTGCCCCGCTGGTCTCTCCTGCCTGCCTGCTGTCCTCTGCCTGCTGCCCGCGCCTACTTGCTTGCTGCCTGCTGTCCTATGCCCACTACCTACTGCTGCCTTCCTACTGTCCTTTGCCCGCTGCCCGGTCCTGCCTGCCCTCACTACTGCTCGTGGCCTACTGCTGCCCCCTACTCACTGCCTGCTACCTGTTCTGCTGCCCGCTGCCTGCTGCCCACTGTTTGCTCCACTGCCTCACTGCCCATGCCGCTGCCTGCTGCCCACTGCTTCCTCCACAGCCCACTGCTTCCTCTGTTGCTCACTATCTGCTGCCCACGGTCCCCTGCTGCTGCATGCACCACTGATGTGATGTGAGCTTCGATCCATCCCTTGTCAGATTCAGGTTTAGAGAGGTGAAGTAATTCCTCAAATCACTGCAGTGAGAAAGACACTGGACAATCTGGAGTTTCTTGGTTGCCCTACGATTAATCAGGCATTAATGAGCTGATTCTGTATTTTTCTCACACCAAATAAAGAAGCTCAGGGATGAAGGACCTTTACAAACCTTACCACCTCCCACTTTCCTGGATGTCTGCCTCTTTTACCTGCCTTCTCCAGAATAAGAATGGACAATTATATTAATCTCCTCCTTTCTCCCCTGAAAATCCCAAGTCCTTTTAAAACAAAATGTTATGCTGCACACACAGCTCACCTTAAAAACAAGAAGGAGAAGATGAATGATACCTGAGAGGTATTTATCATGTCACTGATAGTGCTATTGGTGAGCAAGGTGCGCTAAAAAACTACCTTGACTAGAACAGAATTAAAATGTGCAAATTTCCCCATGTTTAGAGAAACAGGGGAACATGGAGGAGCTGCTGGGGAATGTTGAGGAGTGTTTTAGGAATCTGCTTGCAAATAATTGGTAGGATTGCAGGTATATTTTTAGTAGTTTTAATTCACTCTTTGAATCTCAAAGGATTTGTGGGTTTGTTAATAAGGTACCATGCATCCAAAATTAAACCAGAATACTGAAGTTTGGCCACTCCTGTATGTGAAGGTCTCAGTCCTGCACATACCCCATTGTAGTTGAACATTCAGGGTTATGCAGACCTTGACAGATGTCACTATGTAGCTCTTTGCCAATGATCTTTGTGTTATGAAAACAGGGTTAGTCCCAGGAGTTGGTATTGTCTGAATTTCCTTTCTGCTGCAGGTGGCCAACACTCTTTTCTGGCTTTCTGTCTTCTTCATCCAGAGATGGTCTTGTGGGTATAAAGCGTATGAAGTGTTTTGGAAATGAATACTGTTATGCAAATTGTTGCTAGAAACACAGCACGGACCTGTGCATTGTAGAATCAGGCTGAGATCAGCTGTAACACTTGTCTAAATAACGAAACACTTGTCTAAATTGCAGAATCGGACAGGTATGCTGCATTCATTTATAGAATCTTTTGGAGACCAAATGATGGGTTTCGTCATGCTGTATTGTCAGCACAGTGGCAGCTGAACTGTATTCTGTTTGTCCCAAACTCTCGCTGTATTTAAAATATTTCTTTTTAACACACTCAAATCCCCCCTCAACTTGCTGGAGCCCCCACTTTAGGTGACCACTTTGATGTGTTTAAAACTACATCTCCAGGTAAGAGGAGCCTTAGCATCATTGGGTGTAAATGACATAGAAGGTGTTTGACACACTCAAACTCATTAATGCCTGATTAATAGGAGGGTAACGAAAGGTACTGAGGCAGCCTTAGTCATCATGTGGCAACAAAGCAAAATAAGGTTAACAATTAAAAAAAGAAAAAGAAAAAAGAGGTAGGGAATACACAGCGGTAGAGATTATATTTGTTAGAAGTACCTATAATCTTGTGTCAGTGCACTCAGAGGAAGGGATATACTTTCATATTTCTTCAACAATACTAATATAAAAAGCAGACCATGGGTCCTCAATCAACGTGCTTTGGGTGAAGTAGGCTGGTAAACATAATTGTATCTAAAGGTGCTACCCAGTAACTTCTTGTGAAACCTTCTTCACTTAAGTCAATGAAAGGAACAGTGTTGCTTGGGGAAATGAAAGCATTTGGTGGAAAAAACCTCAAAGCATTGTGTTTCTGTCCCCATTTATTTAAATCTACACACTCCCTGAGTCATAATATTTATTAACAGTGCAGGTGCTAATTTCATCCAGAAGGAAAGAGTTCTCATGGAATGGGGTGTCCTGTTCAGCATACAGACTCTGTAAGAATAAAGACCAGTGCTGTGCTGGCCAGTGTCACAAACATTAACAGGCATTGGGCTAGGGTTGTCCAACTCAACCAACGATTGCCTACCTACCTCTAAATAGGGTTTAGAAACATCCATTCCTAAATACTGCATGGAATGCATTGCTCAGCAAAAATATTCAAGTTGGTTTTAGGAAGCCTCCTGTGACAGTGTAGTAGGTCTGTTTTTAAGAGACTTGTTGGAAATATTGCCATTTACAGTAGTTGATACAGCTGATTACCATGGTTACCATACAGAAGCAATATGCACCTTGTTTGTAATTTCGATTGCATGCTTAGAGAAATAGAGAGGGAGGAATAAAAAACGTATCTGAGAAGTGTAGCCTGTACTTAACACATAGGGGTCTTGTAAGGTTGAATTAGCTAATATTTTCTGCTTTGCTTTGGAGAAGTAAAAACTACTTATGCTTTATTGCTGTTATTTAAAAAAAAAATTATTGACAAATCTTGCCAAGTTTAAGAAACCACATCTCTTAAATATCTTAACCTTTTAGACCTACGGGAAGAATTTTACATTATAGGAAAACCTTTGATCGTAAGGAGAGGAGAAGATAGATGACTGTTGCAGAGGCAGTGGAATTAATGTGGCTGAGTCAGGAATTACAAAAATAGAATTATTTTAATTTTCTAATACCCCACCTCCAAACTATATACAGAATTAGTTTGATTTATTTACAGGTTCAGTTCAATTGGGAAGGTCTTCAGAAGGTGCTATAGACAAATGCAAGGATTTAGGAAGTCAGAAAATGGAAAAGGTTAAGCTATAAACACAGTTTCTTATCCCACTATCAATTGGCTAGGAGAGAATTAAGTGGAACAGCTTTACATACAACAATGAGGAGATAGGTACTCAGCAGCAATTCCCTGCTGAATTCTCTGTGACTCAGCTGATTGTGCAAGCAATACCCTATCGGATCCAAACCAGCAAAAATCCTTGGGGCCAGGCAAAGACCACCAAACTTAATGATATTTCAAAAATATGGTTTCCATGAGACAGAGATTTGTGGAAGCCACACTGTCTCCAGCAGCTATAAGGGACAGTCAAGCTGCTGGCATGCCATGACATAGTGGCTATCACTGAAACTTGGTGGGATGATTCCCATGTAGAGATAGATGGGTACAAGCTCGTTAGGAAGGATAGGCAGGGAAGGAGAGGAGGAGGCATTGCCCTCTATATCAGTGACAAGCTAGAATTAGTGGAGTTCCACCTGGGGAAGGATGATGAGCAGGCTGAGAGTGTGTGGGTTAAAATTAAAGGGAAGACAGGGGTGGGTGATGTTACTGTAGGGGTCTTCTACAGGCCACCCGACCAGCAGAACTGAACAGATGAGGCCCTTCACAGGCAACTGTAAGTGGCCTCCAGGTCACAAGCCCTAGTCCTCATGGGCGATTTCAACCACCCTGACATCTGCTGGAGAGACAATACAGCAGGGCATCAACAATCCAGGATGTTCCTGGATTGCATAGATAAAAACTTCTTCCTCCAGATGGTAGAGGAACCAACAAGAAAAGGTGCTATGCTGGACTTTGTTCTCACCAACAGGGAAGGGCTGGTGACCAATGTGAGGCTTAGGGACACCCTTGGCTGCAGTGACCATGAAGCAGTTGAATTTAAGATCCTCAGGGCAACCAGGAGGACGTATTCTAAGCTTATGACACTAGACTTTAGGTGTGCAGACTTTGATCACTTTAGGGATCTGCTTGCCAAAGTATCATGGCACGAAGCCCTAGAGGGATGAGGGGTCCAGGACAGCTAGTCAGTGCTCAAGGATCTCCTTCTCTGTGTCCAGGAGCAATGTATACCAACAAAGAGGAAGGCAGGGAAGAATGCCAAGAGGCCTGCCTGGCTGAGCAAGGAGCTCCTGGACATGCTCTCACACAAAAATAAACTCTACAAGGAGTGGAAGAAAGGACAGCTAGAATGAGGGGTATATAATGAAGCTGCCCAAGCAGACAGAGATCTGGTTAGGAAAGCCAAGACACAGTTTGAATTGAATCTAGCCAGGGAGATCAGAAAGAACACCAAGAATTTCTACAGGTATATGAATGATAAAAAGAAGACTAGGGAAGATGTGGGCCTCTTCAGAAAGAAAACAGGTGAAATGGTCACAAATGACATGAAAAAGGCTGAGGTTCTCACCATGAGAGTGGTGAGAGCCTGGAATGGATTGCCCAGGGAGGTGGTTGGGGCCACATCCCTGGAGGTGTTTAAGGCTAGGCTGGAAGAGGCTGTGGGCAGCCTGATCTAGGGTAGGGTGTCCCTGCCCATGGCAGGGGGTTTGGAACTGGATGATCCTTGTGGTCCCTTCCAACCCTGACTGATTTCATGATTTTATGCTGAGAACTCCCTAGTCAGAATAACAGCCAGGAAGTTGGCTGTTATTAAGGTCCCAGAGGAGCCAGGTCTCTCTCAAATGGACCCAGAACTTGCCAAGCTTGCAAAACTGCACAGGATAGTGCAGGAGTGGGGGACTGTCCAAGGCAGGGACAGTGCAAAGCCCAAGAGCCATGCAAAAGATAGGAGCCGTCCAAAGCCAGGACAGTCCAAAATGGGAACTTTTTCAAAAGGCAGGGCTCTGTAAACAGGGAGCTTTTCCAGGTGGGAATCTTTTCAGGCAGGAACCCTTGTGCCTTTTCCTTTGCCTTATTTATGCTCCTTTTGACAAAGTGCCCATTTGCCAATTTATACTGGGTGCAAAAACTTGGCTAATCACCAGCCCAAATTCTTGCACAGGCTCACACACGAGTTTCCACACATGCTGAAAAGTGCCTTTTGCTGCCTCCTATGCAAGCCCGCAGGGTGGGGAAAGGAAAGCATTTTCACTCCTCCTTCTCTTCCCATTCAAACCCACGGTGGGGGGAAGGGGGGAAGAGAAGGAAGGAATTTGGGGTGTGCAGGACAAGGACTTAGTAAATCAAGGTGCTGATCAGCGCATTTCCTAGCTGTGAGAAATCCTTCATGTTAGTAAGTAATTCCATCTAACTAGAACTTGGTTTACACTCAGTGGAGTATCACAATTTCCTTTCTCATCTGGTCTACTGATCTTGTAAATTCAAAGATGAAACCACCCTCAACTACCTGTTTATACCTTGCTCAGCTGTAACAGGAATCTGGTCCCAACTGAGACCTGTATTTCCTTGAATAACCATGTCAGCCATGAGCAGTTTAAGAACAGGATAACTATTTTGCTTGAGTTGTTCAGTTGTCTTTGGTGAGTAGTCAAAAAAGCAATGATGATGCCATTGTAAATTAGCTACATTTTCTGACTTTAGCTGTACAACATTCATAGTCAACGGACTGAAGTTTTATTGCGGAGTCATGAGAGCTATTTTACTCTGATACCTTTAAATTAACCAAGTAGGGCAGTAAAGATAATGGCTCTTTCAGGCTTGCTGAAGATCCACACAGACTGGCAGGACAGATCTGCTTGCAAATGATTGTGTAGCAACAGTGTCATCACTTTACATCAGTTGGACATCAGGCTCAGTACCCTAATACTTTAAAATACTAAGCAAGGTGGAGGAGAGATGTCTCAATTACTCTGATCCATCTTGAAACTGATAGGAATTGAATGAAAGCTTTAGAAGATGTGAATGGGAAGATAGGTAGAGAGAGAAGCTTTTGCTCAATCCCTTCTTGCGATATTTATGTTAGAGGGCTCAAGCCATTATCCTATCTTGGAGCTGCTGGGCAGGATTGATAAGAAATATCAGGAATATAGTCTATCCAGATTCCAGAGGCTTTGCTTATGCTGAGCTCTAAAAAAGTAAAATACAGTCAGAATATGAACTAGCAGCTCAGTGTGGTGGAAGGCCTAAGTAGTCCAGAATAGGCATGAACATGTCCTGGCCTGCCCAGACATGTTTTTCTGCTCTCCCTCTCTCTGTTTTGGTGGGAAGCAACTGTGGAAAAGAGGACAAAGAACCACGGAGTCTGAGGACCCTGGCTTGCCCAGACTTGTTTTGCTCCTGTTTACGTCCGGTGGTAAACAATGTACATACACCTGGATTGTGCCTGCCTCATGAAAGGCCTGTTTTTCCCAAATTTGGGTAAAACAAGCCTATGGCTTCACCTAAGATGGTTAAGCTCGGCTAATTCTAACTGCCATTCTGATTGGCTATTCTGTATCCAAAAGCCCATTAGGTCTCGGGCTACATTAATAAAAGAGATGAGCAGGTAGAGACAATGTGCTTGCTTGCTGCTGCTGCTGCCACCATTTTTTCTGCCTTATCATGCTCTCTGCTTCTGGCAGTGTACTGCCTCACTGTCATTGCATCCTGCCATGCTCTACAGTCATGCTCTGCTGCATAAAAACCAACCCTAATACATTGTGTTTGTCTGCCTGGAAAATGCCTGCCTTGAGTTTACCTGGAATAAGTACCAAGAACCTCCACATGATAGGTCTGTGTGGCATCGTGCCTCCTGCACATCTGCCAAGATATCCTGCCTACACCTGAAAGTCTTCTGCCAAGATGGGAAGTCCTGGAGAGAGACAGATTATCCAAGAGGGGCCAGAACCAGGTCACAGGTTGTGTACTTCTCCCCCAGTATCTTTGATAGAGTCTGTGAAGAATCAGAAGCCTCAGTGGCTGACAAGGTATCGACAGAACTCCCTGAAAGTATTTGGGTACTGTCTGAAGCTGTAGCTAGCCCCATGAGTCAGGAGCTAATTTTTGTGAGTAAATACTCAAAGCCTCTTTAGCAAAATTCTGTAAACTCTTGTAATTCACCATTCCTTTCTGCCATAAGCAGAAAGGAGCTCCTTGAGTCCATCTAGTGGACAAGTGGTATAATTCACCGCAGGAACATTCTCTTCCAGTTCAGTTAATCATAGAATCATAGAATGGTTTAGATTGGAAGGGACCTCAAACATCATCCAGTTCCAAACCCCCACCATAGGCAGAGACACCTCCCACTAGAACAGGTCACCCAAGGCCTCATCCAACCTGGCCTTGAACACCTCCAAGGAGGGAGCAGCTACAGCCTCCCTGGGCAACCCATTCTAGTGTCTCACTTCCTCCTAACATTCCATCTAAATCTTCCCTCTTCCAGTTTAAACCCATTATCCCTTGTCTTTTCATAATAAGATCTTGTGAATAGTCCCTCCCCAGCCTTCCTGTAGGCCCCCTTCAGATACTGAAGCCTTCTCTTCTCCAGGCTGAAAAGCCCCAACTCTCACCCTGTCCTCATAGCAGAGGTGTTCCAGCCTTCTGATCATCTTCGTGGCCCTCCTCTGGACTCACTCCAACAGTTCCATGTCCGTCTTGTGGTGGGGGCTCCAGAACTGCACACAGTACGCCAGGTGGGGTCTGACAAGAGCAGAGTAGAGGGAGAGAATCCCCTCCCTTGCCCTGCTGGTAACGCTTCTCTTGATGTAGCCCAGGACACAGTTGCTGTCTGGGCTGCATGTGCACACTGTCGGCTCATGTTGAGGTTTTCATCAACCCAGACCCCCAGGTCCTTTTTCTCAGGGCTGCTCTCCAGGCATTCGCCACCCAGCCTGTATTTGTGCTTGAGATTGTGCCGAATTTCATGAGATTGGCCTGGGCCCACCTCTCCAGCCTGCCCAGGTGCCTCTGGATGGCATCCATGCCCTCTAGGAAGTTGACTGTGCCACACAGCTTGGTGTCATCTGCAAACTTGCTGAAGTTGCACTCAACTCCTCTGTCCATGTTGCTGGCAAAGAAGTTAAACTTTGTATTTTTGCTGGTTATTTGTTCTAGATCTAGTTAAAAAAAAATCTTAGAGCTGTATCATAAGAGAAATTACATTCCAATTTTAGTTTGTTATCAAAGTGGACAACTTCATGCAAAGGGGTCTCTTTTACAGAATGGGGATATTCTGGCTGCCTTGCCCTGCACACATGCAATGAAATGTCTTCTTTTTGCTGTGCTACAGATGCATCTCAGTCTCTGTTTCAATTAAATTATTTTATTTTGAAGTTCCATGGACATGAAGCAGAGGCTATTCTATATATCCCATAAATGAAGATTGTGAATAAGTATTCTCCATATAAATATGTCCAGACTTACATCTGGTCAATAGCTTTTCTTCAACTGGGAATAGTCCAGGCCTCTAAGCAGTGGAGCACTTGGCTTCACTGTTTTCATTTGTATCTCAGGAAAGAGGTGACTGCAGCTACCACAGGTTTGGTAGCAGAGAGAGGCTGCTTTGGGTCATAGATAGCACTTCTTTTTACTGGAGACTGGTTCTTCTCATTTGCCATTCAAAACTGGTTTTGCAATAAGTGTCAAGACCCTCGGGTTAACAGAGCGCTGAAAATTCTGACTGTCCCAGATTAGTATGGCTATAGTGAGTTCACTGGTGCTCCTTTCTGGCAGCAGGGTTCACACTGCCATCAATTCTTCAGCTGCCTGTGCAACTGGGGCCTTGGACAGCAGAGGTGTGAAGGCAATTCCAGTTAGTGCTGAGTGCTCACTGTGTGCCTGTGCTTTCGTCTAACCTATTTCACACTAAGGACCCACTTCTAAACACTGAATTAGGTGAGCTCTTTCAAAACTTCATGGGTGATAGCACTGGAAGTAGAAAGTCTTCATGACTCAGTGAGTATCGTCTGTGAGGAATGATTGAAGCCATCTACTCACAATCCCACTAATCCCCTGCCATGTCTCTGAGACAGGACATCAGAATTCCTCTGACAACTGTATCAAATGCCATGCTCAAGTCCTGCATGAGGAGTTATTTTCAGAGTTCCGATAAAGGGAAATGTAGGTTATTATGAGAAATGGATATAAATTTAATAACAAGGTCTGATATAAGCAGGAAGGTTTTTTACATTGTCTGTTCTAGTAAGATTATGGACAGCATCTGTAATGTGATGTGCCAGCAAAGCAGAAAAATGTTTTATGCTATTACAGCCTGGTGTTGGGAGTGTGGATCTTCCTTTCTCAGCGACTCAAGTGTAGTGGAAAGAGATTTGTGTGCAAATAGCAAGAACAAGCAAATAAACATAAATAACATAAATTCAATATTTGAAAAATCTTTGGGTGCTATGACTATTTTCTTAGAAAAACTTGTAAATAAAATGTGTCAAAGTGAATGTTCCAAAAATCTATCTGATATTCTTTTAAAGTTAATTCAGGAATTTCACTGATTTAAATAGAAAACACTATAGGTAGGTTATAGCCTCTTGATATAGGGCTTGAACAGTTTGCTACCTGATACTTTCTAACCATTTGCAGCCTTTGTGAAGTTTTTCACAGCAAGAGGAAAAGATCATCTTGGAGTATTTCTACAGTTAGGTATTCTGAGGAATAACTGCTGCTGAAGTAAGAGGGAATAGCGCTCCTTTTGTGAAAAGGCTGATTTACATTTAAGTCAGTTACCATTGCATTGACAATTGCAACAGAACATAGATGTAGCAGTTATGCTGAGTGTAGAATTAATTAGCAAAATCTTTCAAGGTTGTGAGGTGTTGGCCCAGTTTTCATGGTTTAAATTCAATGGATTCTACAGCAAAATGCAGCTGGGTTAAATGCAGGAATGAATCACACTCAGAAACATCACATAAAATGATGACTGAGCTTCAAGCAGAGATCATCTGGGAGACACTTGATAAATGCATAGAGAGCCATTCTTGGTTGTTGTACAGTGAACTGTTTTTTGTTGCTGCCTGAATGAAACAATGGCAGAACATTATGTACAGTGGAAGAACATCCCAGAGTATCTCAAAAGAACATGAAGGCAGGAGATGAGGCACCCAGCACTCAAAGCTGGCAATGCTTTTTCTTCAGCTTGTTGTCTTTGATTATGTCATGCTCTCTTTTAGCAGCATCTGTCTTTTAGAGCATGAAAGAAAGGACACAGGTGACTGAACCAAGTAGTCTGGTTCTTACATTTGTTCTCAGTGCTCAGAGTAAGGTCCCCATCTCATTTACTGAACACTAGTTGGAATCTTGTTTTGTGCAGAATGTTTACCTTGCCTTGTAGTGAGATGCTTGTCACCATGGTGTCTGAGTTCTTGATGTATGTTGACAATTTTACCTTTTCCATGTCCCACTGAGTGCAAGATGTGGTATTAAGAATATTTCACATATGAAGGACACAGACACAGATAAATGAAGTGATTTATGTGAATCCATAGAGGATGTCTGCAGCAAAGTTGGAAAAAATACCACCATGGCCATGTTTATATGGTAGTTGGACACTGTAGCACTGAGAAGAGTGGTGCTGAAGACTTGACATCCACACCAAAATTGTTTTGGAGTTTTTACTTTGTACAGGGTCTACTCTTTCCCATGGAAATGAACTCTTGTTGGCAGCTGGAGTCACCTGGAGCTTAAACCTTTGGTTTAATTTAGCCTCCAGATAGCCCAGTTTGCCTGCCCTGAGACCACTTGTGTTATGAACCCACAGGTGATGATCAGATTTACTTCTAACATGCAGTCCTGACCAGAACTAAACTACTGCTATAGAAACATCATCTGTTTCCACGCTCACTTCCTCTACAGTATTTAAGGTGAATACCAGGTGGCACTTCCAACAGTATCTCTTACATTATGTGTGAAAGTAGGCAATTACTTGGAGATTATTGATACTGTCTTTGGATCACTTTTCTCATTTAAAACCTTCCTCTCAGTGAGCTTGTGGCCTCACATGGCTTTAGCTATCTGCTTTGCATCAATGACTTACAGATCTACCTGTTCTCTCCTGACCTCTCTGCCTCTGTCAAGTCCAGCATCTTGTCATGTTTCTCTCTGAAATTTCCCTCTGAGTACTTTGCCCTCCATTTAAACTTCACATGGCAAAAACATCATAGCTCAGTGAGCTGCTTGAAATCATTACAGCAGGAGTCCAGCCAGCCATTAAATATAATAAAATTCACATATGTCTTAGGTTAGTGGTAGAAAGAAAAATGTTTCAGCTAATTGATCTAATTTTTAATTACGTATTTTATTTCACTATTGTATTAAATAAGTGTACTTCAGTAACTGCACTTCAAGTGTTTTATAAATAATAGAATAAAGTTTATCTGAAACGATTTCTAGTTCAGCTTTTGAAATAGATTTTTCAGTCATCATGGAAGGCAAGCATCTATTCTCATACTTGTGGATCTCTCTGTTGTTGTTGGCCATAAGATGCATTTGCCTGTCCCAGGGAGACTGTGTCCCCCAGAGAAGTTATCTTAAATACCATGAGAATTCCTTCAAGGCATAGTTGCAGCAGATACTGATAGGAAACAGCACGGCTAAGAGTCCTCTCACTGATATGATCCCATGCAGATTCCCTTCTCTTGATTGTGTTCAATGTATGAATCATCAAGATTTAGGTATCTCTAAATATGGGATCTGGCATGGTTAAATCCTCATCCCTGCAATGTTGGTCAAGGTTGTGTTGCCATAAAAAGGCTGCTTATACCTTTCCATCAGAGAACAGGGACATTAAATGATTGAAATGGAATTGTGCATCTGAATGTTGTGATGTAGGAGGCATGTTTGGGTTAATGACAGCTGTTCTGTTACTCACAGTAAGCTCAAAATAGAGTTTAAGAAAGAAGAAAGGACCCAGATAAGGTAGTACTATGTTCTGGGTCAGCAGCTATAAACAGCCACCCAACTGTGCTGGTTCCTTGCTGAACCTTATCTTCCAGTATTTAAAGGGGGCCTACAGGAAAGATGGGGAAGGACTCTGTCATGAAGTGACAGATGAGGAGTAGCAGTTTCAAACTGAAAGGGGATAGATTTAGTTTATAGGAAGAAGGTCTTTACTATAGGGGTGGTGAGGCGCTGGAACAGGTTGCCAGGAAAAGTTGTGGTGACCTCCTCCTGGAAGTGTTCAGGGCCAGACCAGATGGAGCTTTGAGCAACATAATCTAGTAGAAGAATCTAGTTGGAACTAGAGGAACTTTATGATTTGTTGCAACCTAGAACATTCTGTGGCACTATGATTCTAACCCTACCAGAACTTCCCAGAACCACAACCCTTTCTGCCTGTACTGGGATCCATGCAGAAGATGTTGTGTTTGAGGAGTCATCTGTGAACAGACTAATTTTCTTATGTGGAAATAATATATTAAATGCCAAAAAAAAAAAAAAAAAAAAAAAGAGGACAGGGTCTGCTGTGTGCAGTGTGCCATAGGAAAAGCCATTCAGGATCTGTGTGAACACAGGATACCACTGGCTGAAAGGGTCTATGAGTTACTTGCTATCTGTATTGCACTTCTTATTCTGTCTTCTTAAAGCAATTACCAATCTACCTTACCCATCAGCCTGATCATCGTAGAAGACTGGCCATGGAAAAGCAAGTGCAGTGGCAGGATTGTCGGCTTTGGACAACTTCTGGAATGAAAGAATTCAGGCAATCATCCTGAATCCCTGAATTGAATGACCCTATACCATCACACCATAACCACCTAAAACTGAGCTGAGGTTTCACTTCACCTTATGAGACAACATGGGATGCTGGCCTCTACCGGTCCCCAGGAGACTTGCCTTGCCCAACCATCTCAGGCAATGCATGTCTCTGGTACTTCTGTTTGTGAATTCCACAGCTTAATGGTCTTTATCTCAGCAAGAGAATGTCTGCTGCTATTAGTAAAGAGAAGAGTGGAGAAATCTCTGATTTGGCAGAAGTCCCCCTTGACTGATTTCTAGCTCACAAAAGATAACCAGCTGCCAAGCCTCAGGAACACTCAAAGTAAGCATTCATATAAGCAGACACCACACGTTTGACAGATGTTAGTCACATTTCTTAATGCTCCGCTGGATGCTACAGATGTGAGCATAGTATGAGAACCTTCAGAGGAAACAAGGGGATAGAAAAAGGCCACAAAATGACAATTTCCCTTAAGAGATCACTTCCACAATTCCTTGTCTAGATTCTCAATACAGGTTCTGTTGTATAATTAATAGTGTATCGCCTTTATTCCCATATCAGTCTTGTGCCTTCCAGGCTGTCATCTGTGAAAGCATAGGCATAAATGTTGTGCTGTGCTAGATTTCAGCTAGCAAAAGCTTGTGGGAGAATGTTAGAGTTGGTTATATGATTTTAATTTGACATTATTAACTTATATATGTATGTTAAGATAATGATAATTAAACTGACATCATGGTCCTCTCTAACCATTACAGACACCCAAAGTGCTTTCTCTAAGCTACAAGTAGGAAGGTGGAGGAAGGCAGAAGCAGCATATTATCTATTTGGTCAGCAGTTATGTAGGAAGAAATCTTAAATGCAAGAAATGGATCTTTACTGATGTGGAACAGCTTCTTTCACGCAGTTTCACTCTGCTCTTCAGCCACATTGTTGTTTTGCAAGGTTTTTTTTCCCTCCTTCTTTAATACATTATCACAGAAGCTCTACTACCATCAATGATGAGCATGGCCTTGGCCAGCAACGAGTCTGTTGGACACAGGGGAAGCTTCTAGCAGCTTCTAACAGGAGCTGTCCCTGTAGTCCTCCTGCTATTAAAACCTTGCCATGCAAACCCAATACACACTATTATTTTACTGCAACTCTGACTTAACTATATAAGAAAGAGAATCAAAGCCAAACAGTCTGACATGGTGTAGCCTTTTCCCTTCTTATGTCACATCGTCTCCCTTTTTAGGCCAAATATTCTTTTGCCATGGGATAGTTTTTTTTCTGTTGTTTGGTTGGTTTTATTGTGTTTTGGATTTTTTCTTTGTTTGCTTGGGTTTTTATTTCGGTTTGGGGCTTACTGCTGTTCCTGTTTGTTTATATTTGTTTCATGTGTAATTTCTGAAGCATTTATGATCTTGAGTCTTTAAAGGGCCTGTAAAATAAAATAGTATCATGTTGCTTTCAGTCCTTTTTGCCAGCCTGACAGAAACCTCTAGATATGCTCTATGGAGCCACTGTTTCTCATCCTCTTGGTGCAGGCTGGGGGTGTAAATGAGTAGTTTCACGGTGTAATTTACAACTAAAACCAGATAGAATGTGATGGTTCATTTCCAAAGAGCTGGCTTTCCCCATACTCTGAAACAGGAGCCTGCTCCCAAGCTGCCTCTTGCAAATATTCCCCGACACACTGTGACTCCGGGACCATGCCTGATCTTCATCTGGGAATATGATGATTTAAGCAGGCCAGCACTGTACCCAGACCTTTGCTAACATGTGGAACAAAGTAAGCTTTAATATTCCAGTGCTGGGACATTTGCCCTGGTACTGTTTTATCAATGCACGCTAAAAATAGTCTGTCACTGTACAAATACCTTTCTCAGTGCTCCTCTACTGGTTCCAGCTACTGTTCACACAACTTCCCTCAGTTCTTTACCAGGATTTTCTTACTTTTCTTTGCTCTACTTACAAACCACAGACCTACCTCTGAGCGTCTGATCCCAAACACTATGGACAAATCCATTTTTCTCCTCCCAATGTGCTTCATGTCTCAGCAGTTTCCTCTGCAGCAGTCCCAAGTCCTCATTGAATCCAAAATCTTTAGGGCCTCAAATTTCCCTCTAGTGACAAAAAAAAAAAGGATATAAATATGTTTCAGAGACTAACAGTTTGGCTAGGTGGAGATGGCTTCCCTGACACACAGGCTATCTGCCAAATTTGAAGTCCTTGCCTGAAGTAACAGTTAAAAGCAGAAAAGGCAAAAAAATCTTGTTAATAAAACAACTGCAAGATTTTTGTTTTAATATTGGTAGAAAACCATATTTTCTCTAACCCAGTTTTGAAAAGTGCTGATTCATTTTTTTTTTTTTTTTAAGTTTCCTAAAATATTCAGCTAAACACAGACACTTGTCACATTTTGAGAAAGTTTTAATCAAATTATTACAGTCTGGCAAAGTCACAAATCACTAAGCTCAGAATTCATCAATGATAAGGGCTGAGCAGCCTTAATCACAGGCTTTGCTACTGTGGTTAATCCCCAGAGGGGGTTATTACACCAATAATACTTTTAAAAGATTACAGAATTACTTAATTTTTTATTTCTTGACTCACAGATACTACTGATATAAACATTATTTGATGTCTAATTATGATAGAGAAACACAGCACCAGTAAATGTTACTGCAGCACATACAGACTACTAAATTTTGCTAAGAAAAAAGTTTCATGGTGGGGGCAACAGTAGAAAAGTTGCAGAGACCTTAAAGTTTTCCCTAAGCCTAGATTTTCTTCCACAAGATAATGCAGTTACTAGTAGGCTGGTAACAAACTCACATTTCTGTATTGGAACATATTATTCTACTATCTTTAGATGAGGGAAGGAAAATTCAGGGGAAAACATATATGTGGATTAATTTTATTGCTTTTGAAGTGCCGTAACACTGTGAACATTGTTCCTTAACTGGCAGAAAGATGGACTTCCCTGAAACATTTCAAAATAGCACACCTTTACACTAGAAAGCAAAAAAAAAAGTGATAAATCTCCTCCCAAACATCAGCCACCAATTTTAGCCTTATCATGTTAGGCAAATGCACTCTGGTTTTTAAAGCTTCAAATTAAGAACAGGGAATAGTTGGTTTTAAGTTTGTTTAAAAGCTGGCCAATGTTATATTTGTTTATTTAATCTTAATTAAATTCAAGTTCCCTTCTGCCTCTTTTTCATACCTTTTTCAAATCCTAAATAAAAGCATTAGTTCTCTCTTCTAGTTATTACAAACCATTCCTGTCAGTTATTGTTCTCTTGACAAAAAAACCTCCACCTTAAAAAATTTAGCTCATATCTCTATATAAAAATGAACATCACTACCAAAAAACAAAAGAAGTCCCCAAAAACCCAAACTCTTGGCCTTTCCAAACAGGTCGATATATTTGAAACATCTTTACCAAGTCCATGTATCTTCTTTATTGCTCTTCATAAACAGGCTATTGGATCCTTCAGACTTCCAATGTGAAAAATGAAAGAATTTCCTCCTATTCTTGTCTCTCTTATCTCATAATTGTTTTGTTCAGAGCAGTAGGAGAGAACAATATAAATGTCTCTGCTGTTTTATTTGCCCTTTTCAAGCTCATTCATACTTTCCTCTAGGGCATTTTTTTCTCCTTTTCCTTTTGAATTTGTATCTGTTTACTGCTCCATACACACAAGCAAGCTAAATTGTTTGAGATTTTATTCCAGAGCCTTATGTAACACAGCTAACAGAACAAAATATTTAACAAGTGAGATTTAACAACGTCTTATAATGATGTTATGAGGTAAAAAATACAGGGCTATGTACAGCTGCAAGGAATACTTGTCCAGCTGACCTTGTGTTTCCAAATCTGTTAATCTCTTGAGCGTGAAACATCAACCATCCATTCGCATCTTAGACTACCTTGTTTCGGTCCTTATTCTGAGCTTGTAAGGAGAAGGATGCAAGAGTTGGCTGGACATCAACAACTGTAAACTATTCTGAACGACAGGGTTCACAGCTCATGTATGTGTTGAAGTATGGCAAATGTAATTGTAGAAAGCAGAGAGCTGGTTTCAGGAAAGAATAATTCTCATGAGTTCAGGAATATAAATTGTGGTATGGAGCTTCGAAGCAATCCTAAGACAGGATACTGGCTGTATTGAGTTTTCATGGCAAGTTTTTGGTAGTGGGGTGAGTTACAGGGGTGGCTTCTGTGAGAAGCTGCCAGAAGTTCACCTGTGTTCCATAGAGCCAGTAGTAGTCAGCTCCACTGCTGTCTAAGGACAAGCCCATGAGCAATTGTGGTAGTGCCTCTATTACAGCATATTTAAGGAAGTGAAAAGAAACCCTGCACAACAGCAATGGCAGCTGGAGAGAGAAGTGGGAATATGTGAGAGAAACAATTCTGCAGACACCAAGGTCAGGAAAGAAGGAGAAAGAGAAGGTGCTCCAGGTTCCAGAAGAGAGATTCCCCCGTGCCTGTGGTGAAGACCATAGGCAAGCTGTCCCCTTGTAGCCCATGCAGGCTAACGGTAGAGCAGATTCCAACCTGTACACTATGAAGGATCCCGTGGTGGAGAAGGTGAATGCCTGAAGGAGGCTGTGACAGCATGGGGATCCTATGCAGGAGAAGGTTTCTGGCAGGACCTACAACATGGAGAAAGAAGCTCAAACCTAGAAGGTTTCCTGACAGAACTTACAACCTCAGCAGGTATCAACACTGGATCAGCCTGTTCCTGAAGGACTGCACCCTATAGAAGGGACCCACACTGGAGCAGTTTGTGGAGGCCTGTAACCCATGAGAAGGATTCATATTGGAGGAGTTTGTGGAATACTGTTTGTCATGGGAGAGCCCCCAGGATGGAGCATGGGAAGAGTGTGAAGAGTCCTGCACCTGAGGAGAAAGGAGCAACAGAAAAATTTGATGAAGTGACCAAACCCAATGTCCCTGTGTTGTTGAGGAGAAGAGGTAAAGAAATTTGGAGTAAAGATAAGCCTGGGAAGAAGAGAAGGATAAGGGGTGGGGATGATGTTTTTCAGATTTAGTTTTATTTCTCATTATCCTATTCTAAATATATTTGTAATAAATTAACAACAAATTTCCCCAAGTGGTGTCTGTTTTGCCCATGACAGTAATTGGCAAATTATCTTTCCTAGTCCTATTCTTGATCCATGAGCTTTTTGGTACATCTTGTCTCCCCTTTCTAGAAGAGGAGAATGATTGATAGATCATCCAGCCAGGGTCAACCCACCACAGAAAGTTGCATCAGTGCTAGCATTTTTGCAACTTGCAGGCCTTGGAAGACACCTCAGCCACCAGTTATTCACTTTGAGAGTAGATCTGGACCCATGCAGCCCCTGGGCTGCATGCTTTTTGTTGGTCTCACACCTTCCTGGCAGGACTTAATTCAGGCTCTGAGTGAATAGACTATAGACTGGGTGGCAAATAAATAAGCTATTGTGTTGGTACTTAGTTACTAACTGGCTTGGCATCTTCTACAAGCCATTGCTCAGACTCAACATAGATCTACAGTTGCTCCTGTACATATGTGTAAATAATGTGGTTGGTATGTTGGTGTCCTAGCAGTCTCTTGGCTCATTATACTATTGAAATACCAGCTCTGAGGAGAGATGTTATATTTAAAATTCTCTGAGTGTTTCAAATGGGTGTTCATCTAGTTAAAGATGCTTTGAATGACAGAAAGGTGATGGCCCAGGATGAATGGGATGGTATGAATCAGTACTTTGTGAATATTTTTGACTCCAAGTTGTTGTGGAGCCAGCAACAGACTTCAGCTTTCCTTAAGGACAAGTTAGGGTTTTTTGGGGGGCTTTTTTGTGTTGTTTTTTTTTTTTTTTCTTCCCCTCTTTTTAGGAAAAGCTCAGCAGATATTCCAGTTAAGTCAAGGCTGATCTGTTCTATGTATGCCCAAAGACAGAGATTTTCCTGTTTGCTGTGAGTCTCTTGTGGAAGTATTGTGACAAAATTTGTTGTGGTCCCCAAGAACAGTGTGCAGTTAAATGGAAGCTGACACAGGAGTTGAAACAAGGAGAGAGGAGCAGAGAGAGACTTGATGTTGTTTCTTGCAGTGGTGGATGGAACTGAAAAGGTTTGGAGAGCAGGTCTATGCTCCAAGAGGAAAAACTACATTTCCTACAGTTTCCTTAGGTGTTTGTGAGCCTCATTGTGTATAAAGTCAAAATACAAGCAAAGTGATGATTATACAGATCTTACTTCTGTAGAGTGGAAGATCATCAACATAGCTACAGAATGGTTTGCTTATTGAGAATGCTAGAAGTGCTAGTATTTTCTTGGGTTGATTATTCCTCTGACAATGCAGGGACAATAATATAATTCCCATCTGTTGTTTCATCTATTTGGATTTTTAATTATAAATAATTGACTCATATATTGGCTGCTTCATGTGTATGTGCATATGTGAACATATCTGATGATCTTTTGGAAATCAGAGATCATAAAACTTCTGTGTTATTTATTATTATAGTAGCAATGCTTTTTAAAGTGTGGCTGTACATAGAAAGGACTACAGTGCCAAAAGTGACAGCAGAATTAATGCTTTCTCCAGGCCCTTTTCCTCTCAGAAGTGATTGACAAAGTAATTTTCTTCTTGTACTTTTATTAAAGTGTATACATTATATACACCAATAAATCCTCACCAGGCCAATTACACATCATAAGACTTATCTTGTCACACCACCTAATATCCAAACAATAAATTTAAAGGTATTTTTTATATGCAGATTTGCATATGAGGATGTTTTCCAGTCCCCAGCCTCAGTTGTCTTATGAACACTACAACATACAAGAAAAAGAAACAATCTGACTAGGATTTTGTGACTAATAAATCCTGACTGTTGGAACAAACTACGTCTGTATGACTTACAAGAGTGTGCTGTATAAGTAACATTTGTTTTACATATTGAAATTATATTGGAAGATGAAATACTGAACAAATATTGAAGCTCCTTTTTTCACATGAGATATTCTGTGCACATGCAAGGAGATATTAGCTATATATATATATGCAATACAATATATTTGATTCCTATTCTTACCACTTTGCAATGTAAAGGGACCTTTCTATAAGTGAGAATATCACTTGTTTTTCACATCCAATTGAGCAATTTAATGAGAGGTGGAAATTCCAAATTTTGTTTTCATCCTGAGCTTTTGAAAAGCTTTGATTAGATCTGAATATGTGTCTTTAGTGAACGTCTCTAGTCTAAAGGAACAAGCTTGATTGTGGGTTTTCCTTTAGTGAGGGTTCATCAGCCTGGCTTGTCCTAAACTCAGCTGTTTAATAGTATAGAGGCAGAAATCAGGGAATTCATCTTTATTTCCACAATCATAAAGCACATTCATTATTGAGACCTAGTGCAACATGTACAGCATTCCTCCCATTTCTGGTGTGGGGTGACCCCTGCATTGTGGAGAGCAGCTTCATTGGAGGAATGACTTCCCCGTGGACATGTAGAGGTGATGGATTAGGTCATGGTTCTGCACCTCCAGCAGCGTTGGGTATTGCAAGTGCCTGAGGGGAAACGAACTGCTTAAAATAATGGAGCTGAGATTGTTGTGCTGGAGGGAGATGGGGAAAAGATTGTGGCCTCTGAAACATAGTGTTTCTCATTCTCCTCTTCAGTAGTGAATTATCCTGCTGTCCCTCCTCTGAGCTCTTGGTGAAACCATAATTTAGCCCTTTAGAGTGTCTATGAATAGAATTACCCACTTTGTTGCACTCTTGTTGGTCAGGATAGCTTGCCTGAAAGTTAATAAATATTAACCATGTTTCTAACATATGCATGATATTGTTATGGAAGTATGCATAAGTTTGGTTTCTACTGTAACAGAAGGAACAAAAATTCTGTAGCACCTAGATGCCCAGCTAACATGCATCCTTCTGTATAGACCAATAACCACCCTACAAGGCAGACCACAGCAAATTAGTCTTCTCATACTTGCCCCTTTGATGATATAGTCTGCTAGTTCAGACTCAAAATGTGGTTTTACTGTGCTTTTTATCTTCTTTTCTTCTGTGTCTAAATATTTTATTTAAACTATTGCTTTCACAGAAGTAGCATTAGACCCTAAATATTTTAATACAAAAGGACTTAGAAATAATTAGTTAAAATTAATTACTATAGCCTGTGCTCTTAGTTGCTTAATGCAACGAATAAAGGCTGAACCTGAGCAGTGTGTATGAGAGGTCACTTTCATGAAGCATGAGTCAGAATTGCTTGAGTTCAGTTTTCACAGAGAGGGCAAAAGGGAACTGTGGCCAAATAATGTACTTGCTCAGTAGACTACTGCAAGGGACTATGTGATGCTGACATTCAAAGAATAACAGAAACTCCTTCAAATGATGAACTAGCACACAAAGTGGTTTGGAAGCCAGTCGTTCTGCAGAGAGAGGTATGCATAACAAACTTTCTAGCTTGGACACCTCCAGGAAGTCTGCTATGACTTCATAGCACTTGAGTATCACCAAAGACTTCACATGTTTAAGGCCAAACTTTGTAATGACAACCACAGAACAAGAATCCCTGTCGTACCACATAAAGAACAATTTATGATATCTTATCTTCCAACATCTACTTGAGGGCAGCGAATATTTAGTGTGTTGCTAACTCAGCGGAGTGTCACTTCCTTACTACACTGTTGACTTCAACAAGCAGTTGGCACTTCACAATGGTGAAATCTCATTCCACTGCACTTGCAAAGTACATGAAAGCACTGTAGAATTTATTACGTCTTTTGTTTGTTGTCTTCTTGTTTTTAAGGTTTTGTATTTTCAGCTGGGTTTCATAAGGAAACAAGGCTTAAACCATCATGCTCTCTGTCAGCTCCCTCCTTATAACTTCTGAACCTGGGGCCAACTTCAGCTCTATTTGATAGAGGAGTAAAGGTTTCAAAGATACTACATTCCACAAGTTTTGTCAATATACAGCTTGATAGATGAAAGAATATATTATTGCTTCAGCTGAAGTCAAGGACAGTTCAATCCTTGTTTTTTTTCTGTTTGACTGACCAACTTGCCACTCCCTATGGAGTGGTCAGTCATCACTAAGTAGTGCTGAACTAACCACAGCCCAAGTCATCTTTCACCTGTCTACTAGTTAAGCAAAATCGAGGAACAGGCTCTGGAGGCAGCTTTAGGAAATGGAAAGGGATTTTCTGCCATAAGTAATGGTGGGGAGTTGTAGTAGCGGTAGTGGTATGATTCAGAAGATGAGGAGAAACTGCAAGTATTCTGATAGGAGGAATTTTGGAAATTAAAAGTTCTTTATTCACCAACATTTCCCATTCTTCTATACTTTGTCATGTATGATTAACTGAAGATATAATAAATATCCTGATGGGTTATAGGAGTAGGAAGGACAATAGTGAGACAGAGATGTAAAAAAATTGTGGAAAAGGGGTCTTTAACAGTGCAATGCTGTTATGGAGGGGGTTATGATTAATTAATGCAATATTATTTTCTGAAATTAATATTGTTTATTAATTTTCAATATCCAAACTTTTCCACCCCTGACTACTTATTTTTAGTATTAAACAGGTTCGATTGCAGCATTTATAGAATGGTTACATAAACAATATCTAGATCTAAAAGTATCTATTAATATGCATAAATGATCAATTCAATTTTAACTTAATTAACACTGTAAGACCTCTCGCAGTCAATAGTGCCGCTTGGCCATTAGACGGATCTCAGGTGCCCTTTCTGCTTAGGGCAGAATCTAGGTAATATGGAAAGCTTAAGTTTACTCACAAGTATTGCTTCTCCCGTCTTGTGGGCTTATCAATATACTGAAAGTACCCAGAACACTTGCAGGTTTCTGGCTGGTCTGGCCGCTGGCTGCTGCTGCTGCTGGCTGTGGCTGAGACTTGATACACCCCAGGCTCTACAGACTGCTGGAGGAAGAAAAGGGGGTGCAGATGGTTTCTGACCTGTTCCTGGCTTTCGATGATATGTGCTGCCTTCGGGCTTGCTCATCTTCAGGAGATGCAGGCTGCTGCAGGTGCAGGCAGACGTCTTGCAATGTGACTCAGCAGATGTGTATCTCATGCTGCTAATTGTGTAAAGACTATTCAGGTTGGTCTTGGAAAGACACAACGGTTCCAGGGTGGGATATAGTTTATATAGCTATATAACAATAATAAGGCATTACAGGCACGGATGCAGAACACTGAATAACAAAATCATGGCAGAAGCATAAGCATGGCAAAAGCACGCTGTGTTATCTGTTTATCTGCTTTTAGTATCAATGTCTGAGATTAACTGTACACTTTTGGACATTAGCATATCCAATCAGACTGGCAGTAAGCCAAATCTTACCATATTTGGGTGAAAGCATAGGTTTGCTTATACCATATGGGGGAAGAACATAGGCCCAGCACAGGCATAGCACAAGGCTAGCACATGTGCCTTGTTTACCATGGGTTGCAAGCAGGAGAAAAGTTATATAAGCCAGAGTGCTCAGACTCCATGGCACCATGGTCCCTCTTTCCGCTGTTGCTTCTTCCCCAAAAACAGAGGGAAGGCAGAAAAACATGTCTGGGCAAGCCAGCACACATACAGGCCTATTTTGACCCTTCAGGTCTACCATGACAAATGCAAACAAGTTCATACAATGATCCAATGATCTACCAGTCTGTCATATCTTCATTAGCTATAGATGGATTTAATTAGCAAATGACCCATATGGAAAATATTACCTATTAGGTTTTGCTTGTTCTTTAGCCTCCAGTAATCATCTTCAATAAGTTTCCTAACAGTGACATGTTAGGATCAGAGGAACAGCAGCACAGCACCTGTTAAATTATTAGTCTCTTCCAGTATCCAGGCTCCAAAAGTCATCATAATGAGATACGTCTAGGGAGGGTGCAACTAATCTCCTAATGAATAACTGTAACAATCAGACCTTTAGGGAGATTTCTTCTTAACACCAAACAGTCAGTGATAAGCTTGTGCCTTGCAGCAAGAGGGCTGATGTCTGTAATGAATCTAGGTTTCAGTCACTTAGCTATGGATAGTCTTATTAATAATATACATGGAATAGCTCAATGTTTGGGTTAAAAAATAAAAAAGGAGAAGAAAGTGTGAAAAAAGAAACTACTTAGTGAGTACAAGGATGGGAAAACTGCAGTTTGCAGATGTGACAAAAACACCAGTGTCTAATAAAATTGCTTTTATTAGTTTAATTTGCCACATATAGTGCAAATATTTAACTTGAATAAGGTATGAATTGGTAAAAAAATATGTGCTGCACCATTTAAAGTGCTATACTTGAATAAAATAATGTATATCTTTTCATATGCAGTCCTTGAAGTCACACTACATACATCTTTAATTTCTTCAATTAAGAAAAAAAGAACAAATGGAGTTAGATTTTAATTATTCATAGTTCATTTGAGAGAAATCTTTGTAAATGAGAGGAAGGAGAGTTGTGCTATCTATCATGAAGAGAAAAAGAATAGATAGAAAATCCACTCTATGAGCTATTTGACAATACATAAGCTTCTGCCTTCATTAGGTACTGCTGCTTGCTGTGTAAAGAAAGATGCATTATAGGAAGATCTATTTAGGAGGTCATGTCATGGAAACTGTCCCCAAAATACTGAACTGCTGGTTGGCAAATAGCTGCAGTGCACATTAAATAGAGTCCTACTAAGGCATGCATGTGCAGGCATGTCCTAGAGGCTTACTTATAAAAAGATGGGAATATAAGGAACTCCTATATTGGATAAGAATTATAGTCCACTCAGGCCACCTTTGTCAGGAGACACAGACATCTGAGTAGTCAACAAATGTGGGAAAGTTATAGAAGATGTGTCTAAGAAAGTCCATGATCAACAGAGTTTGACTTAAACCTTAGAATTCCTTCCAGCATATTTTTTTACATTCTTGTTAAAAGAAGGGATATTTTTGTTGTCAATAAGAAAGCAAATTCCTCTTTGGGTTTTACTAGGCTATTGATCTCAAGACTGCTTTGCTGCACTAAGTTCCACAGTCTTATCATGCCTTGGATGAAAAATGATTACTTTCTATCAGCTTTGAATTGATTATCTTTCATTTTCATTGAATGTCTCCTTGGCAAAGGAGAACAGAGCCAGCAATCTGCCTCTTTGAGGATTTCATTATTTTATACGCTTTTATGTAGGCTTTCTGGGTCTTCTAATTTGCAAAGTCAACAATCCCAGTATTTCCATCCTGATTTTACATCAGTGACCTCTGTTCTCCTAATGGCATCCATCCTGTCTCTGAACATGTATTTTTTAATAACTTTTTTTTTTTGAGATGACAGGGTCTGATTTGGAAACAATATTATAATGGCACATCATTATTTCATATAATTGTGGCATCATAATTTCTCTTGTTATTAAACTGCATTTCCTTGTTTAATTGCAACTACAGTCTTTGTTATGTGATTGTAACTGATCTCTTTCCTAAACTAATATAACATATTTTAAAAGTGTCTATTGTATGTGTAACTCAACTTCTTTCTGTTTGTTGTATATTGCTTTCTATTTTTTAGTGGAGAATTTTATTTGGTATGTTATCAAGAAGCTAAGATCTGGGTAGTTTACATTTCTGCAAGAATCCCTGAAATGGTTTCTGACCTCAGTTATGAAAATAATATATTGTCATCTGCAGATTGAAATGCTTCCCTGTTCATCGTCCTGCTCCACCTATTAATAGGTATGTTAAATAATGCCAGTGACAATGCAAAATCTGAAGGCATCTGCTGCTCAATTTTTAACTTCACCATTAATTCATACTTTGTTTTCTGTCTTTTAGCCATTTCTCAAATCACAGATACTTTGCCTCTGTATGACTTTCTAAGTTCAATAGCAATGCATTGTTAGCAACCCTGTGGAAAATTTTGTGTAATCAAAGAAATCTTCTCTCCTTTACCTGGTAATCTATTCACACATTCAAAGAATATTAATAGAGTAGTGAAGCATAATTTCTCTCTGCATAATTTATGCAAATTAGATATTGTCTTGTCATGGTTTATCAGGTATCATGTTATTCTATATGCAATAATCATAAAAAAAAATTATCAAGTTATATCATTTTCTAGACTATAAGCCTAGCCTTATGTAAAGTATGGGTGCAATGTGATAAAACTTTAACAGATACCTTGAAAAAGAGAATGTGAACTACAACCACTTTTGTCCAGGAAGACAATCAGTACAAAGAGACAGTCAGTATGAAAACAAGTTTACAACAGTGGTTCCTAAAAAGCAAAATGCATCTATGATAAAGTCATGGACTTGAGCAGACCCCACAATAACAAAATCTATTCCCGATGAATATGATCATCCCATATGTTCTGTGCAGCAGCCACCTTAAGAAAGGGTGATTGTGGCATCTTCTGTGAGAGTGCTTGAAAGTAAGCGCTTGTACAAAATGCACAAGTCCACTTAGCAACTAATACCTTGAATTGAGAGCACAGTTTGTGGTACAGACTGCCAAATTTGCCTACTAACTGCCATGGAGAACTCAGAAATCTGGTGGTAACAGCAGACCACTAAACTGTTTTTTTGAGAGAATATTTTCTCCTCACCTTCCCTGAAGTAGGTAACTAAGTTTATGATGATGATCCATCAGGACTACAACAGCATCCTGCTGGCTGGTGTTTGTCAGAAATGATCCAATCTCCTCTTTGGCTTGGGTTTATTTTTTGGCCTGCTACTTTTGTTTTTGTCCTGGCCAAAGAGCTAAATATGTAGTTGCTCTGGATAATACCTTTGAGGAATACTTTAAAATGACCTACTGGACCCAGATATTTGGTCTAATATTAAAAAAAAAAAAAAGTTAAATTGTTTTATTAATCTTTATTTCTGTATTTAATTAATGTACATGATGACTAGAGCAAAGGAATACAGGCCCTTCCAATTAAACAGAAATTAATAGTATTAAAAAAATATAGAGAAGGAGGCAGGAAATAAATCAGAAGCTTAAGCATTGAAATATATGACATTCTTCTTGGCTGTCTTTTACCATGTGTAGGAGTGCTAAGTCCATGCCTAACTTAAAATATATTTTGGAACTGTCAATTTTCTGCTAATGCAAAATTGCAGAACACCCCAACTCTGGTAAATCTGTGGCCACTATAAAGTAGGTAATTAATTGCAGCTTCCTTCAGCTGAAATAGACACTGCAAGGGAGAGGCAGTTTTGTTTTAAATTTACAATATCTTGTTTATTGTCTTTGAGCTTTTTTTTTTTTTTAAACACAAATTATGCTGTTTTCAATCCAAAGGCCACCCTTGTATTTGAGAAGAGCCTCTCTGACATGAGTGGATCATCTTGCATTAATAAGAACATCTATTACAAACACTTATTTGTCATATTGGACATTAAATGCTATTGAAGCAGCAGTTGTTCCTATTTTGAAAAGAGGAGACTTGAAGTAAAGCGGTGGAACAAAAGACTATATTAAAATAAAAGCCTTCTGTGTAAAGTGTGTGTGCCAGGGAATCATTGCTCCTTTTCACACAGACCTTGGCTAGCACAGACATGCAAATACACAAATAATCATGCACAGTTTCATAGGCTACTGGCAATGGGATGCTGCAAAAGACACAACTGAAAGCAACATTTCAATACCCAAGATTTTCAGAACAATGTAGAGTGACAACTGTTTTACACTAATAAATATTGTGAGTCCTTATGTCCCAAAGTAGAAGGAAATAGCTACTTTAAAATCAGTACAATAGAAGTTATGCATGTCTTAAGTAAACCAGTGTTGATTTGAATTTAAAAAACGTCATTTATTTTTAAAATGTTCAGATTTCACTGGCTGTAATGGTCACATATATGTGTTTATAAAAATACAGATGTAATTGTTTTTCAGATTTAATGAGAAAAAAAAAAACAAACCAAAAACACACAGAGCAAAGTGTGTTTCCAAAAAGGCCCAGCAAATCTGTGTGCTAGAAGACCATATTCTTCAGCGAGGAACATAAATCTCAAATTACTACCTTTCAAAGCAATGTTCCTCCAGATTATGAAACTGAGCCCTGTAGGTACTGGAGCCTGAGAGGCTGAATTGGGAATGCCTAAAGCAGAGGCAGATGAAGCAGGCATTATTTTCAGATTCTCCATACTCTAACTGATATTGCAGCTATTGGTATTAGGTTTATGTAACTCCATCACATACTGAGAAAAAGTAGTAATAAAATTTTCATCTCTTTTATACATTTTGTGTACGCCTCTGAATTTCTTCTGTCATACTTACACCCTCTTTTTTTCTTCACAGGCTTCTTAAAGCTCTTTCATTCTCTCTTAGTGATACAATCACAAGATTTTCATTCTCTGTAGCTCTTGTCATTTACAGCATCTTCCCTATATCTCTTTGTCTTCTTGTTACTTCATCTAATTGGAAAAAGTATTTTCTCAGGCTCAGAAATACCTATTGTTCAGCCACCCAGGACAACTTAACAACCAGCCTGGACAAATGTAATTTAATTACTTCTTCCTCACTGGCCAAGGTGCTGACCTGCATTTAAAGACCTTGTGTGTTCTCCAATCTCCTGCTGAAAAGGTAACTAGCTTCCACCTCAGTTTCTTTTAAGTGCTGCCTAACAGCAGGAAAAGAAAGAATGGCTTTGTTCAACCAACCATTTTCTCAGCTTCTATCTCCATCTGGTCTGCCAAGTACGTCTCCTTAGTGATATGACAGTGCTGACTTACGTCACATTAAAACCAGGAAAGCTACAGTTCTGTACCAGGAAGCAAATTTACAGGTATTTTCTTTGGTAAAAATCACTTGAAAAGAAAATACCTACCTTATAATTGATCTTTAGTTCTCTTTCAAAATGCAGATTATTTTTGCAGCTTCATTTCACTTCAAAATAGGTTTTAAATCATTAGTTCCTTCTGTCTCTCTCTGCCACTGGTGATGGCTTAGGGACCTTGCCTAGAGTTTCAAGTGGAAAGAAATTAGTGACATTTCCTAGCCCCTTTCAGATCCTTGAAGGACCCAGAGGCAGTCCCTTTGCAATTCCAAAACCAAGACAACAGTTACTTATTCCTAAAATATGGATTTTTTTACAGTTATTTGAGAAAAAAACTATTCCTGAAATGAGAAACCACTTAATCTGTGACAACCACTTTATTTTCAGAAGCTGCAAGACTACTTGTCTGGTCAATTATCATCAAGATGAGAAACAGTATTTTGAAAACAAAATTCTAAATTCCTGGTTCACTGAATCAGAGAATTGACCAGGTTGGAAAAGACCTCTAGGATCATCACCTAACCCTTCTAATTAACTAAACCGTGGCACTAAGTACCTCATCCAGCCTCCTTTTAAACATCTCCAGGGATGGTGACTCCACCACCTCTCTGAGCAGCTCATTCCAATTCCAATCACTCTTTCTGTGAAGAACTTCTTCCTAACGTCCAGCCTAAACCTACCCTGGTGCAGTTTGAGACTGTGTCCTCTTGTTCTGGCACCCAGTGACAGATGGGTTATTCTTCCATCCAGGAGGGAAATTACATATACCAGGACAAATAGCTTAGAGGTTGCAGGATCTGCTTTGGACTTTACAGAGGTGTGGTGGTTCGGCAGTTATCCGCCTCCCTACACTTTGAAATAACCCAGGCTAGGACTCAGTTGGCTGGAAGTTAATAAATGAAGCTTTATATTTACAGCTTTGCACAATATAGAAACATATATTTACAATGTATAACAGATAGTTACAGATATATACTGTAAAAAGGCAATACGGAAACACCACACCCCTCCCAGATATCAAAATCCCTAAGGTGGGGTTCTAACAACCCCTACCACCTTCCCCCTTTCTCCATTCTTATCTCAGCATCTGTTTCATGCAGCAGACGGGCGAAAGTAGATCGGCCAGGGGGATTAGCAGCAGAAAAGAAGTTAGTGAAATTATTCAGATCCAGCTATGAAAGGCAGGGAGAAAGAGCCATGCAAAAGCAGCCACAGCCTAAAGCGGCCTCACTTACCTATATTTGGGTTACAAGTCTTAAAACATTTTTTTTTTCTTTCTCAGTAAAGCTATGAGTGAAGTATCATCATCAATGTTTACCTTTCTCAGCCTATAGTCTAATTTCTCATTCAAATCCTCCAATTAGTTCAAATCAGCACAAGAGGAGAAACCACTTTCCCTGTCAAATAATGCCCTCTGTAGCCTGGTCAGTACCTTGGGCTTGGTCACCCTCACAGCTCATATAGACAATTGTACTAAAACCAGCAGAATTGTAGCTATCATGAGTAAGCTATCTTTCATTATAATCAGATATGGCTATAATTTAACAGCACAAATCTGTCTCTCTGCCTGGGTCCATAGGTGCATTTAAATCAAACTTACAGAAAACAAGTGGCATTTAGACTTCCAAATGACTTAGTCTTGCTAGGTCCAGGAAGAGAAACATGCTCTTCAGTGCACCCTGCAGTCTTGGTCCTTCACATTCCCACACAACAGATCTGGGTATAAGAGCCCTTCCAGACTTTCAGCTGGGGTTTTCTTTATGGTGAGGACTAGACGGGAACGGGCAATGGCAAAGGGACCATGCTAACTTACTAAGCTGCAAGACCCTCAGTTCAGGTACAGGTCTTATTGATTTCTCCAAAAGGAGAATGCTAACACTGCCTTGTCATTCTTACAGCTGAATGGGGAGGAAAAATCCATTAAAGTTTGTGAAATGATCATATACTATAGTTTTGGGAGTCACAGAAGTATCTAAGATAGACAGCTAATTGTTATAATTTTTTTGTCACTATGTCTCATGATGAAGCACAATGAACTCTGTGAACACTCTTTTTAAAAATAGGGCATTTACTAAAGTTATTTAAAATGCACAACTTTATTTTGTGGTCTGTTCCAGAAGCCTAGAAGCACAAACTGAGAGTGAGAGCCTGTTGAACTTCATGCTGCTCAAAAATATTATTAAGAGATGTACACAGACTGACTGCCTGAGTTGAGTGCCTTAGCTGAGAACTGAGGATATTTTGTCACTGCAGTCTTATTGATGAGCTGAGATTCAGGAATATGAAGCCTAACTCCCAAGGTCACAGTGAGACTCAGCGCTGCTAGGACCTGAATTCACTACCATGCCAGATCCTCGGTCAGGCACAAAACTGTCCTCTCAGTACTGTTTTAATGGTTTTGTTTGTCTGGGGTTTTGTTTGTTTGTTTGTTGGGTTTGTTTAGGGTTTGTTGTTTGTTGTTTGTTTGTTTTTAATGCAAAGAAGTGCTGAATTCCAATTTACTCCAGCAGAAATATGCAAAATTGATTATTGCTTTTCACTACACTGCTGGGGTATCTATAATCTGTGATGTGTTCAAGGCATTAGAGGACACTGTAGTCCTACCACAGTGACTTGAAGGATGGCTACTTTTATATGGTAAGCTAAACAGTGAAAAGGCCAGTGATAAGGCCTTTTGCTAGGGGTATGATCTGGTAGTACCTGTTCTTTAAAACAAGGTAGCTGTATCAGATGTATCTATTAGGAGTGGACCACAGATCATGCTAAATTCTAAACTGTGTGTGCTTTCTTTTTTCTTTTGAGAAAGCCAGTTAGCTTTGGGAAAAACCTGCTGCACCCTGTTCAAACTATTTAACAAGACAAAAAATTGGGCTCCAGGGTGTAAAGGATTAAGCCTACCTGTGAACCCTCTGATTCCTCCCAAGGGGTGGTCTGACCTTTTCCCAGGTGTCATGGTTGGCCACTTTCACTTCCTGCTAAGGACTTTACTATAAAAGGGGAAGACAGGTTGTCTTCTCTCTCCTTCTTCTCCTTTTCCTGACTGCCTGGGCGACTCTTTGCTGCTCTCTGCTGCCAGACCACCACATGCTCCTCTGCCAACACGAGGAGAGCACCACCATTTTTATTTGGAACTTGGACTAACTGCTTTTCACCATCAAATTCCTACATCCTGCCCTCATCCAGCATCAAAACCACCCATCTCAGCCTTTGGACTCAATTGCATTCCACAGGTTGTATTTGTATTTTGTTCCCCTTTCTCCCCTTCTCCCAAGCTTCTGTATTTTTCCCTCATTCCCCCTACCCTGCAGTCTGGTTCCCCTTTTCTCCCACCTTCTGTAGAAAACCCTTTTCCCTCCTATTTATTGTTAAAGTTTTATACCTTTTTTACTTCCAAATCAGATTGAGTATTTATTGGGCTTTTGGGCTCAGGGGTAGCTAGTTTAAACCAAATACACAGGGCCTGTGTCTAGCACCATTGAACTTAGAAGTACAGATCTAGCCTATAGAGTGAATTTGAGTATCTTGAATGTAGATTATTTTTGTTCTACACACATACTCTCCTCAGGCAGATCATGTTGGGTTTCTGTACTTCAGATCAAGATCATGGCTGAAGAAGTCAATGCTGAATTCATTCATACTATCCAGGTGGCTTTAAAAAGCCAATACGATTCTTAGGACAGAAAAAAGCAATATTAAGAGAAAAAAAAAAAAAAAGAAATAATTTTAGACCTTCAGCACTGTGATTACTTCAAGCAGTGCAAAGCTGTATTGAAAAACTATGTTCTCATATGTTCACAAACAGGCATAGATACGTGCAGAGAAAATATGTAACAGATATAACAAGAAGCCTAGTGCTAGTCAGTAAAAAATGTCACATTTCATGGTTTTCACATAATAGCCATCTGTTTTGAAATACAACATCCAAAAGTCAACCTACTCAGGATAATCTTTTTCTGGTTTTTTGGGGGGTTTTTTAAACCATGTTATTTTTCACTATATTGCATTTTCATTTTAACTTGCTGTGATGTCATGGCATTTGATTTTGTGGGCAAGGGGCCAAGAAGCTGAGTTCAGTGTTAGCTGTCTTTCTGTGGATTTGCCACTGAGATGCCATGGATGATTTATGTAACAAGAGTCTCACCTTGTGTGTAATAGGGATCCATAACCCCCACAATGAATTAATTATCCACATTTTTTGAGGCTGGGACTACCAATCTGTTCTAGTGCTGATGGCTTCTGACTCAAAACTTTAGTACATGTTTTCTGGGGTTTTTCCCCTTCTTGAAGTAATAATTTTAGGAGACCTTCTTGAATGTATTTATTTCAAAGATGAAATAAATGAGATCTTATTTTTATGTATGTATGTAACCTTTTCATCTTCAGTTTTTCAGCAGTGACTAGCACCTTCTTATATAAAGCAGAACAGCACTCTCCTGCTTCTACCCCTCTTAATGGAAAAGTAAATGCTTATTCTTTCCTTCTACCTGATGCATGCCTTCAAAATACTATAAAGATATGAACCCGATGGAGTTTCTAAATTATAAAGCAGGAGTTCTTTTATATTACCGTGAACAACAACTGGAAATCTAGTTCTTTATAATAAGTTATTTATTCTCCATTTTGAGGTTTTATCCACACCCCAGGAGGTGGCCATGTATATTTCAACAGGTGCTGCATCAAGATTGCTATGATACTCTCAAACCATATTAGATTGTATCCAGTGGAAAGAAATGAATTTGAGAGCAAGACTTACAGGCTGATGAAAAACGAAAATCTTTTCTCTTGTTGAATGCAAAATTTTCTATTAGGTTCATAGCTGTTATCAGCATCAGCCTCATGTAAATACATATTTATGATCTAATACACCGCTCTGGCAGTATGTCTGGGAGAACAACTATCTATGTAGTGTATTCTGGCCAAAAAATTTACAGAACCTTTCCAAATCTGCTGAAAATATAACAATAGAATTCTAAAGGGACTAGGGTGGTGAGCAGGACATGGCATTGCTGTAGGATCAACATACACCATGGTTTGCTTGCTTTTAAGGGAAAATAGTCACACATGTTTCAGATTCATGACAAGCTAGGAAGGAGAGAGATATGGAAAAGAAATAGTTTCTGATCTTAAGGGGAGACAGAGCATGTGATATGAGAGGATTTTTTTTTTTTCTTCTCAATTGAGTGGTCTTCAATTTCCAGCAAATTCAATCCCTAACATTGTATTAAGAGGAAGTAGGCTATTTTATAAGAGCCTCTAATAAGATACCAGTTAAAGTATCTATGTCTGGCTCGTAGAACCCACCTTATCAGAGAATATAAACACTTCACAATGTTCAATGCTGCTTTCCTTTCCAACCTGGGAAGAGCTTTTGCGCTTATCACTGCAGATGAAGCACTTAGACAGAAGGGACTACTTTGATGCAGTGACTTCTCATGCTTCTTACCTTGTGTCCTTCAGTCATGTGCCTCTTGAGGTCCTAGTTCTCTTCTCATGAAGTTGCTCCTTTCTCATATAGCCAGCAGAAGAGAATAATGTCTTAAAAGAGAAGTTCTTTTTTTTTCAAATAAAGCTTTACTCCAGCACCTTTAACTTATGTCCAGAAAGGAAATAGCAAAGCCTACTTCTGAGCCTGCTAGGACTGGACACATATACAAAGAAATCATTCTCAGTGTAAGTGTGGAAGAGATTATTGCACACCAAGGTTACATGGACCTTTCAGTCCTATCTCCAACACACTAATATTTTGCTCTCTTTCTTTTGTTATACTTAGCTGCTTTCTATGCATACATATATCCACATACATATAAAACATGAAATACATAATATAATTTGGATTTTAATTTAGTAAGTGCAGATGGCTCTGTTTCACAACAGTTATGATCACAAGAATGATAATAGCAGAAGCCTTATGTCTCTGTCTATTTGTAAGAAAAGAGGAATCACTGTTTCTAGAAACTATTTTCTCCAACTGTCTACTTATTTCCCCCAAAAAATTTTCAACTGTATTTAACAGCTGAGGCAGACTTCAAGATTAAGAATCTGAATTTATACACCTGTAGGCAGATGCCTCCAGACACTAGACTAACCCTCTATATTTAAAGGAGAAGTAATCAATACAGTCAAGGCAGCCTACAGAGCCATCAAGATGGCCAGCAGCTACAAGAATGATTCAGTTGTCTGTGCAGGCATCCAGTGACATCTAAGATGGCCACACCTGCACAGGAAGGCTATGAGACTGCTCTGGGTAATGGGCCAGCCCAATGAGGATATCTTGTATGGCTGTCCTGGTTTGAGTCAGAACAGACCTAACTCTGTCCAGGGATTTTACTTTTCAGCTCAATTGTTGTATGAAATCAAGAATATGTTTTTGCAGAGAGTGCCTGCAAGTGATAACACTCGGTGTTTCTAGTTACTACCAAGGATTGGCATGCAGACCAAGGTCACTGCTAAGTCTCTTGTGCTGTGTTGTGGATACAGAGTAAAAGGTCACACCTGCACGAAGGAATGGACAGTTCAGGTGACCTACATTGACCAGGTAGGTATTCCATTCTGTATATGTCATATTCAGTATAAAACTGAGGGAGTACAAGAGTCAAGCTCTTTTCTTCAATGGCTAGAGTTTAGGGACTCTGTCTGTTCTGCCTTTAATCCTGATCTGTGCATTCCTCAATCCAGTTCCAGAATCCAGGGGACTGAGTTCAATATTGTGGTGGAGTGGTTTTTTTTTTTGTTTGTTTTTAAACATATTTGTGTATCTCTTATTTTATTGTTACTATTTTAATTAAAGTAGTTCTAGTGTTTTTGTTTGGGTTTTTTTTTTTTTCCTTTGAGAATGAAAATGGGTTAATACAGAGCATCTGTTATTCTTTTAGTGGCTAGCCTAGCCCTAGCCCTTGACAATGGCGTTAGATTCCAGCATATATGGCTGTTCAAATTTCTAAGCATAGGCGTCTGGTGTAATCTCAGGTGTGGTATGCTACACTGAACTCCTCTTTTCTGTTGCCAGTCTTATGGTGTGAGGTTCTTGACTAAATTACATGAGATATTTGGGGTTGCAAGCTGCTGTTTGAGAAGCATGTACTATAAGGAGCAGCAGCAGCTCCTCACCCTTCCCGTGGGAGCTGCCCTTAAGTTTTCCCTGTCTGACCTACGTTGACCTGTATGAACATGAGCAGCCATGCCTTTAACAGGTCATATAATCTATTTTACCTCATCACTGGGGTCTTGTCTGGTAATCTGGGCTTTTGACTAACCCTAGTTATCATCAGAGTACCTGCAATGCTCATCTTGCTGGGATATCATGGGGCTGCCCCTTTGCTGGTGAGGTCTTTGCCCTCCCTGTCCTGCTGTTATCCTTACTCCCGGCTCCCCTTTGCTTGTGCAGCAGCACCAGCTGTTGCTCCCTGGTTCATGTGATGTTTTGAGTCTCTGGGATAACTCAGAAGACACTCTGTTTGGACAACTAAGGTGGACCTTTTCCTACTTTAGGATGTGCTAAGTCACTCTCAAGGTGTCATTGAGAGTGACAAGAGAGGAATTTGCATCCCCTTCTGAAGCTGCAGATGGAAGTAATAAACCCTAAGGTATCTCAAATGAGAGTAGAGACTGATCATGGGCAACTGAAAGAGGCCACCGTGCTGACTGACAATGAGAGGATGAAGTTATTCCAAGTTGTCTCTAAAAGTGGACAGGTAAGCTCAAATGTGTGGGATGACTAAAAGGTGACAAACAACAGAAGCTTAAAAATGCACTCTCAGAGTACATTGAGTGACCACTTCTGAGAGGCCTTTAAAATTAATTACAGTCCTTTCTTCTCTTGCAACAAATCTAAGAGATATGCTGAAAATTTACATAAATTATAGGCAGAATAATTTTTTTCTTTAGGTCGAAGAATCTTTATCCCTACTCATATGAAATGTGCAAGGTAATAAAATATAGGATTAATGTGTCTTAATGAAACTTCAGGCATACATATTTATGCATAGATTTAGCATAATTATAGACAAAAGAAAATTTCCAGCGAAATAGTAATGGAAAATTCAGCTAATCTTTGTATTGTTTTTTTTCCCATTTCTCTTTTGTCTCACTTTTGTCCTGCAACTCAGGGCACTTATCCAGCAATTATTTAAGCCTCATGCTTATTAATATCACTGAGGCTACTCACATGAATAAAATTAAAGGAATACTTAAGTGCTTCTCAGGACTGAGTCTCCTATAGCCAGAATCCCAATATGCATGAATATGTGTTTTGATTCTGAGCACCTGTGCTACTTGACCACAGTATCTCCCATCATATTTGTGGGAAGATTTCCTTTGCTAAGGACACTTGAAGAAAAGTAATACTTTTTGAAGAGCTGAGAATCTATTTTGGTTCTGACAAATTAACAGGTTTCCCAAATGTCTCTTGAAAATACATAGAGTTTACCTTGTTAAGAGCAAGTGGGCTTGGCACAGCTTAAAACCTGGTGCAAGAATGTTTGAAGCACTGAGGTACATTTGCATAACTGTGCCTTGCAGCCTCCCCTTGTGGTGGTTTAGGAGTTATCTGCTCCCCCACCCTTTGATATAACCCAGGCTAGGACTGAGATAGTAATATAGAAACACCACACCCCTCCCAGAGATAAAAATCCCTAAGAGGGGTTTCTAACCACCCCTACCACCTTTCTCCCCTTCCCCAACCTTATCTCACCATCTGTTGATGCAGTAGATAGGTGAAGGTAGATTGGCCAGGGGGATTAGCAGTAGGAAAAAGGTTAGTGGAACTATTGAGAATCAGCTACAAAAGGTAGGAAGAAATGAGCTATGCAAGGAGTCAGCTGCAGCCCAGAGAGGTCTGAAACCATCTGACCTATCTGTATTTGGGTTACAACTCTTAAAACATTTTTTCTTCTTTCTCAGTAAAGCTGTGAGTGAAGTAACATTATATGTTTTCATTTCCCAGCCTATAGTCTAATTTCTCACTCAAATACTCCAATTAGTTCAAACCAGCACAACCCTAAAGAGACTGAAGAGAGGGCATGAAAGATGCCTACTGATTCCTGAATACAAACCCTGTGGCATGGTGCTGATGAGGAAAACCTTCTGTCCTTTGTAGGGTCTGAAACCCATCACTACCCTTTATGCTTTCCCTACTAGGAATTGTGTACACCATTGATATTCTGTTCTGTTACAGGGCTCAAAGGTCATGTCCTGCTTTATATCCCTGTGCCCCTTGTCCTCTCCGGGGGTTTGCCCTTCTATGCCTTTTTGCGTGCTAAAACGTTATGAAGAAGAGGCCATGAAAGGGGTCCATTGTGCAATGTGCAAAACCGCAACAAAATAAAAAATATAACAACCAAAGTATAATGCAGATATGATGTCTAGATAGGCCTGTCTCATAATGCAGTAAAAAGAGAGATGAAAGAAAGCAAAGGATATGATTTGAAGCTAGGCACTTGTGACCATGCGATGGACAGGTTAAAATCAAAGTCAAATTTTGTTAGGATTTGGTAATTCCCAGTTCTTCCTTTATGTAAATACCCAGCTGAACATGCAAAGAAAAATAATCACACAGAAAGATATCTGCTATTCACCAGAGGTTTTTTTTGTTGGTTTTTTTTTTTTGTTGGCCTAATTAAATATTTTTAAAAGTTCAAATCATCCACTCAGAAAACAGTGTCAAGTGTCATAAGTGCCCTTCAAATCCTATGAGGAAAGAATTGCAAATAATGAATGAGCTAAATCAGCTTCCTTCATCTTGGGAATTTGTTTTCACAGTGATAACTTGGAGAATATTTGCCAATAATGAATATGTTTGTAGGAATCAGGGCTCATATGCCTGCTGTTAGGAATGATGCTAGTGAAACACAAGAGTGACTAAATCGCAAGGATCTTGTGCTCAGCTTGTGGGCAAAGCTGTTTCCCACACACTCTGCAAGAAGGAGATGATTTAGCAGATGAGTCTAAGAGATAATTCTGAAAACCAGTGAAGAGGTTTTGAGAAGTGTTTCTTTGCATCTTATGTAAAGCTCTTTTCACACGGCAAGAAAGTACAGTGATAGACTTAGCTGTGCTGCTACACTAAGGCTGTCAGGGTTTAAACATCACTATAATGTATTATGAGGAACACTGTACCACTTGCATTGGAAATGTGTCAGAGCGCTTTCTTTCACTTTTTTTTTTTTTTCCCTCTAGAGCTGCAGAAGACAGGAGCATTTGTAAGCCATGATGCACAAAAGGCAAAACAAAAGCATTTTTATTACTATAATTGAGAATTTGGAAGAGGGGAGTTAAGTGCTTGTACCTAATTGTACTGCAATTACCCTGTTTAATCCAGCAACAGGCTTCTTTCAAGTCTCATCACTATACCTGTGTAGAAGAATCTCATTTCAACACTTACGAAAGACTTGTCACTTTGGATATTAAGTACAATAAAGCTCCTCATTTCTTCTGCCTCAATTTTCCATAGGAATCATTAAAAAGATAAAGGCAGACAATGCAAAATGTGGCCTCATTAATGAGATTGTACCAAGAATGAATGGGACTCAATGTCTACAGTATTTACAAACAAGTAAGACACAAGTTATTACTGTCTGATTGTTTACCTTACCTTCATTGCTCATATGTTCTTTGCTACTGTTGTAAGCAAACTCTTCATCACCTTTAATGTGTTTCTCTTTTTAAAACCCTGACAGAGTTGAAATGCTGCTGTTCCTGGCTTATAAATATAGAAACGAAGTACCGAATGATTGTATTTGGTCTTTTAAAAATATTATCTTCTATTTAAATCAGCAGGAATTTGGTGCCCATGTTGCTCCAAGGATGTGAGCTATTTGCCCAAGGTTATATACAACCTGAGCAAGGATGGGACCTGAGTCCCAAGCAAGTCCTTTAATGGTTGGCTTGACTCTCCTAGGTGTTACTTGTACAAGCTCTGATATTTTTTTCACTCTCTGCCTGAACAACACAGCTCTCCTTACTCCCTTTTGTACTGCACCTATTTAGATGTACCTGACATGATCTGTCCTTCCACCCTTTACTTCTGTGGGTGAAGAATAGAAGCATATCTGTGTTTTATGTTTTCCCTCATGCCCAAGTCATGGTAGCACTCTTCCTCTCTGCTGTGTGATGTCCTTGCTCGCCCAACAGTTGCTTTCAATGACTCTGGAATACTTTGCTATTTGTATCATGATGCAGACTTCTGTCTGTCTCTTATTTCTGATGGCTCAAATTATTTTAACCTCTCAAGATCATGGACTGACTTGAGGTATACATAAGGTCTTCTACTACTCCACTTGAGTGGTTTAAACATTTTATCTGTCTGTGCTTAGCTTTTCTTATTAGATAATTTTCTGTCTGAACCTGATAAGATAAACTGTAGTGCTCCACTATGCTGGCTCCTGCCCTCTTTAGTACTTCCATCTTCCCTCTCTTTCAAATGTTTGGTATAACCTGAGTGCTCTTCCCAGCTAAGAAGGATGTTTGGTCCTTTATGTTTTTGCCATGCCATATCTAGGCAGTGTCATTTTTATACCTTTTTGACGTATTCTGGACATTTGAGGCTGCACATTTAAAAACTGGCTCACACTCTCCCTCAAATAGGGGCTATACTAATTGCCAAATAATCTGACAAACTCGGAGCTTGTTGGATATCTCTGCATTTTAGCAGTAACTCAGTTAATCACTTCAATGATAATACAGAACCTTGCTTTTTTAATAACTGTTTCTTTCCCAAAGGATAAGTGTCGTGGGTTTACTGCCAACAGAATAAAAACTCTCAAATGAATTGGAGGAAATAATAGAATTATATTTTGGATAGAGAGACGCATGAAAAAGTTAGAGCAGATATAGAAGTTATAGCAACTCCCTTGAATTTTCTACCCATCCCAAAACTAAATCTATAAATCCCAATGCTCCAAGTCCTTCCCCCCCATGCCTCTGCCATTCCTAGGCCTCAAAACAGGCCCTACCTGCTTACATATTTACCTGATAACAGCTCCTGCCCAGACATGACCAGAGGGGGAAGAAAAGGAGGATGAGATGCCCTTGCTGAGAGCTTATGAAGAGATAGCAGAATTATGGGATTGAATAACATTCTCCTCATAGTCCATAGAGGAGTTTTAACCCTATAATTCCCAACCTGGGACAATAGGCTAAAACACCTTGCAAACTTAGTCTAATCTAATCTATCTCTTCCCTCAAAGCTTAATTACATATTACTTTGGAGTGGAAAGGAGTGACTGTCTAAGAATATAGGAAATGCTGCTGAAGAATTGTGATGGAAAGGATATAAGCAGAAAGTATTGTCATATACTCATTGCTGTCTTTTGCTGGGAAGTGGGATGCAAAGCTACTCAAAGAAACATCTGTTACATGGGCATTATTAATGCCAACATCACAATTATTGCAGTAGGAGTATGGAAGAGGGAAGAGTGATGTGAGAAGAAGAGCAGTAACAGAGAGGCAAAGCTGATATCCTGAAGGAATAGGAGGTAGAGGCTGATCTGGCAAAGTGTCAAATATTGCAAGTTTTCTGAAGTGATGCTTAGCTATGATAGAAGTGGTGGGCTAGAATAATTTGGAATAATTAATGGGGACATTAATTCTCCACTTTACAAAATCTATATTTGTTCAAACTGACTCAAGGACAGTAATTTCCCTCTTTTCTGGGAGAAATGTAAACTGCTGTAGTTTTATCATCTTGTGTTAGGTCTTTTCTACTGACAGACACTAAGCATACTCTGTATGTGCCTATCCTCACTTCTATCAATATGCTGTGTTTTCACAAAGAAAATCCATATTTCAGAGTTTGGGTAAATAATGATCCTATATTCCTGGACAAAGCATTACTGGACTGAATTTCACTCTGTAGTTTGCAAACAGTTTATTTCCCACCACTATTCCTTTGAGCTCAAGTAAGTTGATCATTGCACATTAGCTCTTAATATCTGTGGCTTATGTCTGCCATATAAAAGGGTTAATGCATCAGTGAATTATGCTCCAAACATATATTTATATTTAGATTGTCATTTAATGTAGCTATAGTTAGCTGCCCAAGAAGGCATCAACAAGACAGATAATCACTATTCATCTTAATTATTGTAATAATATATCCAATATTCAAGAATAGTCTGTCCACACAGTCCTGCATTTATTTTATTACTGACAGTGACACAGATCTTTAAAACTCTGTGATTAATTAATGTTTTTACCAATAACTTTTGTATGTCTGCTCCTGGGAAGGAGAGCTATGACACTGAGTTTTCAGTCACTTTCAGCTTCTGGGATGCAAATTTTAAGAAGTTATTACTTAATACAATCATTATTTTAAGCACATGAAAACTTTCTGACATTTACAAAAATCACCTTGTCCATGCTGGCAGTAAGGAGAAGTCTGTGGTCTGAGCACTAAAAATCCCTTTCATTGAGTCACAGAACAAGACAGTGAGGAATTCTAGTGTAAGGGTTGGAGGTTCTGATGATTCCTTCCCTCTCAGGGCTGTCTGTAAGATCCACAGTCAATAAAGATGTGGAGATGCTAAGCAGGTTACGAGTATTTAGATTGCACTTGAGAGCATTCATCTCCACATTTATCTCTCTTCACTCCAGGTGATTTAAAAGATACCACCTTTGCTTTTACTCTGTCATCAAGTAGTATAGCATAGTCTACAGGTCTGCAGTCCATTCACATTGCACTTTACTGACAATTATGTAATTTTCAGACACTCTGTTTTATCTCTGATGCGCCGTCTGTTGGCTGTGTACACTGGTAGATACACTCAGCACCATTTTGTGGCCTGGCAGCTATGTAGCACAGAACAGACCATGCTGCACTATCAGATTTTCTAACCACGCGAAATAAGATCACCTGATATAAGGTCCAAAAAGCCTTCCAGGAGTAGTTCTAGATCCTGGACTATGCTAATACCCTCACTGTGTGTAAGAGTTATCTCAGCTTGTTAGCCCAAGCCAAAACCATGCCAACAACTAGTGTAACAATTTAAAAGTATAGATTTAGTGGCATAAGTAATTACTGTAGACATAGCTGTTAAGTACACAGAAGTAAGGATCAAGATTTATAAGTATAAATCACTCAATTGTCCCAAACAGTTTAACACAAGGAACTTGGATCAGAATAATGTTCTCTGTATTGCCAAGGAGCCAAAATATGCAGGAAAATAAACTCAGTTGTTTAAGAATAATTTGGTTCAAAATATAATACTAGCAAAGCTGGAAAAAGTCTATAAGGCAGTGGGAAATGTCAGGGGGCATGTGGCCGTTCTTATCATCTTCCAAGCAAGAATATGAGCAAAATTAATTTACAGTACAGACAGGGCCAAACTGAAGGGATTATCAGTGGAATTAGTTTTTGGAAAGAGGACTCATTTTTTATTAAAGTCTTGTTTTAACTGAAATGCTGAGCTTCATGAGATGGTATAGATATATGCTTTCTATCTGGACACGTCCTTCAATGCTGGTTGATAGATACACAAGACAAGAAAGCAATGTTTCAGTGCAGAACAGAAAGCGGCACTCATTAATTTGCAATTAATGACAAGTGAGTTAGAATAGCAAATGGAATTGAAGGAATGCTCAAGAGAATTCTTCTTCCAAAAATTATGCAAGTTTTTATGTTCCTGAATTATAGTGGAATGACTGCATTGTTTAAATAAACAAATGTACCAAATCACTAAATGTTGATGATTCATCATTGCTGATACAGAAAGAACGGTCAGAAACCTCAATTAAAATCTATTCCAAAAGTGCTTGGTCATATGTGTAGCAAATGGGAAGGTCAACAGAAAGGAAAGAGAAAGCATTTATTTCCTGCACAGGGAAACTCGCATAGTTCTACCAAGTCCATGGAAGTGTTTGAGAGATACTTTATCTCTGGGGACTAATTTAGTCCCTTACCTGCAAGACCATCCTGCTTTCCTACACTAATGGTTGAACACCATAACCTGTGTTTTCAGTGGCACATTAAGAATCACTGGCCCAGTTAAGTGGGGAAAAAAAGGTGCCTGAGAATGATTGAAGCTGAGCATTATCTTTGTCTCGATCAAGGACAAAATGTAAATCTTTACTGAAGGTGTGAATTCATAGCAACAAACACTCACAGTGAGAAAAGCATTCAGGAGATAAATGGAATTTATCTGACAGTGCAAGTTCAAACTAAAATCTAAAGTAATGCAGTGAACAATGTTCAACAAGATTTCAGTGACTCCTGGTGCCTTTATAATCTGCCTAGTCTTTTAAAAATGTTTCCTTTATAAATGTTTATCCCAGCTGTCTAGTAAGATTAAGAGCTTTTCTCTTTGAGTGCCACATTCACCAACAGTCTGGGATTTATTTGCATTGGCAATTCCTCTGGCATCAAAGGTTTGGTCATTGCTCCAAGCTGTCATCTTCAAGGGGTCATTCAGCTATTTCCCATGAGAACAGACATGTCTTATCTCTTCATTTAGGGAAAGCTAAATTTTAATGTCCATGAAAGCATGCACTTGGTCAGTGGTCAGTCAAGACTGTTCTCCTTTACAGTTTGTTGGTATATTCTACTTGAATCTTGACCTATGGAGCTGATTGCCCTGCATGAGGTTTCTTATGCCAGCTGAGAAGCCTTATAGCATTCACGGCTATTGCACAGATTGGTAGATGTGATGCAATCTGCAGGACATTTGTATCTTTCAAGAGTGGCAGGTGGACTCCAGGCAGGGCACTTGACAGTGCCTGAAATAAGCTAGGATATTTGTTTTAGTGGTCCAAGGGCTCGGCATTTAAAGCTTGTTTTAGTCTTCACCATCTGTATTGACCATTAGCCTGATTCAGCTACCTAACCAGGATATATAATAACACAGTATGTTTTCCCCTGTTTCCAGCTATTCCTCCTGAGAAATGGGGCTCTTACAGATCATATGTGAAGCAGAATCAGAAATTTTCACCAGTACTGTACACTTTTAAGATTTGGCTGGACAGAGTGCCTGGTCATCTACTCTAGACCATGTTTGAGCAAAGATAGGTTAGACTAGATAGTCCTTAAGATTCTTCTAAATTGATTCTACAATTTAGAATAAATTCTGAAATTTTGTTTTCACAAACTACTGTGGTGACACACCAAAGTGGGACTTAAACAGAGACCTGCACAGGACACCAGAATTACATATGTTATCTACAAAATTCGGGCTTGCTTTATTGCCTATTCTTCTCCCCTACTGCAGCTGGACAGCTATTATTCCAGAATGAAAAACTATACACCAGAGTTGCATATAATCACTGGAAGATCATAGAATCATAGAATGATTTGAGTTGGAAAAGACCTTTAAAGATCATGTATTTAACTCCTGCTGCTATGGGCTGGCACATCTTTCACTGGACCAGGTTGCTCAAAGTTCTGTCCCATCTGACCTCAAACATTTCCAGTGAAGAGAAATCCACAGCTTCTCTAGGCAACCTATTCCAGTATTTCACCCATCCTCATTGCAAATAATTTCTACCTTATCGCAAATATAGTGTCTTGTTATTGTTGCGGGTAAGGAGATTTATTGCCCATGATATCTGGAAGTCAGGACTGACTCTTGATTGCATGGATCTCTGAATTACATCCTTTGTTCAGGCAGGAACTATTGGGTTGGGTACTGGCCATGCAGGTTAAAATTCTGTAGAGTATCTTGAATGGGTTGTTAGACTATGGCAATCATCTACTCTAGCTTTGGTAGTTCTTCAAGGGTAAGACTGATTCTGATACAGGGGTTTTAACATTACGTGTTGAAAGTTGTCATGTAAATGCAAAATGAAGTCATTGTCATATTAATTATGTGCTTATGGAAGACAAACACTATTAAGTGTCAAGGAATGATGTTACCAAGGAAGACAGGAGGACTACCCCAACAATAATAGTTAAAAGCTTTTTGGCTTTTTGGCAATGCCAACAACTTAATAATATGGAGCATAAATTATTTACAACCTGTATATGAAGGGAATTCACTGGAGGAGGTAATCATACCAAATCTATTAAAAGATTTCTTATTCTCTAAAGCAGGCAATGCTGTTCAGTGTCATTGGGAACCAATGTTTTGATGGGCCACTGATCCATCATCTAGATCAGGAGAGTGATTTTTCTACCCAATATTCAAGATGAATAAATTTCCTTTATGTTTTGGACAGAATTCACTTCTGTGTCTAAGAAATGATTACACTGAAAATGTACTTTCTCCATGTTATGAGGCAGAAATTGATGTCTTCAGAAGTAAGCCACTATTGCATTGATCAGTTCTGCCTTGCCAATGGCATTTACAGGGTTAATGTTTTCTGAATACTCCATTTGGTAAATTACTGCTCCTACACTCAGCTCCAACTCAATTTCATTCCTTCAAGGTTTCTGTAATCGCATTGCTAGGCAATAGCTGAGCTGAAGTTTCCTTTGAATCTGAAATTGTATAATTGAACTTCTGAACTAAAGTCCACCCATCACCTTCCAGCTGCATTCCTTGGTGACAGAGATATTTGTCTTTAGTTTGATGATATCTGATTACTAAATCCTTGGTTTTATCTTTACTTTTAATGCACCACTCTGTATATTTGTTTTTGATTTTACCTCAATCAGAGAAATCTATTACCATTGGTAGTACTCCTTGCATTTATAACCCACCTTTCACTACAGGCTTTCTAAGCACTTAGGAAGCATTAAGCTGCACAAAAGGTCTATTGTGAAGATAAACAATTTTAAGCTCTGGGGCAGAGATTGTAATTTTCTATACCTTACCAAATCATGACAGGATGCTGAGCTGGTTTGGCTCTACACACTGTTGCTATATATCAAACAGTGATGTGCCAACATATTACAGAAGAGGAAACTGAGGTACCAAGAGCCATTGCAAGAAGATGTAGAATCTGGACCTTCATAAATCCTAAAGGTTAAAGGTGTCACATGTAGGGAGAAGCAGCAGTATCTGACATGTGTATGTACATTTTCTCAGCTGCAGTAGTAGAGTATATTAGTAAGGCCTCCTCTAGCCTGAGACGTTATGTTATTTGTAATATCTTTGCAATACTTCTGTCTCTGCTATCTCTTTTTTATTTTAATTCATCAATGTCTCTTGCCCATCATTAGGAAGATCAGGTACCATTGGAAACTAAATAATCTATTTGTAAATGATACATTATATTAAAACCTAGTTCTGCTTTTCCAGTTGTGTTAGGCACTGTGCATAAGAAGAGATTTTTTTTTCTGTCTAGACAGGCCATCAAAAGGTCTTCTTACACAGCCAAACTCAGATCTCCATGCAGGGAGAAGAGGGAAGGTTGCCTGGTTAACAGTTCAGAAACCAGTCTTGTTCATGCAATTACTCACAGAGGCCAATGCCAGAGAAGCTTCATCATGCTGCTTTGCAAATGCATTTCATTCTTAAAGTAGAAGAAACACAAAGATCACTAGAATTTTGGGGTTATGATCTGGGTGTAGTCTCTGGTTGAGAGGCTTAGTGCTAACGGATAATGTACTTCTTTGTTGGTTACAAAAATCTTTTGAGCTTATTTGTTTCAAAGACTTTCATAAATAATTCTTCAACTATTGCATGGCTTACTTGTTTTTTCTCCTGGGTTATACCTGATATAGCACATTAGTCACAGAAGACAGATGAAAAATACTGATGCTTTCAGCTGCTGCTCAGGGTGTTTTTCTTACACTGCCTGAGTACCATATATCAACAACTGATTCTTTACAACACAACAGTTATAAAAACACTTCATCAATGAAAGTTTTGCATATACATAAGAGAGCATGATCACTCTGCCAGGTCACTTGTTAAGTTAAGGAAGCTATTATTACAGGACAACTAGATGACTGTGGAACTAATGCCCTTATGTTTGTAAATGTATTCATAGAGCTCTTAGCTAAAAAAAGATGAAAATAGACATCAGGGTAAAAGAAGCTGGGTCTTTTTAGAGGATAAAGTCACACTCTAGAGCAGGAAATACATTCAAAAGCAACAGCAGAAGCACTGACTCATTAACATGGTGCTGCAAATTAAGCTAGCAATGCTACCTGTAGTTTGCTGTTTGGATCTATAGCTGTCTTGACTCACCATCTTTAGGTGATACAGTCATCCTAGACTACATAGGACTCAATGAGAAGGGTGAGCTTTAAGCAACCTCCTCTTAGTTAGTCATCAGTTCAATGATGGTGGCTTATAGATGACTGCTTTCTTTTGCTTCTTTAAATTTATTTGAGCCTGTTGGAGACCTTAGAATTTTCAAAATGAGAAGAAACTCTGCTGTTTTCCCACTGGTGCTAGCTTTGAATTTATACAAATACACTTAAAATTTTTACCTGGCTTCCTGCTGGCTTTGAGGAACAGCAGGCACTAAAAGTCAAAAAGCAAACAAACAAACAACTAATCAAACCAAAACCAAAATGAAAAAAATCCACCTTGCTACCTAAGGAACACAGCAGGTGAGACTTTCTTAGCCTTTTTAGCCTTCTGACTAATTTTCAAGTAATACTTTCAAACATGACCTCTTAAGGACATGGAATGGCCTGTAAAGCCCTGTTGCATGAACTTAATTTGACTGCTCGAGTCATTCATCAAGTCTCCTGGGGCTTTCTCTATGGTAGGTGGAGAGAAACAGACTGCAGAGCATGACTGAACACATTCTCAAGGCTCTTGTGGGAGAAGGACATTCTAAGCTTTTCATCTTTGTGCCATTTCTTTGTGTGCAGTACCAAAAAAATGAGAGCCTATTTCACTTGGAGTCCTTACCTACTGCTGTAGAAGGAGTAGCTAATCCAAATGACCCAGTGCAAACTATGTGCATACTCACATTTAAGTATTTGGATTTACAAATAAAATGGTGTTGCTTACTAAAGTTTTAGAAATTAGTTCGATTATCTGTGCAGAATGCAGTCTGTGGGAGATATTCTTCTGTTGGAGCATCATTATGACGCTCCAACAGCTTTAAAAAGTCCTCCTTTCCTGTCTCATTATTATTAAATAGCACACTTTCCTCCTTTGATCAGGGAATAGCCATCTACATCTGACTCCATCACCTTTCCGACTTCTGCACTATTGAAGGGCAGAATGGCAAGTTAACCATCTGCACAGGGAATTTCTCTTGCAATTCATTGTCTCCATATTCTGTTCTTTTATGAATATAAATGCCACAGAATATCTGGGTCAATGATGTCTAAAGTTCTTTTTCTCGCATCTTTAATTAACTAAACTTAAAACATGTCCTTTTGTGAACTTCTTTGGGCTATGTTGACAGCAATTTCTTTTAAAGAACATGCTAAGGAATCTTGCTTTCAGGAATGAAATCATCCTATATGTTTCTCAAACCCTTTTGCTGGAATGAAGCTTAAAATGCACTCACACTGCTCACTGTTTGTCTGGGTCTGTGCTTCACTTATTCCTCTTTGCCTGTATTTTTAAACTTTCGTAACAACAATTTTACACCCTCTCTCTGGTGCCATTTGAATTAATTTATAGACTGCTTGAATCTCACGGAGATTTACAATACTAATTAATTAACTTTAACTTTTCCCTTGGGTTATAGGTAAAGATTATTATTCCTATCTTACAGGGGTCACCAGCATTCTGCTCTTATTCAACCTTGTTTAAATCAGCAGTATCTCCACTAAAATCAATAGTGTTATCCTGCAGTAGAATTGATATGCGTTGGAGAGGAATCTGGTTCAGAAAATATACAGCCTCAGTTTAACTGTGCTGAGATGCACATTTCGTTCTTAGAACTTGAAGATGGACGAATTACGGATGAAATCTGGAAAAGCCTATGCAACTGGGGCTTGAGGCACAGCTGGTCCTGCAGCCTTACAGGTGAAGGGAGGCACATTCAAAGTTACACCTTGTAGAGATGGTTCAACCAAACCCCTGCATACAGATTGGGTGCTTGCAAGCCTTTAAATGGGCCAGGAACTGGGATAGGAGATCACCAAGCTGAGTGCAGAGAGATTGAAGCAAAGCTGTGTCCTGGTAGGGTATAAATCCTGCCCAAATTAGTTCAAACTCCTGCTCTTTCCTCCTCCTGTTGCAAGGTCGGGGAGTTTGCAGGATTGGGCAGACAGTGGCAGTTTGAACAAAGAACCTGAACAAGTCAGGTGATTTGTGCTGTCTCTCAAAGCATTGGGGTCGACCCCTGGGTGCAGGACTTTGAATCTATCGGCCAAAACTGTGGATGCTACTGCCTATTGGTCAGTTTCACCTTTCAAAATACGGTATTTAAGGGAGGGTGACTTGGAGCTGCACTCGTTTTCCTGCTGCCTCTGTCGGGACCGGACTTCTATTTGCACCTCTTTCACAGCGGCCAACATGTTTGCAGTGTGCATTGCAGATTGCAGCCTACAGCAGCGGCAAGGCAATCTCTTTTCTCCTCCTCTCTTCGGGACACACACTGTACCTATCACGTCTGTGAGTATAGGTTCTCTGTTTTCCAAGTTCTGACTGTTTAAGCTGTTTAATTCAGTGTTTATAAATAACCGTTGTGCAATAACCTCTTAACGACCGAACATCCAAAGAATCTCAGGGAATTTTCATTAATAACAAAAATGTAATAATTCATAACTGCTTATTAATAATCACAACAAGCTGGCAAAAGTATTTTGTAGAAGCCTGATCCCCTTTCAGGATTTCTGTTTTGGGTATGCAGATGAGTGTGATCAGCCGGTGCCTACCCACATTGATGATATGATTCACAGCCAGTCCAAATACATCTTCGAGAACAGATGCCATCCTTACAATTCATAACTGTATTTTGGCAGGCTCTGTCCTGGGGTAAGAAGCACCTTCTCCACACCTGCAAAAAACAAGTGTTGTCAAAGCATGTTTCTAAAGCCTTTATTAGTTCAGGAACAGACTGGTCAGTACTTTTCACGTCTAAGCTGAAAATAACTACTACAAGGTCAGACGGAAGAACAAGAAATAAATACTGGCTCCCATATGTCTGCTCTTACTTTTGAATTCCTTTCATTTAATGTATTTGGTCTTGAACTGCGCATGGCAGTGGTTTGTTTCTGATCTGCCTGTAGCAGCTGTATTTATGGTGGCTCCACTAGCACCTCTTGGTCTTCCTCTCCCAGTGGAATTATCTATCCGCACTTTTTATGAGCTTCTTGATTTAGAATATGTATTGTGAACTTTAGGAGAAATCTCTGGAAAATGACTTGTTTATGATGCTCATGTCATTCTTAGTTGAAAGTGTTTACTAGAAAAAGTCTCCCTGTCACCATATTACTTTGTAAAAATATAGGTCTTTATCTTCTATGTCCTTTGGTTTTTCAAGCCATGCAGGAGACACACCAACTATCCAAGTTTAAAAAATAGTCTTATTAAGGTACTTCACACTTTTCTTCACAAAATCTGACAAGTACAATAAAGCAGTTCCTTCAATTTACATGCTGGACATGCATCTGGACACTATCTACTCCTTCCATTAAATTATGCTTGCTTTTGCCAGATTATATTGGTGCTATCTCTGACTGCTTGAAAGATAAGAGTGGCAAATAAGATTAAAAATAAACACAATTATTTTTAAAAGCCTTTTGTGCATACATAGTTTTTGAAATCTTGGTGCAATTAAGCCCTCATTTTCCTCAAAGAATTCCATCTGGGGCATATTATCTTTATTATTTGAACTTCTAGTGAGGGCCCTTCCTGCAATTGGTGGTTCAGTGGCGTGAGTTGCTGTATGAAAAAAGGAGGAAAGAAGTGCTTTAAATAAACAGAAGATGTATTCCCATTCCTATTTCACAGAAAGGAAATCGAGGTAGGAATGTGCCCTGTATTGCCAGGAGAACTGAGGAAAGATGAGGTTAGCATTCTCCTGAGTTCCAGTCTGGTACTTCAACCATGTGACCAGGCTCCCTCTGAAAAATGGTGTTTATGAAATCCCAACAGCCTTGTTGGCCAGTCAGCAACCTCAGAACACTGCCTGCAGTGGAGAATGGGAGATAAGGGCTTTTGTGGGCATTGTGGATGCTACGTCCTTGCATCTGGTACAGCAAATTCTGCCACTTGCTGTATTGATAGAAGTAATTTGGAAGAATGAAAGACCTGAGCAAACTGCCCTTGTGAAGAAGAAAGACGGAAAACAAAACTAGCAAAACCAGGAAAGAATGTAGGAATATTTTCTGCTGCTTTCTCCCTGTCATTGTAGTTTCCTCACTGTCTCCTCTTGGCGTCTGTCAGTTGTCCCTGTCACAGTGCCACCTGCAGCCCCTGGTGGTTTTCTGCACCAGTAGTGATAGTCTGTTGCAGCCTCAGCAATGATTCACGGGGTAGGAAACTGCTTCCCAGCTGAACCTGCTGGATCTTGCCATGCCGGCTGTGATACAGCTATCCCCATAGCAATGGTGGCATCGGAGATTTGTGTCATCGGCTCGAATGTGACAGTTCACAGGGCCATGGAGGTGAATCTTGCCTTGGCCTAAGATGCCACCGCAAACTGCAGCAGCAACAGGATCTCATCAGATGTGTACTGTTCTGCTGGTGCGGATCTAGTAGCACTGTCAGGGGATGTACCCCCCATCCCTTAATGGCACGCTTTAGCACAGCTCATTGCCCAAGCCCACAGTCAGGAACACAAATGTAGGCTGTGAAGGCACACAGTGGCTGGTGAGGTCTAGGGGTTTCTGCGATTCATTAGCCATTTGGCGTCGTTTCGCCTCCATTTACTCAAAGGGAGTTATTTGAATCTCGGCACGGCTACTCCCACACCCCCTGCTGGCCGAGACCGGTAATACAGCTGCACTATGTACTGATTATCAATAGACTTCATGATCTTTAGTCTCCTCCAATCAAAACGATTTCACGATTCTGTGATTTGTAACTGCTGTGCTGCAAGGTCCATATAATATTGGGCCAACACTGAATCAGAAAACCAGTTGTGTGAGATTTCCTTCCTTTTTTGCTTGTTTGTTTTAACATTATTGTTCTCCCTAATGACCTTGTAGCTCATTAATTCACAAAATGTCTTTCTTATTGCATATGCACACGCTCTGTAGGTGTCCTTGCCATTTTTCCTTCTTGGTTCCTTGTAGAGGGATACATTTTTTATAGTCCTCCTCCATTGTTTCTTTGTAGCTCTGGACTTTTGTACTACTGTAACTATCTTTGGAAAAAATCTTGTTTCTCTATGATTATTTCCTAATTAACATCCCTAGTATTTTTGCTCAGAATTCATATTTTGATCCCTTTTCAGAAGGCTGATATATCTGTTGCCTTAATCTCCCATTGTTTGTTCCTTCTGCTTTCTTCTGTTCTTAGTATTTCTACTTACTTTTCACTCTGTCCAAGGAGAAACTAAGTTAACCAAACATTGGTCACTTCTGCAAAGCTTGAGGGAGGAACAGCAGCAGGAATGGGGGAAGTACTGTGCTGTAATGTCGAATTCCACTAACAAAAAGGCCTTCTAAATGGAGCAAGAGCAGTGCAGGCACCTGTTCTTCAGAGGCCCTCAAGTCTTTCTGTAAGCAAATCTGCATCTCTAGGACACATTGAGTATCCCATAATTTTCCAGTTTGGTTAAAAGTTGGTTTCTTGTATCTTCCTCACTGACTTTCTCTTTTCTTAATTAATTTTCCAATGTCTGCATTTTCCTTACTACTCCCACTTAAACATGCCAACAAAGTTACTTTCTTGTGCAGAGTAAATCTCAGGCAAACCAACTCTTCAAAGTTCAGGGAATTAAAAGATTACTTTTTTGGTCTGGCCACAAGATTTTTGGACAGTGTTCGGCACCATGGTCTGTCGTTTTGGCTTCTGCACAGTAGGTGTCTGTCTCATTTCATCTAACTTTAAAGTATCTAAAATCTGGCCAGTGAAGCAGGACCTAGGCTTCCTTTGTAGACAAACCAGAAAGGCAAAGCACATCCTCCTGTCTGCTTTAGAAAACTGTCTCCTCTTGGGATAAAGTATTATCTGTGTACTCCCCATTTAGTTTTGATTTAGTGTTGATTGATATGGCTTTTGTGATGCTAGATGAAGACATTTCATGATGTCAGATGAAGATATTTTGAAGTCTGCAGTATGCAACATACTAAGGTAGAGCAGGAACAATAACAGCAAAAATAATTACGCTACGTTAGTGATTGGGATAAACAATTTGGAACTAGTAAGAACAAGCCCTCAAGAAGAATAGTAAGAATCACTTAAAAAAACCAAGTAAACAAACCAAACCAACCCATCCCGAAATATGGAGCAGAATCAGTGGGGAACCCTAGTGTGGTGTTTCACTGCTGTATTGGGTTGAGGCTAGCTGCCCCCACCCTGAGCCCAAAAGCCCAATAAAGACTCAAAACGATTTGGAAGTAAAAAGGGTAAACTTTAAGAACAAGTAAGGGGAAAGGGGTTTTTTTACAAAAGGTGGGAGAAAGGGAAACAAGCTTTGGGATATGGGGAATAAGGGAAAAGGATACAGAGACCAGGGAGAAAGGGGAGAAGGAAAAAAAAAAAATATATAACCGCTGCAGGCAGCTGAAGTTCGGTTGGCTTTGGAAAGCAGGATGCAGGAATCCTATTGCGAAAAGTCTCAGTCCCAGTTTCAGCAGACAATAAGGGTGCTGGAACACAGGGCGGCAGGGAGACACGTGCTGCAGCAGCACAGAGTGCGAACCGCTGCTCGACCAGCCGGCACCAGGGGAAGTGGAGAAGGGAGAAGAGAGAGAGCCAGCCGCGGGGGACTGGGTTCCCCCTCTTATAGTCCCAAAATCCTAGCAGGAAGTGGGAGTGTCTAACCATGCAACCTGGGAAAAGGGTAAAACCATTCCTTGGGAAAAGACAGGGGGCGCCAGGGGGGCTTAACCCTTCACAACTGCATGTTCTCATTTAATATAAATGGTCATGTTTTGGCAGTGCTCTGCTCACCAGGACAGCGCTAAGTGTTAACAGGTGGTTTTTTGGGGGTAAATCATTCAGCTAATGAGGAGGCTACAGGGTGCATTATTAATGGTATATCCTGCCTGATTCCTGAACAGCTAGGCCCATATTATCATCTGGGAGACAAAAAAAAAAAAAAAAATTAATGACATTTACAAAATATGGCAACAGTTGAGAGGAAGTTTCACAGTGTGTGTTAGGCTGTCTGGTAAAAAGAAAGACATTGGTAGAGCTGTAGTTAAATTAGCTTCTACGTTGAAAATAATGTGGGAAAGAATGAGAACAGTGAAGCAAGTAAGACTCCTAACAAGGTTTTTGCGACACCACTCTGCCCAAGTTCTGGCAGCTTCACTCATTGGGAGAAAAAAGAAAAAAAAAAAAAATTTCCAGTTGGTCTCCAGTGCTGGCCATCAATTGTGCATATTTGTTAGGAAGAGGTGTAAGCCTTGAAAGCTTTGTTTCTTTTAGATAGCAGCCAAGGAACCTGCCTGGAAATGAACAGCTCAAGTAACTAATCTTTCAGTAAGATATAAATTGAGGGGAGATGTGGCAAGGACACAGGGATAGCTTAGAGGAAACCTTAATTTCTTTGCATAATCTTGCTTCCAAATTTGCTAAGAGCTTTATATTCTGCTTTCCAAGTATATATAATAAACTATATGTATAGTATTTATCTCAAAAGTGCCAGACCCTCGAGGCTGTCTTCTGAGATGTGCAGGTCAAGTCTGGGCACATCCATACTGTTTCTGGCATCTGGAAACTCTCTCAGCCCAAGAATAGGAGGGCTGGTAGCACAGAGCCTGGTTCGTTTGGGGAGCATTAGCTGAGTGTGCTAGGGATCTCACAAAAGATTTAATAGCACAGGAAGTCTAGTCCTAGGTCCCATGTGAGGCTGAGCTGCAACATGTGATCCCACTTGCATGATTGCTTTGTACTGCAAAAGCAAATACAGGTGAACAGAGATCCCTTCCTTGATGTATTAAATTCAAATAGATACTGGTGCATGAGCAGCTCTTGGGACATATGAAACCCGTGATGACTTTAGGAGATGCAAGAATAGCTCCTGTAATGTGAAAGTATTGGTGAGACCAAATCTGCCAAGATTTGCCTTGGAATGGATTTCTCATTATCAAACCAGGCACTACCCTGGAGGAAACAGTCAGAGGTTCCAGGTAACCCGAAGGTATCATAGAAATCTATGGTGAAAACGGGCAAGGAGCAGTATATTTAACAAGGAAGAGAATTTGTTAACAAACACCCCAACCACTCAAAAAAGAAAAGTGCTGTGGGAAGAGTTGTGGCAGGGCAGGACACTGCCCCACTGGAGGTTTGAATGGGGTGTGAACTTTGGCAGGGCACACCCAGTCCACTGCCGCACCAGAGGTGTGAATGGGGCAGAAAACAGTCTTCCTCCCTCCCTACCTTTGTCACCAGAGGCTTAGTACAATAGGTACTTCTCCCACCCTCTGTGGGCTTGAACAGGGAGGGAACAAATCGCCTCAGTATATATATGGCAGCTGGACAGATTGGAGCAGGACTTGCTCGGACCTTCACTGGGACCTGCACTCAGACCTGAACCGGGACCTGCACCAGGACCTGAACGGACCTGAACACAGACCTGGAGACATGAACCTCACATGGACTTTGAGCCGGACCTTGAGGAGCATCCTGGCTTCTTGCTGCAGGACCTGCCTCTAATGGTAAACTGCAGCCATTCATGGGAATACCGCGGAGCACCCCTGGCTTTCCCCTGCCTTGCTTCGTGATCGTGGCTTCGTGAAAGCTGTGCCTACAGTCATCTTGGACTTTGACAGGCACTGGACTCTGGACACTGCCGTGAAAGATACAGTCTCCCATCTGTAAGTATGGCAAAACTGTTCATGCCCAAACCTTTCAATTTTTCCTGATTATCCTGAATTACAACAAAAGGTATCCTTGTGAGGACTTTTCCTGACCGAATTAGAACCCAAACAAACTAATTTACACACAGATTGTGGGTAGGGCTTTTGGAAATTATAAAAGCTACATAACTTATAATTTCTGCCTCTTCAATCGCACACAATCAATACAAGAGTCTAGAAAAGTGTTTGGAACTGTGAGCAGCAGAGTCATTCAGGGAAATGGTATGTTGCAAGTTAGCTTTGGAAAAAAAAGTGAAACCCAACCCAAAATATGAATGCATAAATGGTTCATGATTCACCATAATTTTTCTTCTCAAGGGATCAGCCCACATGCCTTGAAATGTGATCTACTTGGGTATAAATTATTTTTCCCTATTTTCTTGACACAAAACTTTGACAGAATCTGATTCCTTCTGTTTCTGGCATGATCAAAAAGCAAATGAAATGAAACAATGGAGCAACAGGTAATGAAATCCCAGTCTTGGCACTTTTTCTTTTTGACAAGCTTCAAGAACCTATCCCCTAAAATTAACCTCTTGCATCATCCTCAGAGAAAACATGACTGCTGCATTCCATAAACACTCCCTGGTGTTTTATCTCCTGCAATCACACCCCATTCACAGCAAAAACTTCTGAGCTTCACCAAGCAGTGGATGCTAGATGTGCATAAAGAAGTGAAAGTTTGTAGATTTTGCTGTAGCAAACAACCCCCCTGGTCCCAAAGCTGAATATTTTGCAAAATTTTGGCAGTAGAGAGATGAACAAGAGGAGAAGAGAGGAGATTCACAGCTGCATTTTTGACACTTGACATAGAAGCACATACCTGGCAGACTAGGTGTGTTTAAAGTAAATGTCCTTATAATTTTGCCTTGTGCAGTAAGTCTGCACCTTTTTGCAAATGCAGATGACAGGTCACAGACAGATATGTTGGTGTGGTGAGATGGACATATAGAAACCTCAGGGAGTTCTCCTAACATCAAATGATCTTCTTAGTCTGCTCTGAATACTGGTTTTCTACCAGATTCTCAAGCCCAAGTGGACTGAAATCTCTTTTTGGCATCTTTTACACTGTTACATAGTGGTATTCAGTTTGAATGGCAAGGTTTTAGTAGTGTGAGAGGCTACAGGTGTGGCTTCTGTGAGAAGGTGCTAGAGGCTTCCCACATGTCCCATGGAGCTAGTGCCAACTGGCTCCGAGATAGACCCATTTCTAGCAAAGGCTGAGCCCACCAGCAATCACAGCATTAGAGAATGTCAGGGGCTGGAAGGGACTTCTGAAGATCGAGTCCAACCCCACTGCCAAAGAAGGCTCATCTAAAGCAGATTATGTAGGAATATGTGCAGGTGGGCCTTGAAAAGTCTCCAGAGATGGAGACTGCACCACCTCTCTGGGCAGCTTGTTCCGGTACACTGCCACTCTCTGAGTAAAGAAGTTCTTTCTCAAGTTTGGATGGAACTCCCTGTGTTGAAGTTTATGCCCATTACCTCTTGTCCTCTCACTAGGAACACTGAGACGAGTCTGGCCCCATTTTCCTGACACCCAGCCCTTAGATATTTGTAAGCATTTATAAGATCTCACCTCAGCCTCCTCTTCTCCAAGCTCAACAGACAAAGCTCTCTCAGCCTCATATGACAGATGTTCCAGTCCCAGTATCTTAGTGGCCTTGCACCGGTCTTTCTCCAGTAGTTATTTGTACTTCTTGTGCTGGGCTGGCCAGAACTGGACACAGTACTCCAGGTGACGTCTCACCAGTACAGAGTAGAGGGGAAAAAGAACCTCCCTTGACTTACAGGCTGTATAGATTTGGGGTGATTGAAGAGGCAGAAATTATAAGTTATGTAGCTTTTATAATTTCCCAAAGCCCTACCCACAATCTGTGTGTAAATTAGTTTAAGTTTGGGTTCTAATTGTGATGTAAGCCCATCACAACAATGAGTTCACTATGGGTGAAAACGGCAATGTTTGCTCATTTTCAACTAATTTTGACAAATGTTAATGAGCATAAATGGGAGAAATTTGGATGGCAGAAAATCCAGCCTCTGTGACGCTTTTCATAAAGTGGATTTAGTAATAGTAGTAAACAAAAAATCTACAGGTCTACCTGTGTTGCAGGATTTGATGGTTTCTTTATATGTGCAAAGATTTAAGAATGTACATGTTGAATGTTGTTGTTTAACAATGGATTCCAGCAGGTTTAATAAAACATTTACTTCTCAGTTTATGACAAAAGTGTTTTTAATAATGTGCAGTAAAAAGAGTTGCATTTCAGAGGTGTGTAATATTTTAGTGTTGTTGCATTTGGGAAACAATACAAACTTCTCTTTAAAAATCACTGCATTTCCAATTTGGCCTCTGTTCTCAGCAAGGACAAATGTGTCTGTCAGGTCTGAAGAAATCATGAGAAAGCTCCTAACATGTTGTGTAAGATGAACCAGATGGGCACATTACTTGGGTGTTTTTTTTTTTTTTTTTTTTGAGCATAGGTGTATAAGGAAATATGCTCACTTTTAGCTGCAGTCAATATGTAGTAAAAAAAGAATTTCTTTTTGAGCTACCTGACTTTAAAAAAATCACACCTTTCACTGCTAAAGGACAGACATATTTTCCTACTGTAGTGTAGCTCAAACAGAATTCATCTGCCTGCCTGCCCTCCAGTATTTCACCCTTGTCCTTAGTCAAAGCAATGAGAAAATGGAACCCTATAGGAATGTTTTTTTAAAAGTTATGAAGGATAAAAATAGAGGTCTGCAGAGGATTAGCTTTATGGTTAAGGCATTGGTGTGAGAATTGGGAAATTTGTCTCCAGTTCTGAGTTCTGCAACCTCAGGCAAATGAATGCCTCTTTGTTCACTCTGAGTATTTTCTCTATTTAGCTGACATCAGTTTTGTTTGGTTTTTGTTTTTTTTTTTTTTTACAATACATTTGTGCATTCAGGAATTATAGTTGTCTTCTGGGTGCTACTTCAAAATATCTAGAATTTTTAATAGTTGTGGTGATAACAAGAAAGAAGAAATTCTAGTGAAAACATTCATTCAGGGTTCCCTTGGCAGAGGAACGCCTCATCTCAAAATAACTGGGAATTCATCCTTTTATGTTGTCAGTTGTCAGGGACATTTACTGCAAAGGGGTTAAAACTTTTTAAACCAACTGCATGCAATTTTTGTAGACTTGTGCTTCTGCAGACATTGCAAGCCTTGCAGCTCTTCACAGGCTGTGCTGGGATCAGATGTGCTCTGCAGTGAGATCCACACCTGCTTAGAGGGGCTAAGTAATGGCCAGATCTTTGTGACAGTTTTATTCTGGGAAGAACTCCAAAAATGGATAGCATGACTTTTGGGATATATGTTTTCTCTGACTCCCAAAATATATTACGAAAAAAAGACGACCAAGGAGAAAGATTATATTCTATGTGCAGAGTTTTGCCTGACTTCAGTAAAGTCCTAGGTTTCACCTCAAGAGTTCAGTGCTGCAAAATGATTTGACATTACAATAATGCTTCTGGAAAAAAAATATCTAAGGTCTGTTTTGGTGTTATAACAACATGGTATAGTTTTGTGAGAGAAAAAGTAACTTCTTAACTTTTCAATGACTAATTGTCCTTTAAAAAAATCAATAAAAATATGAATAATTTTCTGAATAAAAAAAAATTAAAATGTATTGTAATAAAGTACAAGTCCAGCCCTGTAGTGAGTGAGGAGAATACTCTTGGTTTCAGTAATATTAAACTCAAGTCTAATATAATTTTTCAAATATCCGAAAGGTGAATATGTAAATTTTATTGTTAAATGTAAAGTTGTAGGAAAAAGATCCTAAATGAGACCCAGTTTTGTTTACTGTAAAAGCTGAATGTTCACTTCTGAATTAAAACATGTGTTATCTTTTAAAGTATCTTCACTTTGATCCCATTTGTCAAACAGCCGTAAGCTGCCTGTCTTTGTTGCTCATTCTCATCCTTATCCCACCTGTGGTCTTTCTATTAGCATAGGTATTTCTAAAATAACTTTGAATTGGCCCTTCATGCCACTCCTCATTTTCTACTTGATGAGTTTTCAAGTGTACTCATGTTTTTTTCCTGTTCCCTTCCTCACAGTAACGGAAGCTCCACAGAAATACACCCAAAATAATCATATCACCTGCTTTCAGATTGCTCCAAAAAATATTTTCTGTGCTGCCCTTGAAAAAGAGCATGATGGCACGACTCTATGTTCACTTACTCAATTTCCATTCAAAATGAACTACAGGCTGACTTCGACCTCAAATTCCCTGTGTCCTTTCATGGGAACACACTCATCTGCTGTCTTTTGCTTTATAGTCCGACTACAGTGTCTTTAACATAGGAAATACCTAGCTTCTCACTTTTAAGAAAATATTTTATACTTTCCTGTGACTAGAGACTCAAATGCATGTGGAAATAAAATATACTTATTACAATGGTTTAAACTTCAAAATAAAATAATTGTCAGGTAGGTAACTATTTTGAGTGTTTTTCAACTTTGGCTTTGGCTTGCTACCAAGCAGGTTCTTATTACATGTGAACTTAACTGTGAAAATATTGAAAAATCCTGTAAAATGTTTTCTTTAGAAGACTTGTAGTCTGATAGAAATTGCAAGATAATTAAGGTGGCCTTGCAAATCTTGGGCTGAATCATCAATGTTCCTGAAGTAGTTGATGTTACTTCCATTTTTTCTCTCCAGGATTTCTCAAATTCTCTTCTTTAAGTGGTTATTTGGAGAGCTTTTGTTCTAGTTTCTTTCTCACCAGCTGTTTTGTTCATAAGGAAGAAATTGCCTAAGTATAGACACCTAGTGACATATGAGATACCCAAGATAACAGTGCTCATCTCCAGCTGGTAGTCTTTTATTTAAAAGAGTGCAGATCTTCCATAAGTTTTAGTCTTAACTAACATGAAATGCCTCATGTAACACTACATGAAGCCTTGTTTTCATTGTCACAGTGGCTCTGTTAAAAAGTTATGGCAGGAGTTTTATGAATTATCAGTCATTGTGACCTTCTGGCAGAAATTGAACTTCATGCTGCAAGGTGAAGCACTAAAAATCTTCCTTGTATGATTATCTGTGTTCAAGAAGTGTTTGGACAATGCTTTTATATACATGGTTTAACTTTTAGTTTGCTCTCAATGAGTCAGAAGTTGGAATTGACAATCCACATGAGTCCCTTCCAATTCAGGATCCTCTGTAGTCTAAGGAGAATACCTACTGTCCAGGAAGATCTCTCAATTGATTATGTCTTCCTCATATGCTCTTTGTGCCAGGACTGAACATACATCCACTGATGATGTGCATTGGAGCCACTGTGAATGCTCCGTACTCCCCCGTGTCTTCAATTTTCAAAAAGTTGCATTCTTCTACCTATGCTGTGTGAGAAGCTTCATTCTAAACAGATGTGATGGGGAGGCCTCGGCTGGTTGTCATATACCAATTGTTAATTCCTCACCACATGGGGGAATTGTCACCAGAGTTTTTATGAATTTTTGTTCTTTTTCCTAATAAGAATTCTGCCTCCCATCTAAAAAAACATGTGTGTGGTTTATTCTCATGTCTTCAAAAACAGGTGGTTTATTTTCTCTGAAGTGTTTAGTCAAGGGTCACTACTCCCTAAAGACATGAAGTACAGTGTACTTCCTCTCCTTTCACTTCTGTGTTAGCCTGGCAACTTCTGAAAACAGAAATTTGCCAGTCTGTCTCATTTTTTAGAGTGCTGTCCATGATGTTGGAAGTGGAAACCAGGATGGTAGTAGTGTTCCTTATTTATAGGAAAACTAAAGTAAAAATATAAGCAACTGAGTCAAGACCACATAGGAAATATATGACAGTTGTTGAAATCAGCATTTATAATTTTTGGATTAAGGGTGGGGAGGTTTTGTGTTTTTTGTTTTGTCTGGGTTTTTCTTTCTCTTCCCCCCCCCCCCCTTTCCTTTCTTAATAGTTATTTCTTGGTTCTTGGTCAGCAGTACTTCAGAATTTGGTCCTGATAGATGGACTTGGTGGCAATATTTAAAATTTAACCTTCAACCTAATTTTCTCATTTTCAATTTCAACAGTGTTGGATTCATTATTTTAATTGTATGAGCAGGCAATTAGACACTGTGTTGGTTTGAGATAATTGGACAATTTGAGTGAGAAATTAAACATACTGTGTCACTTCACCCAGTTTCACTGAGAGAGAAGAAAGAAGATTGTTTTGAGAATGTTCCCAAAACATCCAGATAAGCCAGTGTGCTTGCACAGTCAGTCGGCTCTGGGTCCGTGCAGGCTTCAGCAGCTTCTTTCCTTTGTCTCTCTGCCTTTGAACTAATTCAGAGTAAAATCACTAAGACCATTCATTCCTTCCTGCCACTAATCTTTCTGACCGATCTTCAGCTTATCTGCAGCATCATCAAGTGGTGAGATAAAGCTGGGGGAAAGGGGGAAGGTGGTAGGTGGGTTTGGTTTCCCTCTCTTGGGGATTTTGGTCTCCAGGAGGGGTGTGGTGTCTGTATCTCTTTTTTACTGTATATTTCTGTAAATATCTGTTATATCTTGTAAATATTTGCTTGTATATTTGCATTGCTGTAAATATAAAGCTTCATTTATTAACTTCCAGTGTGTTTTTCTGAGTTTCAGCCGGGGTTTTAAAAGGTGGGGGGGCAGGTCACTGCAAACCCACTACAGACACACTGTATGTAAAAGCCGAAGAGTAGTACGCAGTTCTTCTGTAACTTGAATACCTGATACTTAAAAAGAAAAAAAGAGTAGATTTTGAGAGGGCAGGGCTTGGGATTTATCAGGGAGTATGTGATCTAACTAACTCTCTTGGTGTCCCTCTGAGAGAGCTAGGAAAGTTCAACTATTTATAGTCTGAAATAAATCACACCTTTACTAATTATCATTTACAGTAAATGCAGTAAATGGACTTTCATAAGCACAGGGATATGAAAGAACATCCATTTTGAAACACATTTACTTATTATTTTCAAAATAATAAATAACTTTTTAGAGATCTATGTGCATTTCATTTGCATTCTTAACAGGGATAAATCTCAGTGTTGAACTCTGTTCTTGTCTTTACTTGCTTTTATTTTAACTCCTACAGTAATACATTTGAGATACTAAGGCAACATAAACCACTCGATGAATAACCCTCAAAACACTTTCACATCTAATTCTCCCTTGCCAGGCCAAACATTGGTGACACTCCTGAGAAATTTGAACAGTGAAATTTTAATTGTGCTGGCCAAATTATGCTTTTCTGTGTCCTCTGAAAATTTACAGCATTTTGAATAAATGTCAAGGTGTATGTGAAACCCACCATTCACATTGGGTTCTGTCATCTTTCTGATCTAATTTGGTTTTAAAAAAAAAAGAAGAAGTAAACTTTTTTTTTTTTTTTAATTATTATTTCTTAAGCCATCCTAGACACAAGATCATCACATTTAAAGAAAAGAAAAGAAAACAAAACCAGCAAGAGATAGAATTTATGCAACCCAGATTTCACAACACCAAGGCAGAAAACGTGGTGAGTCAGTGACCTGAGAATTTGCCTGAAAGATGACCTGGGAATCAGACTGAGTTAGATCAATATAATTGAGAGTTTACTGGAGGTGAGTTATGGCAGGAAGTAGTTGGACTCTGTCTGGGTCTGCACTACAAACACCAGACAGTGTGACTTCTTATTATGGGCCTGCCTGACAATTTATGGCACAGAAGTTAAAAGGGGGTGCAAGAAGAGACAGTAGACCAGCCTTTAAACTGACTAAGCTAGAAAAGATACTTTTAGAAAGAATATTGCATAGGTACAAATTTAACTGGATTTGAACAGAATGAGGCAACAGGTACAGAAGTCTGCAACACGTGCTGCAGGGAGTGTGTTTATGTGTGTATGCGTGTGCCCCGTTTTGAGGTATTACCATTTTAAGGAAAGGGGCAATATTTTAGTAGTCTTTGGTATTTATGGAACTTAATTCAATCTGAAATTGCCTTTTAGATACACTTTTTGCCTGAGAGCTGAAATTTCCAATTTATCTTATTTAGTTTATGTAAATTATGAACATTACTTTTAAGACACATACATTGAAGTTTATGAGAGTGCCAAGATTTTTCTCTCATAAATGAGCCAAACATGTTTTATATACACTCTATGCTGTAGATTGACTATTACAATTGCAAGATCAAAATTATTCTTGGAGGTGATAGCTAGCACAGCAGCCAAAGACCTTCTTCTGTTCAGTTTCTTTTTTTTTTTTTCCTTACCAATTATAATATTTAATAGAGGAAGTCAACATGTTCCTACCACTGCAGAAAATGGATTACAGGAAAAATTCACAGCTTTGGTGTGTTTAGGGACTTAAGCTTCGAAGCATGAATTCTGGTAGTTTTCCTCTGAGCTTTTTTTATTTTAATTTAAATAAAGCTCTTCAAACTCCCACAATACCATGTAATTGTAAAATAGAGTCTGATCCTGCAGAACGTTTCAGATGGAATTAATTTCATCTGAGTTTAGCTGTCCAGTGAGTCATCTACAGTCAACAGAAATATAAGTGGGTGGTTCATTTCAGAAGATACGTGTCTAGGATAAACAAGATTCAGGAGGTGCTCTGGGGTGCATCTAATTTGCACAGGCAGTCTCCAGGGAAAGGCAGAGGATTTGAGAGACACAGGGCAGAACTTCCCAGATTTTAGTGAGCATATGGCTGTAGCCAGTGGTCAGCCCTGAGACTATGAAGAACTTAAGGGTCCATAAGATTTAGATACAGCTGCTATCTCTTCTTATTCTATACATGGATTATAAACATATTCTGAATGCTGAACTTGGCTGTGATGGCCATGTTTTGATGATAGATGTAAGCAATTATTCCTTCCAGTTTCTTCCTTACTCACATGGTTCTTACTTTGCAGTTTATTTCATGTTTCTAGTCCAACACAGAGAATCTCCCCATGAAGCAGAACAGAGTCTTCTCAATAAATGATCATGGTTGCTTGGCCTCATCCTATATGATTTGAGTCATATCCCATTGTATGTGCTGTGGATGTTTCATTTATGTGTGTGTGTGTAGGGGCAAATAAATGTAGGGGCAAACAGAGGAGAGAGATGTTGGACAATGATTTGTTTGGCTCCAGACATACTTTCAGGAAAAGAGAAATATGAAGACTTTACAAGTCTGTGTAGAAATCTGAGGAATTTCTAGGATTAAGCATGGGAAAGCCAAAAATAGTCTCTTGGAGGAAGTCAAACATCTATGGCTTTGATAGCATGCTCAGGGGAGTCTAAATCACAGAATCACAGAATTAACCAGGTTGGAAAAGACCTCTAGGATCATCAATTCCTATCACCTAACCCTTCTAATAAACTAAACCATGGCACTAAGTACCTCATCCAGCCTCCTTTTAAACACCTCCATGGATGGTGACTCGACCACCTCCTCACGCAGCCCATTACAATAGGCAATCACTCTTTCCATGAAGAATTTCTTCCTAACATCCAACCTAAACCTGCCCTGGTGCAGTTTGAGACTGTGTCCTCTTGTTCTGTCACTGGATGCCTGGGAGAAGAGACCAACTCCTGCCTGTCTATGACCTCATTTCAGGTATTTGTAGAGAGCAATGAGGTCTCCCCTGAGCCTTCTCTTCTCCAGGCTGAACAGCCCCAGCTCCCTCAGCCACTCCTCGTAGGGCTGTGCCCAAGCCCCCTCATCAGCCTTGGCACCCTTCTCTGGACACATTCATGTACCTCAACCCAGCCATCCAGCCAGTTCTTAACCCAGCACAGAGTGCCCCTGTCCAAGCCAGGGGCTGCCAGCTTGGCCAGGAGTTTATTATGGCAGACAGTGTCAAAGGCCTTGCTGAAGTCCAAGTAGACTACAGCCAAAGCCTTCCCCACATCCACCAGGTGGGTCATCTGGTCATAAAGAGAGATGAGGTTGGTCAAGCAGGACCTTCCTCTCCTAAATATGTACTGGCTGGGTCTGATCCCTTGGCCATCCTGTAGGTGCCCTGTGATTGCACTCAGGATGATCTGCTCCATTATCTTTCATGGCACTGAGGTCAGGCTGACAGGTCTGTAATTTCCTGGGTCCTCCTTCTGACTCTTCTTGTGGATAGGCACCACATTGGAAGCTTCTAGTCTTCATCTGCCAGCTCTCGCAGCACCCTAGGGTGGATCCAATCTGGTCCCATAGACTTGTGAGGATCCAAGAGGCTCAACAAGTCCCTGACTGCTCCCATCTGGATTACAGGGGGCTGTTCTGCTCCCTGACCCCACCTGGCAGCTGAGGCCAGCTGTCCTGAGGACAACCTGCCCTGCTATTGAAAATTGAGGTGAAGAAGGTGCTAAGCACCTCTGCCTTTTCCTCATCTCTAGTCACTACATTCCCCTCCTTGTCCAGGAAAGAGTGGAGGTTATCCCTGCCCTCTTTTTGTCATTAACATGTTTATGGAAACACTTCTTGTTATCATTCACAGCAGTGGCCAGTCGAAGTTCTAACTGGGCTTTGGCCTCTCTGATTTTCTTCCTACATGACCTAGCAACAGCCTTATTTTTTTCCTGAGTTACCAGTCCCTCTTTCCAAAGGTGATATGCCCTCTTTTTTTCCCCCTTAATTCCTTCACAAGTCCCTTGCCTACCCAGGCTGGTCAATTTCCCTGCTGGCTCTGCTTTTGGCACATCAGCACAGCCTGTTCCTATGCCTTCAAGATTTCTTTCTTGAAGTTGATCCAACTTTCCTGGACCCTTTTGTTTTAAAAGGCTTTTTCCCAAGGTAACCTTCAAGTTAGTTCTTTGAATAAGCCAAGGTCTGCCCTCCAGAAGTCCAGTGTGGGTGTTTTGTTGATGCCCCCTTCTAGCTTCCCTGCATACTGAAAACTTTATCATTTCATGGTCACTGCACCCCAGACAGCCTCTGACCACCACATCTCCCACCAGCCCTTCTCTATTTGTAAACAGCAGGTCGAGCCTCACCCCGGTAGGCTTGACACCAGCTGTGTCAAAAAGCTCTCCTCTATACTCTCTGAAAACCTTGTAGACTGCCACCTCTCTGCTGTGTTGAGCTCCCAGCAGATATCCAGCAGGTTTAAGTCACCTACAAGAACAAGGGCTGGGAGTCTTGAAACATCTTGTAGCTGCTTATAGAATAACACATCCACCTCCTCTTCCTGGTTGGATGGCCTGTAACAGTGTCCAACCAGTTTGTCAGTCTTACTGGTCTGCCCTCTGATTTTAACTATAGGCTTTCAACCCACTTATCATTAGCTACATGCTCCATGGCATCAGGGGCTTCCCTAATATACAGGGCCAGCTCTCCACCCCTTTTCCCTCTCCTGTCTTTCCTGAAAAGCCTGTATCTGTTCATTGTAGCATTCCACTTGTGTGATGCATCCCACCACGTTTCTGTGATGGCAACCACATCATAGCCTTCCTGTTGCACCAAGGCTTCCAGCTTATCCTGCTTGTTGCCCATACTACATGCATTAGTGTACATGTACTTCAGCTTGGCTGCTGCTGATTTTACCCCTGATGCTGGCTTACCTCCCTCAGCTTTCTTGGTGGAGAGCCTAGTTTTATTCCCTACCTCCCTCAAACCTAGTTGGCAGCCCTCTCATTGAGGGCTGCCAGCTCATGGGTTGGTCTCTCTCTGAATCTAGCAGAGCAGGGACAGAAAAGGTTGCCCCACAGTCTGAGAACCCAAATAATGGAAGCTGAATGGCCAAGAGCATTGGGTAAGCCTGTAAGGAAAAATAAACTCTGTCAGGAACAAAGCTTTACTTTCAGTACTTTTCCTTCACATGAATAACACTTTTCTTCATAGCTGCCACATTGTAACTTCACGACTCCAGGGCATCTGGAGATAAGGCTGGCATTGGGATTGTGGACTAGGTCACCAGATCTCTGGTAATAAAACTGCACTAGCCTCCTGGTTGTGTGTTGTGCCTGGGTTTAATACTGTAAGACAATACACATATCAAGCTATTAAGGCCTTCTTTAGTCCTAACTTTGTGGCTGCATAGACAAAACATGATTTACCTGTACCTCAGCCTACTCCATCCTCATTGGTTCTTCTGATGAATGCAAAAAGGCTCCAGCTTTTTCTTTGCAGAAGGGAAGGTCTCAGCATGCCTCTAGCTGTAGCTCTGAGAGTTCCTTCAAACCGACATGAGGCCTTTCACAACATATGTTTGGAAAAAAAAATAAATAACCCCAGGAGATGTTTTTTTCTTTCTCCTTCAAGTAGACACAGGGCTAAGCTTGCTTTGTGTCAATGACATTGCAAAGCAGTTTGTATTTCATAAAGCTAGCAGTTAATGCAGATGCTAGTAGTAGGAGACTGCTTTTGCAAACACGAGTTTCAAACACTGCATCCTGCTGAACGCATGCTTTAATAATAGAGTGCTTGGATGGCCAGCTGTCAAATCTCTCTCTTTCTGCACTGTAATAAACTCATTTGTCTTGTTTACAGGCCAGGGAAGTTGGGATGTGCTCTGCATCTGTACCCGGCCTGAATTAAGGTGGGACATAAATTTTTCTGAGTCTCAAGATGTGTTAAAAGGAGAGAGGGGTTTTAAAAACCCTTAGGAAAGTGAAAAAGGTGTCATAGATTTTTCATGAGAGATTAGAGCTGGAACTTTACACAGTCTTTTTGCAATTTTGTTTTTAGCTTCAACCATAGCCCACTGGTGTGATTTCACTTGAATGTCCAAGTCAGTAAACACGATGCTTGCAAATTCTGGCATCAAAGTAAAGGCTGGAAATTTTATTTTCTGAGAGTTACTACTTTCAAGAGCTTGCCTGGACCACAATCATGTGGACTGTCCCTGTTACTCAGCTCTATGGAAAAACATACCCAGGACTGTTCATTTTTATATCAGAGTGCAGGATTGTTTCATACAGATTAGCAGAAGTCCAAAGCAGCTGCTTTACATAGCTTACAAATTAAACACTGCTACTTTTTCTCTTTGGCTTTGTTACAGGCTCATTTAGGAACCAATTAAAAGATATTTTAAAATACACACCTGTAATTATCAAAATGCACCCAGAGTCATCAATCAAAACCTTTAGTGAGTGTGGGGAGGTAAGAGGGGACTAAAGAATCCCATCATGAACCCAACGAGCTACTGGAATGATTTCAAGCTCCAAGTTGCTCTCTTTTCTTACAGGAGAAAATGAGGAGTAGAAGCAGATAGTAAACTCAGTCCAGCATCTCTCAGCCAGCTACCCTGCTCTTGCACTAATACCAAATGTGCTCTTACTGAGTTCATGACACCCGTGCACTTGCTTGGCATGAAATCTGTTTTGCAGTGCTGGATTTGCACAAATCAGATTTAAGAGCTTGATCAGCCAAACCCTTCCACCTGTAATACTGAAGGCTGGCACCTGGCGAATTGAAGCTAGGCAGGACATCGCTTGGTAGAAGCACATCGTAGGAAGTATCCGCAACACATACGCTGGCTGAGATCAGCCTCAGCTCTGTGCATCTGGCAAGGTGCTCCATTGGTGTATTTTATGCTCTTTGCTGTGATGATACACAGTCATTGCATCAATCATATATTTTATATCAATGACCTTATTAATAAACAACTCCTGTATGTATCATGCCTCTCATAAATACATTTTGATAATTTTAGTGGAGACCTTCACACTTAAATGGTTTTTTGCACTTAATCAGTGAGAACAAGCAACCAATGTAGTACTGTGTACGTGTAGTGAATACAAAGCTCAGTGTTACATATGTGAAAAAAAAAAATCCCTCAACCCCAATTTAGTAATTCAAATTCTCCAGATAAAATAATCAAAATACTAGTTCTATTTCTACCTACCACACCATCAAGTGCTTCCTGTGCTACATTTCCTCAGTGTGTTGCATAGACATGACAGAAAATTGATCTAGGCAACCATTTATTGATTTACCTTCTGGTATGAAAAATTGTGTATTAACCTGAAGTGAACTGGTTCATTGTTCGCTTCCTTCTCACTCTGACACTCCAGAGAGAAGAAAGCACTCTCTAGGAAAAAGAGATCCCTAATTTAACATGATACATCATTTATTTGTTATTCTTTATTCTGATTTTCTATTGTGTTTGTGTGCAAATGCTGACCCCTGCCAAGCCTGATCACAGAATGATTGGAGTTTTCAAAGAGATGAGACCTAATCAGAGTATGAGTGTTACAGAGCCTCTAGAGTGACTACAGGTCAGATATAGAAGCAGCCGTATGGAAGAATCAGAATCAGAATTAATCAGGTTGGAAAAGACCTTCAAGATCATCTAGTGCAACCCATCACCTAATACCTTCTACTTAACTAAACCATGGCACTAAGTGCCTCATCCAGCCTCCTTTTAAACACCTCCAGGGATGGGGCTCCACCACCTCCCCAGGCAGTCCATTCCAATGGCCAATTACTCTTTCTGTGAAGTGTGCTTCATGCTTCAAAACATGACAAAGGTCTTAGCAGGGACATAAAACTTACTACATACCAGAAGCTACAGCCATGACTTGATTCTTTAAGGAATTAGGTTTTTGTTTGTTTGTTTGTTTTATCATTTATAATATTAGTAACTAACATTAAATACAATTATTAATTATTACATTTTATTATTAAATAATAAAACACCTCATGAAATGGTGTTAATTTGAAGCCATAGATTCTGTTGCCTGGTGGAACTCTTTGGTAAAAATCACACATATGGATAAAATGGCGGAAAGTTAGGTTAACTGTATCTCAACCATTTTTTGAGATGACCCTTTAATTGAAAATAACATACAACCAATTCACCTTAGGATCATGTAAAATTTAATTGATCTGAAACCTCATAGCATCAAACATTTTGGTACTATATTGACATCTTTTCATGCTCCTGACCTATATTAAAGCTGACTATGATGGCCTTTTCTAGTTCTGAAGAGAGTTCAGACCTTGGCCATTTTAAGATGGCTTAAAGAAGCTAGGGAAGTGGTTGAGAGATGCAAGGAAGGTTCTCATTGACACAGAACCCCTGTCTTGTGTGGTACAAGTGGGAATCACCAACTTTAGGCCACCACATAACCTCAATGAATAGGTAATGTGTTGAAAGACAAAGTGGAGCCTGTAGTTTTGCTGCTTTGGACAGCAGAGTGACCTAGAAGAGCTCTCAGGCTGTTTTAAATGCACATTTGGTGCTCTTTCAGTAGCCTCTAGGATTGATGTAGATAAAAAAAACATGAGCCATTGCTGCCCATTTTTCTTCTTAGCTGTGTGGAGTATAGGCAAGTATACATCATATGCAAAACCACCACCTTGCTCTTCAGTACTGTGCTGGTGGGTATCCAAAACAGACCTTAATTGCTGTGGTTTCCCCTGAAGAATAATGAGTTTCACAGATATGAAACCACAATGGGCAAGCCTTTCTATTTTATCCCTATGAGGGCTTAAAATAAATAATTCTCTAAAAGGTAGGGGGAAACTTGATTTTCATCTGATGTAAATTGACACAACTCCATGGAAATGGAGCTCTGCCAAGCTCTACAAAAGGACAAAATTGTCTAAGCTCTATGCATGTTCCAAATCTGCTTACAAATGTGCAATAACAGACTGAAAGAAGACTTAAAAGTCTTTCAAAAGAGATAGTATTTTAAAATATTAAGGAAACCTCATGGAATCAGAGGAATTACACATCTAGATGAGTTTATAAGAATGAATCTTAATTTCCTTACAAGTATTAGGGATTTCTTACTATGAGTGTTATTTTCCATGTAGCACATAATAAAATTATGTGTATTACACTAATTATTATTAGCTTTTATGCTGTACATAGTGCTATAGTAACTTGTAAAGGTAAAATATTTGCAAGCAGTGGGTCTGGAAACAGAGGCACTGAGCTGCCATAACTAGTCCAAGAACACAGAACAAAGAGTTGACAGAGTTGGGAGTAGGGAAGTGTCCCCTGACTGCTGGGTTAGTGATATTTCATACAGAAATGTTACTATAATAATAATAATAATAATAAATAGAAGTGGGATATACCCCTTCAGCTCTGGGAGAGGATTATTTTCCTTGAAAGGTGAACATCACCTCCAGTACGGTAACTATTTCAGGAGGCAAATTTATCTAATTAACTTAAGTGATTGTCAAGTGTATTTCAAGTTTAACAAAGCCCACATATTTTATTTCCATTTTACATTCTGTACAATAATTGTGTAAAGTGCATGATTTTCTGTGGCATCATTATTCAAACTTAATTACAGTTTTAAGAAGCAACCGTATCTTGAAAGAAAATAGCTACACTGCTGTGGGGATCCACATGGAAGCTCTGTGTTATTTTTTTTTTCTTTAAAAGAAAAGCCACATTTTTCTTTTGTAATGGAAATAAATTGTGTAGAAAACTTTTTGACTCCTGAAAACACATTTAAGATAAACTTTCATAGGGCTTCTTGAAGGATTGAAACAGCTACTTTGTCAAGGGAGTTTAGATATTTCTTTCTTTATATCCATCTTGTGGTTCGTCCCTACACATATGCCAGATGTCTGATAGTTAGGGGTATATTCTTTTATATGTAGGACTGAATTTAAGAAGGAAATAAAATAATTAAAAATATTATTATATGGCAATAACAAGATNTTTTATTTATGGCATTGTAGGACTCCTTCTCCTTAGATTTCTAAATTTTCCCTGATAAATGATAGATCCTAGGCTCTTATTTGTATTTTGCACAGTAGACACTGAAAGAAGGACCAAGACATGGATCTTGCTACAAACCCAGAACTGGATTTTCAACCTTTAATGTTTTTGGTGATTATGATCAAGGAAGCCTTAGCTAACTTTGGCTTTTTGTGGAAATTAGGTATTCCTTGTGATCTCAGCAGACAGTTAATTTTCCAGGTATACAGAGTAGTACAAAATGACTCTTTATGCTGTTAGAGTGTAGGCTGCAGAGCTATCTACATTTTACAGGTGCTGATCCTACAAAAGTCAGAACCTTTGTTAGTCCTTGCAGATTGCCATTGGCAGATGTCATATTTGTTACATCTTCAATGATACAGAGGTGTAGATGACTTCCTTAATGTGGCCTGTGTTGATAATTAGTGGCAGCAAAATATGGTTACTAAGGCTTCCTCTTCATTTTGTTGTGATTTAGGGTACTGGAAAAGTATTTTTGGACTAAGATAGTTTTTGGCCCTTACGATATTAAATGTGGGTAGGATATGGCATTAAGCTGTAGCCCAACTCAGAACACTGTGCTTTAAATTGTACTGCCATGTTTAAGAAAATGAGAGTACTACATCTTCAATTAATGTATATAATACTAAGGCATTAATATGATACAAAGTACATTTATATGATTTCTTGTTCCAGGATCATGTTTCACTTTTGAGCTGTCCCTGTTCCATTTGATAAGGGATAGTTTTCTGCTTTGGGCTCTGCATGTAAGTTATAGTTACTCTCATCTACTTTGGAGAATAATGACAATATGGAAATTGATCAAACCCCAGTTTAGGTCAGAGCCATGTATTTGCAGAAGGCCATAAAGTTCAGTTCTTGAGCTGTACTGTGTTCATCTCCCATAGTTTTCTGTCTGCTTGTTCCTGTGACCAGGCAAAAAAAATCTATACTAGTGCATATACAGTGCATTACATGCACTTTCTTGATATAATTAGTTGAGTCTCTTTTAGCTTGAGAGGACTTTTTCCCTTGAACAAAATTGATTTTTTAAGTTATCTGATTTGTATTTAATAGTGTATTAAAATATCTTCCTCTAGAATCCAAAGACCATCTTGCTTGACCTACATCAACAATGAATTTCTCAGAATACATTAATCAAATACGATTTCCTTGAATTCTGTGCATTTTTCTCCTTCATTCCAAGAACAAATGACATTTGGTCTATTTTTCCATTCAGTTCAATGTCAAGTTCTCAATTTCTCTGTTCACTTAAAAGCTAAAAGTGCAGCATGATGCCATTATATATAGGGATGGAACTTCAATACACATACATCAATGTGTAATTTTTATGTGTACATGAATCACACCTATAGTCTAATTATGGTGGTAAGACAAACATTAAAATGAAACCTGTAGGTGTTGTGGTGTTTTGTTTAATTGTTTTGGTTTTGTGTGTGTGTGTGTGTGCGCACGTGGGTTTTGCGTGTGAATTGGGGTTTTGTTTGTTTTCATTGGCTGATTTGGTTTCAGTTTTGGTTTGTGGTTTTGTGTTTGTTTTTTTTTTCCCCCAGTATTGAAGATCATTTGTATACTTGGCAAATACACTTATTTTCCAAAATCTACAAGGGAGTTTCCACTACCAGCATTTGTCAGCTACAGGCTCCTGCTGATGCTTCAAAATGTTTTCTTTAAAATAAAGTCTAATTTATTTTTTTTTTTACCTGCTGAATTAATACTTCCCCCTCCCCCGTCCCCCCCCCAACTAGTGCTCATGTAAAATGCATAGGACTCATATCCTCAGCTGCTGGTGTCTTGGAAGGTGACAGTAAGTTCAGAGAAGTTGAGTGTGTATGCACCATTTTAAAATAAATCTCCACAGTGGAGATAGTGATGACAACTGCCACATGACTGTCACGAAAGAGCTCCTGTTCCAAACTGGTGTTTTTGATGAGTTTTTCTCATGGTGGTCTCAAAATATGATTGGGATTCTAGTCACCTACATTTAGCTGTCCAAAGCCAAGTCTAAACTGATTGCCTTTCTTGTGGAGTCACTCAGGAGATACTTGCAGAGGGTAGAGGACAAGTAGACATTTGACGGAAGTGAGATGAACTGCTTTCTGGTACTGGTAGTTCCTCTCCTGTGGCTATTGAGGAACCCAGACAAGTAGTTTGAACAGGATCTCTAAACCTTTAGGCAACTTAAGTGAGATGAATCCCATTCTCTGTATCATCCTCATTTATGTTATAGCATTTATACATTATTTTAATGTAAATAGGAGTCAATTAGTATTAGAAATTGACTTGTCATCACAGAATAAATCTCTTTAGCCTTGTGTTTTTTTCCTCTGGTGTCCACAGATTATTTGGTCCAGCAAGGTATTGGTTTTTGTTGAGACACAGTTGAATTTTTTCAAAGTAGCTTTTAAGGCGCTGTGTCTTGGATTTGTGATGAAAACTGTACCAGTGAAATGGAGACATTTCAGTTGTTGTTGGGCAGTGCTTACACAGCAACAAGGTCTTCTCTACTTGTTGTGCTGCCTTTTCAGCAATTAGGCTAGCGGAGAACAAGAAGCTGGAAGGGGGCAGAGTTGAGACAGCTGACCCCAACCGACCAAAGGGATGCTCCATACCACATAGCATTTTGCTAAACAGTAAAACTGGTGTGTAAGTGTACGTGTAAAGGTTGGTTGGGGTTTCTATCGTTTTGGGACTGGCTAGGCATCATTTGACTGGTGGTGGGCAATTGCTTGGTGTTTTTTTCTTTTCTTCCCTTTCTTCTTTATTTGTTTGTTTGGTTTTAATTGTTAAATTGTTTTTATCTCAACCCATGAGTTTTCTCACTTTTATCTGTCTGATTCTCTTCCCCATCCCACCTCAGTGGAGTGAGCAGCAGTGTAATGCATGATGTTCTACCCAAGTTAAACCACAAGAAAGAGCAAACATCTCCTTCTTTCTCATATTTCTCTGTTGAATCAAAGTTTTCGGAGTTAATGTCTGAAATGATGAAAAACTGTGATGGTTTGGGAGTTACCTCTCCACTCGCCACCCTGTTTGATTTCACCCAGACTAGAAGTTAAGGAATTAAGCTTTTTATTTACAGCTTAGCACAATATACAAGCAGATATTTACAATATGTTAAAAACATTTACAGCTGTATACAGTAAAAACGTAATTCAGAAACACAATACCCTCCCAGAGATCAGAGTCCCCAAGAGGGGTTCCCAAGCACCCTTCCACTTTCCCCCCACCCTTTAATCTTATCACAGAATCTATCTTACATGCAAGGTAAAAAAGGAAGATTGGTCGTGGGAGTTAGAACCAGAACTGGTTAGTTGGATTACACAGATCCACCTAGAAGCTAAGGAGAGTGATAGACCAACAGCTAGAACTCAGACCAGAACAACTCTGTGTTATCTATATGTCCTTGCCTTTGTACATCTCAGTAACCCTATGAGTGAAGTAGACATCACCATTGTTTTTCTTTTCACAGCCTGTAATCTACTTTTTCTCACTAAAATATTCCAGTTACCCTCAACTAGCACAGAAACCATTAGTCCCTATACACGTATTCATGCAATTAATGGTGGAAAAAGACCTGGGGTTTTGGTTGACAGCTGTCTGAACGTGAGTCATCAGGTGGCCAAGAAGCCCAACAGCATCCTGGCCTGTATCAGAAATAGTGTAGTTAGCAGGAATAGGGAAGTGATTGTCACCCTATACTCAGCACTGGTGAGCTTGCACCTTGAATACTGCATTCAGTTTTGGACCCCTTACTACAGGGTCATTGAGTTGCTGGAGTGTGTCCAGAGAAGAACAATAAAGCTGGTGAAGGGTCTAGAGAACAAGTCATATGAGGAACAGCTGAGGGAACTGGGGTGGTTTAGTCTGGAGAAGAGGAGGCTGAGGGAAGACCTCATTGCTCTCTGCAGCTGCCTGAGAAGAGGTTGTAGTGAGGTGGGGGTTGGTTTCTTCTCTCTACATCTGGTTGGTGACCAGTCACGAGTGTTGTGCCCCAGGGATCAGTGCTGGGCCTGATCCTGTTCAATATCTTTATTGATGATCTCTTCTAGGAGATTGAGTCTATCATCAGTAAGTTTGCAGATAACAAGAAGTTAGGACCAGGTGTCAATCTGTTGGATGGTAGGAGGGCCCTGCAGAGCGACCTTTACAGGCTGGGTGGGTGGGCAGAGGCCAATGGAATGAGATTTAACAAGACTAAGTGCAGGCTTCTACACTTGGCCACAACAACCCCAGGCAGCACTACAGGCTGGGTACAGAGTGTCTGGAGAGCAGCCAGGCAGAGAGTGACCTGGGGGTGCTGGTAGATAATAGGCTGAACATGAGGCTGCTGTGTGCCTAGGTGGCCAGGAGAGCCAATGGCATCCTGGCCTGGATCAGGAATAGTGTGGCCAGCAGGACGAGGGAGGTTATTCTTCCCCTGTACTCAGCACTGGTCAAGCCACACCTTGAGTACTGTGTCCAGTTCCAGACCCCTCAGTTCAAGAGAGATATTGAGGTACTGGAACATGTCCAGAGAAGGGTGATGAAGCTGGTGAGGCACCTGGAGCACAGCCCTGTGAGGAGAGGCTGAGGGAGCTGGGATTGTCTAGCCTGGAGAAGAGGAGGCTCAGGGGTGACCTCATTGCTATGTATGACTACCTAAGAGAGACTGTAGAAAGGTGGGGGTCACTCCCTTCTCCCAGGCAACCAGCAAAAGAATGAGGGGACACAGTCTCAAGTTGTGCCAGGAGAGGTATAGGTTGGATATTAGGATAAAGTTCTTCACAGAGAGAGTGATTTGCCATTGAATTGTCCTGTCCAGGGAGGTTGCGGAGTCGCCATCCCTGGAGATGCTCAAGAAAAGACTGGATGAGGTACTTATTGCCATGCTTTAGTTGCTCTAGTTGATTGGTTAGAGCTGGGTGATAGGATGGACTGGATGATCTTGGAGGTCTCTTCCAACCTGGCTGATTCTATGATTCTAAGATTTTAGTATCAGGTGATAGAACAAGAGGAAATGGGTTGAAATTGTGCCAGGGGAGGTTTAGATTGCATATTGGGAAAAAAATTCTTTATGGAAAGGGTGGTCAGGCATTGGAATATGTTGCCCAAGGAGGTGGTAGAGTCACCATTCCTGGAGGTGTTCAAGAAATGTGCAGAAATAGTTTAATGGCCATGAAGGTATTAGGCTGATGGTTGGACTTGATGGTCTTAGAGATCCTTTTCAATAAAAAAAATTCTATGATCCTATAAGCCTCCACAGAAGTATTAAGCCTCCACACAAGTATTCTGAATGTCAGGAGCATTGGGTAATCGGTACTGTCATGAACTGAATATTGTGTGGTTGGCCAACCTTACTTGGTTTCATAACAGTACACAGCATCTGGTCTCTACTGGGAAAGATGTGGACCCTCTATGGAAGTGACAGTAACTTGAAAATTGCATCTTTCCATTATCTACTGGCATGTTCTTCAGAGTGATTTAGAGGAAATTAAGTTCTTAACTGACTGAGAGGTGCAGAGAGGGAACATTGTTTAAGCTTCTTCAAACGAAGAGATTGCAGCGCCTCCTTGAAGTGCAGAGAAGGTACCAAACTCCCTGCGTACTCATTGTGCTCCTGTAAAAAGGGACAGACAATGCCCTAGGTCATCTGCAGAAGAAAGCTAAAGGCAAATGAAATTGACAATGTTATTCACTTAAAATGCAAGGTGATTCAGTGGGTGTCGAATTCATTTGAATAGATATGATGCAGTGTAGACACCTGCTGCAATTGCAAGTTGTATCCTTGTTGTGTGAGTGATTTCTCCCAGTGAGAGTCAAGAACATGCTTCAAAACCCTCTGCTTTCAAGTAGCAGCAATATGAATTTCCAATATGCAAGTATTGTTTGTTGAGGAAATAACATATTTATAATTCCTTGACAAGTAAAAGAAAAGTTTAGAGTGTTGTCATTGTCATCTGCAGGGCTGATGTTTACAATTGAGGTAATGGGTTTCCATTCCTTGTCATGGGGTGCATGTACAGAGTTCAGGATTAACTTGGTTTATATCTGACTTCTTTGCATCACACCAGGTTATCAAGCTGGTTTCTCTTTTTTCTTTTGTGTGTGTTTTTGGTTTTTTTTTTTCATTTGTTTGCTTCTCTCTGTTTACTATTAATAGCACTAGAGAGGGCAGATAACTCTGAGGTGACATTTCTGTTGCTTCTGTCACTCATTCTTTTTGAGGTGGAGTTATGGCATTTCTGCTTTACAAAGTTTCAGAGGAGACAACCGGCCTGCCTGAGAGCATCCATCATCTAACAGATTAGGTGTTGCAGTCAGTGGAGAAGAGCATTATGTGGCACATCCCTCTTCTTCATGAATCTTCAAGAAAAGAAGAGAGCCGCAAAACAGGATGTGCCAAATATAACTGTTCGACTTTTCTTGGAAGTGATACTGCAAAAAACAGTTCCATTTTTAGAATAGAAGTTAGAGAATTTGAAAAATTCACTTGTCAGCGTAGGCCTTCTCTCAAAAAGGAAGATTTAATCTACATTGCAGCGTTGTTGAGTGCGGCTGAGCACAATGCCGTTGAGCTGAAAGTTCCTCTGTTTGTGAAAAGGATCTGTTGGACAAAAAAAATCTATGGGTGTTTTCTGCCTTTAGGTGGGGATACAACCTGTCCAAGGGGTGGTTATTTTTTCCTGATGGGGGAAGTCCAGGACATGTATGCTGGGTGATGCAGGAAGGTGGTAAGATCAAGTGTGTTCCACAGAGGAGTTTGATTTTGATTGAGAAAGAGTCTGAGTTTAAAGTATGTACAAGTTATTATTAAGTCTTTTTCAGGTAACAGATGTCATCTGAGGAGCCCCATTTGATGAGAAGAAGAATTGTGTCCAGGATATGAGAGATAGATCAGATTGAAGAAAGTATCAGAAAGATGATTTGGATGGCACCATTTACTATATAGAATATGATTCTAGTTAGATGAGCAGGAATTATGGGATTGAATAAGGGGTGGAATGTCCCAGGTTGGGAATTATAGGGTTAAAATTCCTGTAGGGACTAGAGAAGAATGTTATTCAATCCCATAATTCTGCTATCTCTTCATAAGATCACAGCAAGTGCAGCTAATTCTCCTTTTCCTCCCCCTCCAGCCATGTCTGGGTAGGAGGTGTTATTGGGTAAATATGTAAGTGGGTAGGCCTGTTTTGGGGCCTAGGAATGGCAGAGGCATGGGAGGGGGAGGACTTGGAGCACTGGGGTTTATAGATTTAGTTATGGGATGGGACAAAATTCAAGGGGTTGCTATAACTTCTACATCTGCTCTGTAACTTTTTCATGCATCTCTCTATGTAAAATATAATTCTGTTATTTTCTCCAATTCGTTTGAGCGTTTTCATTCTGTTGGTGGTAAAACCATGACAATGTGAGATTTAAAAAAAAAGAAAAAAACAAAAAATTGTCCGTGATGATTACAGTGAAGACACCTGTCTCTAATAATTGACGATGTAAGAAGGCTTGGAAATTAGCTACACATGTTGCCTAACTTCAGCTATTTAAACTCTGCTTCTTACATTTTGATTTGGAAATTTTGTTCCTGTTCAAAGCCAAGTTGAAATATGCATGCACTAATTGATAGAAACCTCTTATGTTCTTACATGGAATTCTTCAGCAGTAGAATATTGGAATGGCGCAGATATGTTTTATTCCTGGTTTTGCTGATAGATTCACTTGTCTTGGGTAATATACTTTTCTTACTAGTACTAGTGGAAGAGACTGTGGCTTTCTATCTATTTCAGACATACACTGTATGGAAATGTTCCTCAATTGTCAAAGCATTGCTGGCTATCATCTATCCTACAATTCACCTGGAAGATGCTTCAAGAAGTCATGAAGGAGGGGAGAAGCACTTATCCATAGAGTTTGTGGCTGTCAGGTTTATGTGAGAAAGATGGCTCCTGTACTTTCTGTTACAAATAAGTAATAACAAAGACATTTGGGGAGATAGGCAGTTCCAGTTCTTGATCCTTATATGGGCAACTTTTCTTCCAAAATAGGACTATCAGATGACAGAGGATCAGGAAGATGAGAAATGAAGTAGTAAACAGCAGTTGAGGATAATGAGAAAAACACATCCCTCCAGTGAACTTCTGTTCTGCCTTTCTTAGGTTGGGATGAGATAATGAGAAACCCATCCTTTGAAATCTAGACCCTCTGCTGCATAAAAAATAAGTGTAATGTGAATAAATATGGCTAATGGAACCACTGCAAGATATCTGAGGTGGTTTTTTTTGTGGGTTTGCTTTTTTTTTTTTTTTTCTCTTTAGGAACAGTGGCTTGTAGCTTTACTGTGTTCAGCAAATTATTACTGAGCCAACCAATGGGACAGCAGAAAGATGAAATACTTTTGTGTGTTCATCCAGTGTTACACACCCAGACTTCTTGTAAGTGAAAGGGAGCATAGTCTGATGGATGATGTGTGCAGCAGACCTATTGGGGTCAAATTAGAGCTGAGAGCAGACTGCATCTTGGCAACGGTCATTTTCATGTATTTTATTTTTTTCCTGTTCATGGATTTTCCATTATTTTCATTATCCATAATTTATAATAAGGGTGAATCAAAGGTCTTGATCAGGACTGGAAATGCACTGTGCCTACTGCTAATTAGATGTGTGTGTGTGCACGTGTGTGTGTGAGCTCGTGTGTGTGCATGCAGTAAACATGTACACATATGGAAGCACCTCTCAGTGGAGAGGAGCCTTAAAATACACAGGAATAACCAAACAGTAGGGAAGCAGGGAAATGACATGGGAATTAATCACCGGGCACTGATTAACACACTTACTTAGTTATATCATGTTTGGTTGTTTGTATTGATATATCTACAACCAGATGGTGATGTTTAAACATTTGTTTGGTATTTTAAAATGTTCCACAATGTTTTGCGTAGACAAATGTTGATACCACTCATTCTGGGTGCATTCAGTAAACAGGGATGCTGTAATGACTGACTTAAATGTAAAAGGCTAACTTTCAATACTTAATCGCAGTGAAATGGACTTTGACCTGAATGTAGAGCCCTGTTCCAGCTCCTACACTGGATGGAATTTGTTCCACAGGGATCAGGCTCCCACCTGGACTCCGTCTGCTGCTACCAGCAGCAGAGGTTTTGAAGAGCTGTATGAAACTATATGCCTGATGTAGGTTGGGGCATATCATGAGAGACTTAGAAATGTTTCCACCTGAGGCTACGGATTATGAAGGTTTAAGCACACTCAATTCAGGAGCATTTAAGTCACTTGCTGGTGTTCTATGGACTAGAACTGGCTACTTTGTGCGTGCAGTAGTTGTGGTTGTGTTACCTGTTACATTGACTAAATCAGATTTCTGTCCTGCACTGGATAGTGTTCTGACACCATCTATGCTTTGAGAGGCACTGCTAACTTCAGCTTGCCTCAGGAAGAAGCAGGTGAGAAATGGGAAAGGGTTTTTTTTCTTGATTTGCCTTTGGGTATTGCACTGAGCAAGTTAAAGGTTGATACAGGTTGTTCTTACAGCCCTAGAAGGCGTGTAATCTACTGAGACATGCCCTTATGCTGAGCAGACAACAAAGCAAGGTAAGTCCTAGATGAGCCTAGCCTGTCCTACAGGGCTTAAGTGTCAGCAAGAGTGTCTGCCAACTTGAAACTGGGAGCTTAAAAATGAGGGCTTAAAGATGAGGTGGTATGTTAAATGTTGTATTGCAATATAGAATATTATAAAAAGGCAAAAAAAAAGCTGCAGAAACAAATGCAGAGAAGTATTTCAGGAAAATCAACAAGTTATTTGCTATTCCAATATAATGAAACATTATTTTGGAATAGCAATACCCTTCTCTCTCTCTTTGGAGTGTCCAACCTGATTTCTCTTTTCCAGAACAGAATACTGCAGGATCAGCCTAAGACATCCCAGAGAATGGTTTTGTGCCATCATATTATGCCATATCTTATTGTTATTCTTTACTGGATTGTCACATGGAAAATTAAATCTTAGTTCATGTGTCTTAGATTAAAGACAGTTTTGGCTTTGGAGATTTATAGGGCACATGGCATATGTCCTCATCACTTAATAGTACTGAAATCATGTTCCAACTGTGGTCGGAAATCATGCTACTTAAACCAGTGCTTCTGCAGTGAACTTTTGATGTGTTTGCCTGCTGATGTCATATTTTTAATATATTGTGACTGTATAAGTCTATGGTGTCTCTATGTCCTTATGGAAGCTGAAAGCTTGGAAACTGTAATCATGAGAATGAGTAGGAACTACCATGTGAGGCAGTGCCCGTGGAATAAAGCTATGATTGCTACTCTGAAACAGGACTTAAACAGAGGAATAAAATCAAATAGTTCTTCTGCCTCAAATGGACTGGAAACATGTTAGGAACAAATGACAGAAAATGGGTATGGGATGATGTCTGAAAACTGCATACATGTCTGGACAGTGATTTAAGCTTTGAGAGGGAGAAGGAGCACTCTGGCAGTCCATTCTCAGCTGACAATATCACAACTATTAGGAGGGGCACTGCTAATATGCTGCTAAGGCTTAGTAGCTTACAAAATTGCTCCAATTATGTCACTGAATATCACAGAAAGCTGAACCAAAGTAATTTAGATGCCTTTGAAAACTTACTTTTGTGGCTGTAGGGTTTAGGGCAGCTTTCCTGGAGTGATTTAGCCATCATAGAGGAGAGGGATTATTCGGATAGATATTGATGTACAGTTTGACATAGGTAAGTTGTTATCTCCTTGCCTTATGACACAGTGTTTGGTACAAATTAGAAAGTTTGCTTGTAGTCAGCTATCAGCTGTGGATTACAGCAGCATCAGATTCCAACTAACAATCTTTACACATAAGTAAGTTCTGCAGAATTTAACAAAATGGTGCTGTCAGCTGAAGATGCAGGTAGGACTTTGCCATGTATTGGTGTGCGTTGTGTACTGTTTCCTTACAGAAAATTCAGGCCTGAAAAATATGTTGAGATTACAGAAACAAGTGGGCATTTCAGGTGGGCAGAAAACAGAGCTGCCCTACTCTGGGTGAACATTGAAACTAGAGGGTCAGCAGAGGGTGTGAACAGAGGCAAGGAAATCCAACATCTCACTGGGTGAAATACAATTACTTGTTTAATTGAACACAGTGATTTTTTTCCACATACAAGCTCATGGCTTTGAAGCCATTTAATTTTATTTGAAAATAGTAACCTAATTGTGGTAATCAAACTGTAGATTTTTATCATAGTTATGTCACAGGATTGTATTTTTTCTAATCTTAGTTCATGGGTAATGTGTTTCCTGTGGCTGTACTTCATGATATGATAAACAGTCTAACTATCCTTATCTCACTGTTTTATTTGTAGCAACTGAGATATTAAAAAGCAAGAACCTTATACTTATTTTAACAAGCAGTCATTTCAAATTGGGTGAATAAAGTCTTCTCAATTAATTTCTCTTGCAGTCCTATTAGGTACAAGATGTTGACTCTGCTCCTCAGCTGCAAGGTTGAGATACAGGAATGGCTCTGTGAAATCTATTTTTAATCACATGGGCACAAAGCACCTGATTTAGCTCTTGCTGACATTGGTTTAAATTAGAAGAATCTCTGTTAAAGTCATTAAAATCTATAATGATTTGGGCTAAAACCTAAATTATAATGAAACTAGGCTAAAGTAAAAATGGAACATACTTATATAATTGCAGACATAATTGTCCACTGTCTTTACTAAGTCATGAAATATACAACTGTCTCAAAACAGTTCTATAGAAAGGTATCAACACCATATATTATTTGCAACATATATTTTAAGAGGATTTTAGTCTTTCTCATTTCTTTGACATAGTCAAAAATCTTTACATCTGGATTAATCTGTCTTAAAATCAGAATACTGAGCCCAGTCCTAAACTCCTTCTCTTTTATTAGGCCAACTAATCCTCCTCTACTTTAAGTACAAATTTACTTACCTGGTTTTACATCTGTTCATCCATCCAAGTACTAATAAAACCCTCATCAGTGCAGAATTTCAGGGCTTCGTTGAACATTTCTACTAGTCTTTAAAAGACAAGAGCTTTAGTAACCCCATTTACTGTAATTTCAGCACTGTAACTGGACTACCTTCAGCTTCATGTTTTCAGTAGAAATCTAATCACATCTGGATAAGGGTAATTTAATTACCCTTAATTTAGCAGGTACTTTCTCCCTCTTTGCATCCTCTACTTATCTGATACTACTAAACACTTATCTTTGTTCTTAGTACCTTGTGATGTTCTGTCTTCAATGGCAAATGACATTTCACCTTCTCCTTCGATGTGGCTTTGTGAAGGTTTGCATTCTTCACAGCTCCTTGTTTTGATGTTTCATGATGCCATGTGACTGAATGTGAAGATGATAAGCCAAGACATTCTCTTTAATTTTTTCTAGTGGTCAGTTTCTGCCCATTTGCTTTGAAATACACAACACTGCTGAATACCATTTTGTCTAGAACTGCTGTACTTAGGGGGTTTTGCTAATGTATTTTTATCTACAGTAAGATAATATTGGTTCAAAGATGGACCAATAGATGTAGAGATAACAATAATTATTAATTATTTTTATTCTTATATAAAGCCTCAGAAAGGAACTATGGTGCTTTGTCACCACACAAAAGAGAGATTAATTACTTCGTAAGTCTCTGAGCAGTATTTTCAGAGCTTTATGGACATGTAATGTTGTAGCCAAGGGCTGATGAGTGGAATTTTCAGTATTATTCCCTTGTTGTTTTGAAAATGCCAGCAGGTTTTCATCAATATTTTTAGTAGACTATCTCCCTCTTCAGGCACTTAATCTAGTACTTGGTGAAGAAATCAGAGCATGAATTGACCATATGGGATCTGTTTTTAGATATCCTGGGTTTCTTACCTAACTTCTGGCTATTTCTCTGCTGGGTTATCCTGTTGGTCCTAAAAAACTCTGCCTTTGGTCCTGCAGCATTCCTATCACACTGTCAGAATTCCTCAGATATCCTAGGGCATCTGTGATTAGGTGCCTGAATTATGTAGAGAGTTCACTCTGAATTTCCCCGTGGCAACTTCTCAAACCCACTATCAGATTGAAGGGAGTTTGACGAATTTTCAACATTGACTTCCATGGAGGAAGAAATCTATAGTTAGGATGAAAAGCACCACTCTCAATCCTTCAGAAAGCTTATGCAGGTTAAGTGTGTGGGTATCTTTGTGGTCACAATGACTATATACTGTACTCTGGGTGCAAATTTCGTGCAAGGAGTTGTGGACTTTTTGATCACAAGTATGAGATAATACAAAAGACACCTAAAGTATCCCCTTTGTACTCAGGAAAACACCAAGTTATGTGTATGTAGATATAAGGGTAGAAGTTGTCTCTGATATGCCATCCTCTGATGCTGAAGTGTAAAGTGAAAACAGTCATATGATTCATAATTTCAAGGCAGAGACCCATTTGCTACTAACCAGATCTTCAATCTAACATGATAGTACAGAAGAGCCTCTTAAACAGAAGGGGAAAGTCTCCTTTTGCATGAATGGCCTCTGCAATTTAGACCCTTTATTTCAATATCTTTGTCTGTAGATTACTCTATATACAGGGCATAAAGGTCTTTTTGAAAGCTGTATACAATCTGAGAAGCCATTTAGAGTTTGGTCCCTGGGGTCTGAAGGCTTTTCCAGCCTGAAATCTCTCATAACATTGCTGCCTGTTCTATGAGAGAAGGTAAACCACTGCTAACACAGTCTGTTAGGACAAAGCAAATATAATCACTGGACATCTGCCCCTTCCCATAGAGAATCAGGTTTGGATTGCCTGAAGTGCACACTTGTGAGGATGAAGCATGTACAGCTATCCACTACTCTGAAGATGTTTTCTTTCGTGTACACAGTGACACTGCTGATGATGCTCAAAACTGTAATTAAGTTCTTCAACTGCAGCTCTTCCAGGAAAACAGCTCTTTAGGAATATCATAGAGCTCAAAGTTTATCTTGCCTCCTTCTTTCTTTTAGGCACCAGCTCTGCATATTCTGCTTGAATTTTCAGAAGAAAAACAGTTTCTCTCTTTCTTGAGCATCATCAATAACAACTCTGAAGCACTTATATAATAATAACACAACACATTCAGTACTGTTGTAAATGTTATGCACTCATTTACACCTGTGTGAAAAATGTTTGCAAACTGGCTGTAAAACTTTCCTCTGACTTACGCATGTCAGTAGAGAATTCTGCCTTGGGAGCTTTTTATATACAATTTTCGAGTAGTGCAGGAAAAGTGCAAGGCAACTGAGTGTCTGACTTCTCTTTCTCCACAATGTTACTTTTGCAACTCTGCTGTATTGAAAGCATAGGGAACTCTATAAACTAGTGTATTGATGATGCACAAATACTAGGGACTGAAAAGATCATCCAGTCCAACTCCCCCTGCTGGAGCAGGATCATCTACATGAGATCACACAGGAATGCATTCAGGTGGGTTTTGAGTATCTCCAGAGAGGGACATACCAGAACCCCCTCGGGCAGCTTATTCCAGTGTTCAGTTAAGCTCACAGTGAAAAACTTTTCCTTGTGTTTACATGGAGCTTCCTGTGCCTCTACTTCCACCCATTGCCCCTTGTTCTGTCCTTGGGCATCACCAAGAAGAGGCTGGCTCTGTCCTCTTGGCACTCACCCTTTACATATTTATAAACATTAATGATGTCATCCCTCAGTATCCTTCTCTCCAAACTAAAGAGCCCCAGCTCCCTCACTGTCTCTTCATAAGGAAGATGTTCCACTCCCTTAATAATTTTTGTGGCTCTGAGCTGGACTCTTTCAATCATTTCTCTGTCCTTCTTAAACCAAAAGGGCCCAGAACTGAACACAATATTCCATATGAGGCCTCACCAGGGTGAAGTATAGCAGGAGGAGAACATTGTTTTTGCTGTGCTGTCTGTGCAAAACTAAAATGAGTATAAAGCAACTTATTTTTGCCAACAAGTAAATGAATAATCCCTGAATGCACTAGGAAAGCTATCCATTGAGGAGAAAAGAACATGTTTGCAGACTTCACTTTTACGCTTTGTTTGTTTTTCCTAGCAGGTCACACACAATTATCAGGTGATTTGTTAAACCTGTCACTGCATACAAATCTGCTGCCATCCTCCTTGAGGATGCAGACTTTTGAAGTAGTTGACTGTATTTTACCTGAATTGCTGAAGAGAGGTATTTCTGGTGTTTAGGTTTTTGTATTTAAAGTATGCTTAAAACCAAAATACAGGAAAGTCAAATTGTGGGAGAAAAGAAGTTTAAGACTCTATGGCTTTGCTTTACTAAATATTTCTCTAGCTCACTTTTTAATAGCATGAGTCCATTATTTATTGGAGTAGAGTGTAATATACAGCCCTTACCTTACAGAAGACAATGCAAATCACTCATCCTTCTGTTAATTCTTACAGCTGCTGGAATTTGGAGTATATATGGTATGCACAGAAAAAGATCTATATTCATCTGTGTACATTGCATAATGTTTTTCAGCATCTATAGCCTAATACAGATAAGACATGATTTACACATATGCTCCTTTTCAGCCAAGCATATTAAAACAATTCACTAGGCATAACTTAAGCTTTACATTCTCATGATGAGTGGGGGAAGGTTTGTTACCCTCATTTCATATGTAGGTTAACTGAGGACCATAGAACACATGAAATTTGCAAAGTCCAGCAAGAAAGTCTTGTGGAAATGAGGATGGAATGGAGATGATTTGGCTCCCTGTCCTCTTTGTTAAATTTAAAACATCACTTCTGCCTAGAGTCATGGCTGTTAATAGATACTCTGATGCTGGTGTTGAAGTAGACGTGAACCATAGCTATATTGTGAAGAGGTATATATGGTTAAAACATTGGTCGATAGTTCTTTCCTTTCTCAGTAGGAAAAAAACAAATAACTAACAAACAAAAAAAATTGACAATAGATTAAGGGCTTGGGGCTCTGTACTTATGTGATGTGACTTTTTTGGTCATTGGGTCTACGGTATTTCTAAGTGCTTCTGACAGCACAGATTGTGCTCTCTTGTAATCTGTGTCGATGTGACAAATACAGGAGGGATTTCCTGTTGGTGTAGTTCAGAGCTGCTCTGATCAGAATAGCCTGGGTAGTGGGATGTCAATCTGCACAATATTTGTAGGATATTTTCAGAATTTTTTCTATCCCACATTTTGTTTCCAGATGCCAACAACTGATGTTAGATGTCTAAACATTTTTTTAGAAAGCAGGTTCCTTGCTGTATTTTCTTTGATGTTATGTTTAAAGAAGGTTGGCAGTCTGATTGAAAATTCATTAAAAAAAGAAGAAAAGAATAAGGAAATGTGTTCTTGTAACAAGTTAGAGGCCTAAGAGTCTCCAGAATAATACAGAACTTATTGGTTTCTCTGATATAATTCATTGGACCACCTGCTGCCCAAGGACATCTGCTAAGCTACAGAGTTGAGCTAACTTTGATCATACAAAAGAGAGATTGGACTGTGTACTTTCCTCCAGTGACTGGAAAATGGTTACCAAGTGGGGGGAAATTGGCATATGCGATCTGTTTCTACTGTGCTGCTTGACTAGGTACTGATAATTCAGCAATCTGACAGGCTATGGCTTGGGAGAATAGCACAGTCATCTTAGATTATCTCTTTTAGCCTGAAATTCAACAAGAGGAGATGCAAGAAGTTGTGGCTGAAGTGAAAATAAAATTAAATAAATAAAACCATAAATGATACCACTCTCCTAAAACAAAAAGCTCTCACCTTTTCATTGTATTTAATTTGTGAAGCATGAGATGAGAAATCTAGAACTGCCAAGTTAGTTCAAGAAGGAAGTGGAAAAACAAATTGAAAATTTCAGAAACTTTCTTTCTTATTGTATAAATTGACATTAAAAAAAAAACCCCAACAACCAAAGTGTCATTTTGTGTGATGTTTAGCCATTGCTGGGACTAGAATTGGAATCCGAATTATTTTGATTCACTGCTATCCAGATACCAGAGAGACATATAGGAACACTACGGAGGACAGCGCAAAAGATAGGACTGTATTATCCTTACTGACAAATAGAACTTTGAAAAGGCAAACTGTTCTTTATAGCACAAGGGCCATTTGTTTGCACTGAATGATCACGGCAGAGTCAGGAGACAGCTGGTGACAATGGCAAATAACCAATCAATTCCTTTAGCAACTGACTGCTGCATGCTTAGTTTGGCATGCACATATATATACATGTAAGGATACATTGCAGCATTTTACAATGTATGTATGGCTCTCTGTCTGTTCTTATTGCTGTCATTTTGTTAAATCAGTCCTTTCATGAAATAAAGGTTGTACACATTTTTGCCAGCTGACTGGCATTCCAGGTGTTCTGGATGATATGCCTGTTTCACTTGACAGAAGGTGAATCCTGGCATTATCTGTGTGCTTTCACACTGGGTTATGTGGGAAATAATGTCTCTAGCCACTTCTTTAACTTCAGGGAATTTATAAACAAGAGCAGTGATACAAAGCAGAAGATTAGTCATGCATTTTTCAGTTCTTTGGGAATTCCCTAGCTGCAGGACAGCATGCCCTTTTGTTGACTCTCCTTCTGGGAACTTTCTTACACTGAAAATTTCTCCAGGTAAGTTGTGTCTTCTTAATATCTGTATTCTTCATAGTTTATTTCTTTCAATTTCTTCACTGGAGTGTGAAGGAGAAACGGTCATTCTTTAGGTTGGAGTCTCATCTATTTGGCTCCCATGCAGTACCAAAACCATGCATGTATGCAAGAGTACTTCAGGATTTTAGTGGGTTTATTTTCAGTTTCAGATAATCAGGATATAATAGGGAATGTTTGGCACACGAGTGATCCAGGACTTCTACTCTTCCAGTATTGACTGTGATGAACCAGGGTGTTATAAATTGCTCCAAAGTTAGCATCTTGGGAGAAAGTTATATTGACCTGGAGGAAACCAACTCATTCTCTCCTTTCCAGGCATGCTGCAGCATCTGAGAGCTTGTCTGAAGCTGCTGCTCCTATAACTCTATCTCTAGTCCATATTCAATTAAAAAAGTATATATATTAAAGAGAACCAAAAGGCAGAAAGTCTCAGCAATCTTCATTACTGTCAGTTCACCTGTCCCTGTATCTTCACCTATTTTCCTTATACCCATCTGCTGCATGTAAGCAGGACCGCATAATTGCAGAATTGGAGAAGCTTGTGATGTCTCATTTGATAGAAAGAGCCAAGCAAATAAATAAAGTGAATGTTGAAGTATGAATACAGAGATGGACAAGAAATAAATAGTAGGAAAATTTTACTTTCTCTTTGATATTGTCTAGCCATATAAACATTCATTTCCCACTCTCCTTCCCTCTTCTCTCTGAGCCCCTGTAATCTCTTTTAAAGGTGTTTTTGAAAACATTTATCTTGTAAAATGGAAAAAAAATAACTTTCTGAAACAGTCTCAATTTTGAAAATAAATGCTAGCTCTTTGAAGTGCATTGCTGTGTAGTTTTGGGTACAAATATAGTACAAAAGTAATAAAAACATCGTTTCACTTGTCCCGTGACTCAAGAGAAAGCAGGTTTAGATATTTCTCACAATGTTTGCCTATGGTATCTGGTAATTTTCTGAAATAATTGAAAATTTTAGACATACCTGGGATTGAAGCAGTCATTTCTGAATGTTTTAGACATTTTATACAATGACTAGTGTACTGTATGGGGGCAACATACACACATGCAGATCTATTGAGGAAAGAAGGGGGATTGATAGTTTCAGTCCTATGATTACTCTATTTTCTTCTCCTCATCCTACCCATGACAGGAGTGCACTACGAGCCCTTGTAGCATCCGTGGTCACTCTGAGAATCTTGGGATAAATGTCTGTGTTGTGTCCCTTGATGCAGGGATTGGGGCCTACATGGCTTTTGGAGCCTGCTGTTTATGTGGGAAACAAATGTACCTCATTTTTACTTATTGATGGTAGACTTACCTACCTTCACATCTCCTCTCTGACTTAATTTCAGCAGATTGTGCTATATAGATTGTTCATGAGTAAAAGAGTAGAGATTATTATACTGGAAAGTTTGTGTGATTTGGATCTAGCCCAGACAGAATTGTTTCAAGGAGTCACATGTCCACAGAGGATCATAAATCTCCAAAATTTGGAAATATTTCACAGTAAGCGTACTCCACCACAGCTCAAGAAGAAAGATGCTCATGTTTGTGCTTTTCTTTGACACGTTTCAAAATTTTAGGTTAGGTAAATTAATATTTTGACATACTCATGTGTCAGTGTTACTCTTGAATTTTAGTTTACGTCAAATATTTTCTCACGAAGCCTGGGATGTAGGAGAAATCCAGTTAATTTATCAACAGTTATTTTCCAGACTGAAGTTCTTTTATCTGAGTGTTGTTCTAGTGCTGGATATCCCTGTATCACAAACTGTATCCCGATGCTAGAAGTTTGAGATATGGACTTTGTCAACCTTTCGGTTGTATTGATTTTTGCCTGGAAATACAAACTCCAAATAACAGAATTCATGATTCTACATAACGTACTGCCAAAAGAAAGAAGGAACCACAGTTGGCAGCATCTAGAAAAGATAATGTATTCCAGGTAATCAATTCATGCTTCATTGACTCTTTTCAGTCAGCTAATGAATAAAGGTGCCTGTTTGCAAGCTTTTCACTGAAACTGATTAATTATCTTCACAAAATTTACTTTATTCATGAAGTGATCATTCAAGGTTAAATAAATCCCTAAGTATTCAATGTACCTGTAGTCCATTAAGAAATGACCTAATATCTACACATCCATCCATCCATCCATCCATCCATCCATCCATCCATCCATCCATCCACATATTTCTCAAAAGTTATAGTATTAATATTGGCAATATTTGGGCCAGATGTTATGAATCTTTTATTACAAGGTGAGACAAAACTGAGGAAAAAACAGGAAAAAAATCACTATGGTAAGATAAGATCAGTTAGACAGGAACTAATAATCTCTATACATTGCTATACTGGTGTCTCACTCCTGATGCAACACTGTGACTACCTGAGATCAGATTTACAGAGTCATGAAGGTTTGTAATTTGGTATTGACTACAGTGGAAGTAAGAAATCTGAATAACTTTTTAGATGAGAATTTCAGACCATAAATTAGTCTGAATATGGACAATCCTTCCATTGTTTGGTATGAAAACAGAACCCAGATCCATTTACTTACTGTAAGCTGTTGATGATATTTGGCCTGATGGCCAGCCACCCTTGCCTTTTTGCAGGAGAATATGCACTATGAAGTCTTAGTATCCTGGAGAGACGATTAACACAAAAGGCTATAATTAGAATGAAACGCTGTTCTCAAAAAGTACTAAAAAGTCTGGTCCGTTTAACCCAAACATATATGTTTCATTCACAAAATGAGTGATTACTGTGCACTGTAGTCAAAGGGGTGTACGGGCACTATTACTAGCTATGTCCTGTCTATAATTATGTTTCTTAGTTATGATGCATTCTGTGATAGAGGGGCAATTAATTGATGTGAGATATTATTTTTTTCAAAATTAATATTGTTTTTTAATTTTGGTATTCAGAACTCTTGCCACCCTGACCACTAATTTCAGTAATAATCAGGTTCTTCTGCAATGGTCATGGAAACATTATACAAATTAATAACAAGATCTAGAAATAACTAGCAAAAATATATAAACATTAATTGAACTGGAAGACAAGTTTCTTGTGGTCAATATACCTCTTGCCCACTAGATGCACTCAAGGAAGCTCCTTTCTGCTTATGGCAGAAGGCAATTGGTAAATTACAAGAGGCTTTAAGTATTTACTCACAAAATATTATTTCCTGACTTGTGGGGCTACCTACATCTTCAGGCAGTACCCAAACACTTTCAGGGAATTCTGTCAGTGTTTTCTTGTCAGCCGCTGAGGCTTCTGATTCTTCACAGGCTTCACAGGCTGCTGGGAAAAGGGGGCAGATGATCTCTGATCTTATTCTGGCTCCTCTGAATGATCTGTGTATCTCCAGGACTTCCCGTCTTGGCAGGATGCTTTTAGGTGTAGGCAGGATGTCTTGCAATGTGCAGTCTCAGCATGGAGATCATGCTGGCTATGCAAGCCCATTATGTGGAGGTGATTATGCCTGTGACAGGTAAACTTCAAGCAGGCATTTACCAGGCAAACAAATAAGCTCAAAACACAGGGCTTGTTATCCAGCAGAGGTGACTTACAGCTTAGCAAAGCATAATTCTATAAAGGAATAGCAGCAGGAAAGCAAGCATGAATACAGTGGCGGAGCATGTTGTGTTACATGCTTATCTCTTTTTATCAGCGTAGCCTGAGGCTAATGGGCCTTTGGACACAAAATAGCCAATCGGAATGGCAGTTAGCCAAACTTGACCATATTAGGTGAAGCCATAGGCTTGCTTTACCCAAATTTGGGAAAAAACATAGACCTTGCACAAGCAGGCACAAGCCAAGTGCATGTACCCTGCTGACCAAAGGATGCAAACAGATGCCAAACAAGTATAGGCAAGCCAAGGTTCTTAGACTCAGTGACTCCAGTCCTTTGTCCTCTTTTCTGTGGTTGATTCTCCCCACAATAGAGAGAGAAAGAGCAGAGAAACATGTCTAGGCAAGCCAGGACATGTTCAGGTCTATTTTGGCCTATCAGACCTACCACGACACATGCAGAAAATTTAAAGGATAAACTGCAGAAAAGGACTTGCAGTCCAAAAAAGCCTCAGGCATTTCTGAAGACTTCTGCCAGTTATTAGTTTGGCTGCTAATATTTTGCTATGATTTTTATAGTTATATTTTTCATATTACATACAATTCTTACTGACCTTTCTTGTGTAAATTATTAGTTAAAGTTCCTGTATCTTTTGAAGTCTGAAAGAGTTTGGGTGATATGGTGTGCAATCTTAAATGGGCGTAGCTGAGTAAATGTCTAGAGGGGGTATCACTGGGTCTTACTTTTATTTGAATGCAATTGATGCAGGCATTAAAAGAATACATCATTTGGCTAGACCTGCAAAGACGCTCACACTGAAAACAAAAATCTCACTGCAATTTCAGGAATACAAATCTAAAATCCTGAATTAGCTCCTTCATCTGTTATAACTTGTCCCAAGTAAAGGACCCCTTTACTTGGTAAGGATGTTCTGAGGAAGGGATCGACAAACTCATGAAGGATGAGCAGAAGGCTGTTTATATTAGTATCTTTCTGTCTCCACATAGAGGGGAAGGGAACACATCAAAGTCAGTAAAAATGCCTGGTGAGATGCCTGTTTCTCTGTTGGCTATGACACTGCTGTGCTAACAGAGATACCTAACATCAAATTAGATAAGATGCTTCTGTGCTCCTTTAAGAGCCATCCAGTATACAAAGATTCAGATTTCTCAAATCTCATGTTTGATGACTCTATGGGAATCCCAGTATACAAGTCTAGGTTTTGGTTATAGTCAGTGGAAAGGCTACAGAGCTGACCTTGCTCATCAGAGATTCAAATTGTATTGTTAAATTGCCGTGAACTGCAAAGGGATCCTGAAAGGAATTACTCAACTGAGTATCAGATGATTGGGAAGAAGAATCTGGCCTGAACTATGATTTGTGTAAACATGGTTAACACATCTGTGTAGAGATGTGTTAGACCTGCCCAGGCCAACAACAGTGCAAAATTACTATCAGCTTCCCAGAAGATAATCCTTATTATAATATTAAAACATTTTTGGTAACTTGTACCTATGCTAACATTTTACATTGATGGCTTGCATATACATGGTAGAAAAAGTGTCTGTGATTTTGTGTGGGACACAGCTTGAAGATACATATCTCTGCTAATAAAGTCAAAGTCTGCAGACTGACCAGGTAGGGGAATTGAGGTAGGTGTAAAATGTGTACTTTGTATCTTCTGCAGCAACAGAAGAAAACATTAATAATAATTTAAAATATTCAAAATTTTGGAATATGTCTTCTAGATACTAATATGTTAATAGAGATTTCTACTGAGTACTTACCTCTCCTGGTGAAATCCAAACATGACCATCAGACCACATTGAAATTAGCAATAATATTCTCAATAAAAATTTTGTGCTATGGGATTTCCAAATTCTCAGCACCACTCAATTTTTAGCCTTCAGCCTTTGCATTGAGTTGTCATTGCACTAGACTAAGGCATACACTTGCAAACCTGCCTGGATGAGTTCCTGTGTGATCAGCTATAGGTCATCCTGCTCTGTCAGGGCGGTTGGACTGTATGATCTTTTGAGTTCCCTTCCAGCCCCTGACGTTCTATGATTCTGTAGTTCTGTGATATCTGTTGTCTTTTTAAAGTGAGACAAGTTTATAATTTAAAAAAATATATTCCTTTGAATTTAAAATAAAGGCCATTGGTTCTTTTTCCAGTAGGCTTTGAGAAAGTGAAATCAGTAGATAAAGGCTGTGTATCATTAACTACAAGTGAAGGGCTAGTTGACCTCAGCTGAGCCATTGATGAGGGTGAGACTAATGGGGAAAAAAAATTGATCTCTTCATAATTTGCCAAGTGAAGTGTGGTTAGCTAAAAAATCTCATTATCAGATCTGTTCCTGGGAATAATAAAAAAAAATCTCTTAAGTCAATTTTATTAAGATCTTTTTAGGTATAGCAGAAGTCTCAGTTGTCTGTCACTGGCATGTAGACGTCACAGAAAGTGATTGGTGATGCTATTCGCAGGTTTCTAGCAAAGGAATAAGTAAATCCATTTTCTCAAAATAAAGAGATGTAATTTAATAGAGGGCATTAACAGCTGCTCTTCAAGGGAGATCTGTGAATTAATTTGGGAACTTACATGTTCTTTGGCCTCTTCAGAAAGTACAATGGGCTTTTACTTTCTTTTTTTGTCTGTAAAACATTTATCATAGTACTCATTAAAAAATCCTATTAAAATAGGTTTCTGTGAGTTGTGTCCCTCATGCACTTGGGAAAAGTGTGAAATGTCTTTTCAGCTGAAGGCATTTTTCGTTTATATGTGTAATACTTTCCTGCCTGGGGAAACAAATGATGTCTCCATAGGGTGCCTAACTCAGCATGGTAGCATGATCTCTATGTAACCCTGGTATCTAGGTCATCACTGGAGAGTGTGCCTCAGATATCAGATGTGAAGTACAGAACCTCTGTTGCCTGAGCTTAAGGACTAAGCCTCCTGGAGGCAGCTATAGCAAAAATATTCTGTGTGGATCAAATGGAAACAAATAGTTCTTGGACGGAGGATAACATACAGAAGTAATGCAGAACATAGTGTTTGGAGACTTGAGTTCACAGCTAGAACTGAGGGAAATGTTGCCTATCCCTATTGATTGTTTACTAGCTAATTAGACACTGTTAAGCAGAAACCTAAGCACTACACTTGGTTATCCATGTTGTTAAATGGTCCTTGGTCACCCACTTTTGGCCTGAAACAACTATTGCATTTGCTAACAATAACATGTGATTATAGTTTCTAGAATGAGGCAAGCAATACTCACCTCACGGTATGGATAGGTCAGGTTTGAATTCTCATCCTGGAGTACTTGAGTCACAAGTAGCTTTAGTTATGACTCCTTTCACTTGAATAGTCTGGACACTTATGTCATGTAGCTTTATTTCTATTTTGTATTTGTATGTATTAAGTAAAAAGGAGTTGGAAGATGTCTTTTTTGGCATAGGGAGGTTTGCAGTCAATTGTTTCCTATACATATTTTACAAATATTCATGTTGCTCTCACAATGCTAATATTATTTTAAATAACATCTGGAAAGCAAATGCATATAATGGTAAACTATATCAGTGATTATTCAAATGAACTTTAAGAAATACCCTTTTTTCACTGCTCTAATGAGTGGGCTGAAGTAACAAGAATTTGTGTAGAAATGATGGTATTGCTTGTTGTTCTGTTCACAAAGTGTCCTCTGATATTCCCTAGGGGGAATGGTAAAGTTGCTTAAACTCTCTCAAAAGGCAATAAAGAGGATCACACTTTTAAAACATAGCCTAGGGAAATACAACAGCACATAAATTCCTTTGGAAATTGCTTGTCAAGTTCATTTGGAATGGTAAAAGCCAGAATGTGCTTCCAGCTAATAATTATTTCTGAGTGGGAGGGTTGCCTGAGCTCTGGGGAAAAACAAAAGATTTGAGTGCAAGTAGTGGATTTGTTTCTCGAATGCTTTTCAAAATAGAAAATTTGTAATTTTGCTTTTTTATACCCCCACTCACACTTTTAAATTCCATTGCAGCACTGGTGGAAACCACAGGGGACTTTACTATTGAGCTGGGAGGGTGCTGGATTAGGCCTATAGTCTCCTCACAGCCAACCACAGAAAAAAAGGTTTGATTGTTCAGTAGGAAAGGTGTGTGATGTCTTGCGGCAGGTTTTTAAAGTATTCTATCTATGCAAATCCCATCAGAAGTAATGCTACATAATTAACAATTTGCAAGACCTATTGACCTGGCATTAAAAGCAAAACAAAATAAATACAATTACGATACATGAGTAATGAATGCAGCTAAATGCTTCCTTAATGGGAACTCTTTTTGTGCCCAGCAAATTCAGAGAGCAGTCACCATGATTGAACTGAGCTTTCACTCATTTTGGTAGATGGAATTCACCAGTCTAAACATAGACGTCTGCATTTGAGCTACAGCTTACCTCAGGTTTATAATTGGGGACAGAGCATTAGCTTGTTTTTATGTTCAGTAGAGAAAGCATCTTGGTTTAGGATGCAGTTAATCTCATCCTAATGTGAGTGTTTGAAAAGGATTTTGTGAATTCTGTCCTCGAACTAACCATTTGTCTCCAGTGACTATAAACGGATCCAGAGTGACCAGCTGAGATGGAGACGAATCCTCTTCTATCTTTGTGAAGAAATCAGCATCTGCTCTTTATTCAGACTGCTCTTTACTTATGTCATAACCCCACCAGCTTGAGACTTCTCCTTTTCCAGTGCTTGTGAACAGTGCCTCTTAGTGCCCCTACAGTGTATGTAAGGCAAACCAATGCAAACAGACAAATTTCTTCTGTGAAAACACTACTATTCTATGGTAAATGATGCTTGGATCACACAGGAGTATTTGTAAACACGTTCATATGAATAAACAAAGCAAACTTTTAAGACTAAAAATGTTTTACCATTGGAAAAAAAAATTGTAATTTTCCATTACAAAGTGAAATTTCGGTTGGAAAAGTGCCAAACTTTGATTCATTTAAGTTTAGTTCCACAAGAAGAGTAAAGCACCAACCCAAAGCAAAGGTTATGTTATCTGAAATGCTATTTATTTATTTATTTGTTTGTTTGTTTGTTTATGACACAACACTGTCTTTCACATGTAGTTTTTATTACTTCATTTTCCCCCGGGGGTAGGGGGGCAGGGGTGTGGGGGAAA
>VWZI01013328.1:0-24037 GCA_013396835.1 Psilopogon haemacephalus | reverse complement strand
CCTCACCACCCTCACTGTGAAGAATTTCTTCCTAACATCCTGTTCAAATCTCCCCTCCACCAATTTGAACCCATTCCCCCTCATCCTGTCATTACAAGACCTTGTGAATAGTCCCTCCCCAGCCCTCCTGTAGGCCCCCTTCAGATACTGGTAGGCTGCTATAAGGTCTCCCCGAAGCCTTCTCTTCTCCAGGCTGAAAAGCCCCAACTCTCTCAGCCTGTCCTCATAGCAGAGGTGCTCCAGCCCTCTGATCATCTTCGTGGCCCTCCTCTGGACCCTCTCCAGCAGTTCCATGTCCTTCTTGTGCTGGGGGCTCCAGAATTGCACACAGTACTCTAGGTGGGGTCTGACAAGAGCAGAGTAAAGGGGGAGAATCACCTCACTTGCCCTGCTGGTAATGCCTCTCTTAATGCAGCCCAGGACACGGTTGGCTGTCTGAGCCGTGTGTGCACACTGCAGGCTCATGTTGAGCTTCTCATCCACCCAGACCCCCAGAATATAATGGGTTGCTTTTTCTAAAGTTCGTGTAAAGCCTATGATGTGTTTTCTGTATCTCTGTATTTCAATACTTGTGTAGTCTTTGCCTAGTTGCAGGTTTTCATTAAAATTTCTTTAAGAAATGGCTTTTAACATTATTGTCCTCAACAGAGTGGTGAAGATCTGGGGCAAACCTGTATAAGTCAGTAAGTTATTTGAACTCAAAGTCAGGGAATTGCAAATACCTACTTTGTTCAAGTGGGGATGTTAAATGGCAGTGTATCCACTGCCTGTAACGCTTTTACTTTTCACTTAGTGACAACACAATTTAGCCATTTCAACGGCTTACGGCAGGGCCTCCCCTTGACCATGCTCTTGGCAGTAAGAGGAGGCTTCTTGTTCCAGGAAGAGGACGAGATTTTGCCTGTTTGCCTTCTGCTCAGTGGTGCTCTGTGGTGCATGCAATGCCTCTAATGCATGCACCTGAGTAAGCATCCTAAGGAAAGCCATATATCCTTGAAGAGGATTTTTTTCCCCCCTGTCTTTTCCTTTCTAGAAATAGATTCATTCTCTGGTGGTCTGAGACCAGCCATTGACTGCATTCCTGTGCTGTTGAAAAATTACTGTCAGAAGTGTTTGCTGACATCTAATCAGGGCAGAGCTGAGGGATTTCCTAAAAACAGTATTTCTGATGCATATCAGGTTGCTTTGCTTGGTCAGTTGTTGTCACCTCAGCTTTAAAGAATTTTAATTACCGTAGTTGTTATGAACACATTCCTTTAGGGAAATATAATTTTCTTATATTTGAATTAATTTGTGTGAGTGCAGTCTATCTTCTCTTTAGAATGGTTTGTCTCATGCTTTGAAATCAGAACTATTCATACTTTCTGAATTTGTGAGCAGATGCTGCTGGTGGGACTCCCCTGTGTGTCAGTCATTGTTCTCCCTAGAATGATGTGTGCACACAGGCAGGTTGTGGGCACACAGCCGTGCATGAGGAAGATGAATCCAGCCTCAGGAGTGGGCAGCTCCAGTTCAGCCAAAAGGGAAGAATCTCTGAGTTGTTACCATTGCTCTTGACAAACCCCAGTGACCTGAAGGCACCTGCTTCATCTTAGAAATACATAAGATACAATTTCCTTTTGCTGTAATTCCTATTGAAAATGGGACTTTCATCTCCAGGTTCTCTCTGGCACTACTGAACAGTTTTCAAAAGTTGCTCCAACAACAGATATATTTGGAGTACATTAGAATGATGTCTCGGGTGGAGTTGCATCAATCTGTATTGATGGGAAGCTAATGTAAGGATGCCTTGATTTAAGCATTTGGATATTTTCCCAATATTTCAAGCCATTTGGCAATAGTGTTTACTTGGATTCAGAAAGAATGAAAACTTGGCTGATATAGAAAAGTGATCTTTCATTCCATACTTCCATACTAAACTTTTCTTTCTTTTGTGCAACTGTCTCAGTTCTGAGCTGTAGATAGTTGCCCTTAAAGGACGCTTTTCCAACAACTTTTCTTGTTCTTTATCTGTCTTTGGTTTTTAAGCCAATGACAATAATAGACTGATTAATTTATGCTATCCTCCACATTAAACCTTCTGTAATGCTCCTGTCACCAAGATCAGTGTTTTCATCTCAAGGGACAGATGGGTTTCTAATATTTATGACTATTTACACTGCATGGCTATTTTTCAGAGCCCAGAGAACTGCATTTCCAGTATATGCACCAACTCATACCTTCAAAGCTGTAAGCTATGTTCTATCAGCCATAAATGCACCTTATTCCTAGAAGTACATGCTCTGAATTTACAACTTGCTAGAGAAAAGCCTTTAGAGACATTAATTCTGTAATCCAGTTTATTCTGCTTGAATTATGGGCCAAGTAATAAATCTACATTATTTATCTGCACTGGTGATTCCCAGCCTGTTGTGCAGGTTATTGTTTGAGAAAATTGTCTTAAAAGCTGCTCTTATTAAAAGACATAACAAAGTTTTTCCTTTCCGTGTTTTCAGTGTTTATGTTGTTTGAGAGGTTTTCTTCAGTCTCTTAAGTGTATATATTCCTATACCATCTTTAAAGTTGTCTAATCAAATTTTCTTATTGGAGGTTTGCCTTTTCAAGGCCTGACCCTTCTGCAGGATGGAGGAAATACATAAACATTGGTGTACTGGTGGATGGACACAGATAATAGCAAATCTTGATGTAAAGTCCCAGGACTTTGTGCAGCTTTTGCATCAGTCTCCATGAAGAAGATTAAATGGAATGAGAAGGCTAGCAAATTAACACCATATCTAACCAGAAGGACTTGTGTGGGAATGGGAGTGTTTAGAGGACACTCAAGTTAGATTTTTCCAGATTGGTTATTTTTGATTAAATTCTCCATGTAAGACCTAATAAAGTGGCTGTAGTTCTCTGACTTTAGAGAGCTGGTGGAGGATGTGTAAATAAAAAGCCAGTCAGATGATCATGCACTAATAGAGATACTAGTCTACAATGCAATGATACGATAAGCACCAGCTCAGTATAAATGGAAAATGTAAAATTATTTCTGTATTTTACACCTATTATGAGGAAAAAAAATAGTGACCAGGAAAGGAGATGTCATATATTTTCCTTTCATAAAATACTTGTGTTCTCTCACAGGACACATTTATTATCTTGATTTCAGTAAAGCATTTGACACCATCTCCCTGCCACGATTGAGAGATGGGATGGAACTTGATGCAAGCTAATTGTCACTTTATTATGCAGAAAGCACCACTTATATAAGTTAACATAAGCACGTGTCGTTTAACCATTGGTGAGTGTCCACGCGACAGTCTCAACAATGGGATTGGTCAAACGATACAGCCATGCGAACCCCACATGGACCCACACCCTAAACAGAGCCCAAGACAAAATACCCTAATGCTGCAATCACTTCCCTGTTCCCACTTTCAACTCCCCCAGCACCGTCTTCTAAGAGTGTCCCTCCAGGGCTAAGACATTGCCCTCCATTAACTGCATGGTGATTGGTGAGTTACCTCTAAGCTTTGTTCCCACATCTCCCTCTTTCTGTTGTACTGCAAATATCTTTTTAAAAGAGTGATTGATTAAAGCTTGAAAACATTGCAAGATACAAAGCAATGTGAGTAAAAAAAAGGAACAAGATTATAACAATATAAAGGTAGTTTTAACAGTACTACGGATCCAGCCAGAAAGTCCCCAACCACCAAAAAAATTCTCATAGTATCCAGTTATCTTCCTAGTCCACCGTATCTTCAGTCTGCTGTTGTTGCAATTATTTTCTGTAGTTGTCATCAGGGCATGGTAAGGGTTCCCAAAACAGCCAGATGTTCTTCGCCGGGACCCACCAAGGCCCTCTTTCTGTGGAAATACAAGCATAGCCTCTTCCCCATGTTACAAAAGGATACAGGCCCAGGACCTGTTCTGGGGTCTCGAATTAACACTGGACCTTTTTTTCATGCTTCAAAAAAATGTGTTAATATTAAAATGCCAACAATAGGAGGATTATTGTCTAACAGAGAACAATTAAAAAAATTAAATACATACAGTGCCTTTGATAATCTTTCTTCCTGTGTTGTGTTTCCCGTTCCCCCTTTCTGTTGTAATAAAAGGCATTTCAACGTCTGGTGGGAATGCCCTATCAAGTATTGACCAGTGGGGGAATAAGGAATACCTGTGATATGGGTAATGCCCCAGGAGTAAAAAAATGATTTAAATGAGGCAGAGATATATGCTGGCCCACTGTCTGTCTTAATCTGAGAATGACCAATTCAGCTTGCCAGGCTGGTTGGGCAAGAAAATCCACTTGATTAAGAGCAATGGGTCAGTCTTATTTTTGTCCCATTGAAAAATCAGGGCGTATCGTTGTTGAACAGAGTTCAACAAGATTAAAGAAAAAGACAGCTCGTGCCCATCGGTGAGCCTGCCAAGAGGCAATGGCCATTGTCACATTTTGTAATGATTGGAATGCCACAGGGGTCAAAGCACAAAGAGAACAGATTAGTGTCACCTTTCAACAGCTTAAACAAAGGACTTAAATCTGCATTAGAAATTCCTAGGAGAGGGCAAATCCAGTTTATAGTTCCCAGCAATTTCTGAACATCATGAAGTGTTTTAACACACGTATTAATTTTTAGGTACTGAGGAACTATAGTCTGATTCCGTATCCTCCACCCAAGATATTTCCAAGGTGGCATATTTTGGATCTTTTCAGGGGCTACACAAAATCCAGCTTGAGTTACAGTGGATACAACAAGCGCTACAGCTTCCTTCATGAGCTCTAGGCTTTGTGCTGCCACTAAGATATCATCCATGCAACGGTACTAAAATACTAGGAAATGCATTTCTAACAGGAGTAAGAATTTTTGCTACATACCACTTGCAGATTGTAGGGCTGTTTTTCATTTCTTGTGGAAACACAACCCAATGATATCTCTATAATGGTTGTTGCATATTGACATCTGGAACAGAAAAAGCAAATTTAGGAGCATCCTTTGGATGCAAAGGGATCTAAAAAAGTAATCTTTTAGATCAATAACAGTTAAATGCCAATGTCGTGGTATCATTGTAGGTGATGGTAGCCCTGGTCGGAGGCTTCGCATACCTTCCATAATGTCATTAATTTTTCTGAGATCATGAAGCAAGCGACACTTACCTGTCTGTTTTCTAATGACAAAAATAGGAGAATTCCAGGGACTTGTTGAAGGCACAACGTGCCCCTTTTTGAGCTGTTCTGTAACCAACTCCTTAAGTGCGCAGAGTTTTTCTAATGGCGGAGGCCACTTGCCATCCAGAGGGATCTGGACAGGCTGGAGAGGTGGGCCCAGGCTAACCTCATGAAATTCAACAAAGCCAAGTGTAAGGTCCTGCACCTGGGTCGGTGCAATCCCAAGCACAAATACAGGCTGGGGGGTGAGTAGCTGGAGGGCAGCCCTGAGGAAAAAGACCTGGGGGTCTGGGTGGATGAGAAGCTCAACATGAGCCAACAGTGTGCACACACGGCCCAGAAAGCCAACTATGTCCTGGGCTGCATCAAGAGAAGCGTTGCCAGCAGGGCAAGGGAGGTGATTCTTCCCCTTTACTCTGCTCTCATCAGACCCCACCTGGAGTACTGTGTGCAGTTCTGGAGCCCCCAGCACAGGAAGGACATGGAACTGCTGGAGAGGGTCCAGAGGAGGGCCACGAAGATGATCAGAGGGCTGGAGCACCTCTGCTATGAGGACAGGCTGAGAGAGTTGGGGCTTTTCAGCCTGGAAAAGAGAAGGCTTCGGGGAGACCTTATAGCAACCTTCCAGTATCTGAAGGGGGCCTACAGGAAGGCTGGGGAGGGACTATTCACAAGGTCTTGTAATGACAGGATGAGGGGGAATGGGTTCAAATTGGCGGAGGGGAGATTTGAAGAGAATGTTACGAGGAAGTTCTTCACAGTGAGGGTGGTGAGGCACTGGAACAGGTTGCCCAGGAAGGTTGTGGCTGCTCCCTCCCTGGATGTGTTCAAGGCCAGGCTGGATGAGGTCTTGAGCAACCTGATCTAGTGGGAGGTGTCCCCGCCTTTGGTGGGGGATTATAACTGGATGATCTTTAAGGTCTCTTCCAACCTAAACCATTCTATGATTCTATGATTCTGTGATTCTATGAGACTGAGGAGTGACCTCGCTAATGTTTATAAATCTGTAAAGGGTGAGTGCCAAGAGGATGGAGCCAGGCTCTTCTCAGTCATGCCAGGACAAGGGGCAATGGGTGGAAGTTGAGGCATAGGAAATTTCCTGTAAACATGAGGAGGAATTTTTTCACTGTGAGGGTGACTGAACACTGGAACAGGCTGTCCAGGTTGGTTGTGGAGTCTCCCTCTCTGGAGATACTTGAAACCCACATGGATGTGTTCCTATGTGATCTGGTATAGGTGATCCTGTTCTGGCAGGGGGTGTTGGGGTACATGATCTTTTGAGATTCCTTCCAAACCCTAACATTCTGTGACTCTGTGAAATTTGGTTTATAAACCTGTCATAAGATGACTGTAAAACTAACAGGAAAAAAGAAAAGAAATAAAATTATGAAGAAATTAAGGGCACAGTCTCAAAGTGAAAGAATGAGTGCTTGTTGTAGGGGTTATCTTGGCTTGGGACCATGGAATAATTTAATTAATAACTTTGGAAGATGGAAAACAGAGTATAGCTATAATACTTGCAGATGATACAAACCTGGAAGGAAAAATGTGGAAGATGGAAACCAGGATTTTAGAAGAAGTCTTGTCTTGTCTTTCATGACAAGCTGAAGAAAAGATCTGAGGGGAAAAAAAGGAGACAACTCAATGAGAAGAAGTGCAGAACACTACCCTGAGGAATAATTAATTGCATATATATAAGAAAGAGATCACTCTTGGCAAAGCAGAAGTTAAACAGACGCCACTGAATCACAACTGAATGTGAGTGAAAAACCCCACACTGTGAAAAGTAAACCACATGCTAGGGTATGTGGCAGACACTCTGTAAGTTTTACTTCTTCTGCTTTATTCAGCATTAATAAGACCTTGTCCTGTTCTCAGTTTTGGGCAGTGCACTGTAACAGATGGGCCAACTGGAGGGAGTCCAGCAGAGAGAGTGCAGGTAATCCACAGATGTATATAACGTGACCTTTAAGGTGAAATTGGAGGAATTTGTTTTGTTTATCCTAAAGATGAGAAGACTAAGAAGAACATGGTAATGCTAGAAAGGATTGCCATCAAAGGACAGTGATCAAGTACCTGTGTCCACATACATGACACAAAATAACAGCTTAAAATGCAGCATGGGTTATTTAGGTAACACATTAGAGAAAAGCATGTCCCTGTCATGATACAACAAGTTTCTGTCTGGAATGATTTACATACAGCAGATCCTGACTTTGGGCCAATGCTGGATAAGACAAAATTCTCAGCCAGAGGTATGTTCCTTTCTCGTGAAAGTGTTACTGCAGCAAATGAGGCATGAAGAACCTTGCTGTCCCAGAAGTCACACACTTGAAATGAGGCACAAAATAAAATGTGATCTAAAAAGTTGAAAAGTATTGGAGCAGTTGACAGGAAGGTTCCCTTCAAAGCTCTCTTTCTCTGACTTTAGACCATGTCTTTAAAAATAACTTATTTGGGGGTGTCTAAAAAAGTGATACCTAAAATAAGTTCAGGAACTGTCATTGTCATAGAATATGCAGGTATTGTTTGGGGTTTTTTTTTGGCTGCTCATTCTCTTTTGCTGAGAAAAAGAGGGGCTAGAGTAGAGTATTTGTTGCTTCTGTCACCTTTAGCCTGCATTAATTATTAGGCTCTTCCACACATACTAGAAACTTTTGCTAGCCAGATTCAAGTGCCAATGATTAGACTAGGAGAGTTTTGATATTTTTCTTTTCAGAATATGATTATAGGTAAGTTGCTTCTAAGACTTAGACCATTCAGAAATCACAGTGTCTCCTGTGTGCCCACTTTGCACACAACTAAATTCTACCCATCTGACCACAAGGATGAGAAATGTTATCCCCAAAATTTTGTAAGAAAAGCTAGTTAAAATTATCTGTAAGAAATATTTAGAAAGAGTCCTAGCTAATATAGTTTTATCTTTGGATTATAGCTCGTATGATGATATAAAATTCTGTGCTTAATAGAAATCTTGGTAGTTTCCTCAGGGTTTGTTGGTATTTTTTTGTTTTTTTTTTTTAATGGTTGTAATTATTCTTCTAGGTATATTCCTTTCTGCAGGATTTTTTTTTGAGGGGTGCATATTGTGAAGAAACAATAAACTGCATTCTGTTTGCTGAAACATTACATTATACTAGGCAGTACAAGTGAGCATATTGGTTGATGTATGATTCTCCTATTACTCAGATGTGGCCCAAGTTTTATAAAGTTTGTATGAAAAAAAATAACCAAACTGAATAGCTTTTATAATGTTTTAAATAAGTAGCTGGTAATCTGTAGTCAGTCATATTGGTTTAACATTACATTGTAACATCAGCTTGTTCCTACATCTGTTTCAGCAGTTTAGGGAAAATACCTCCTTGTACTGTACGTGATAGTCACTTCGGATAACCAGAATGAGTTCTCTGTTAAGGGACATGCTGGTTTGAAATAATTTGAGTATTTGAGTGAGAAATTAGACTATAGGCTGAGAAAGGAAAACACTGATGTTGCTACTTCACTCATAGCTTTACTGAGAAAGAAAAAAAAAATGTTTTAAGAGTTGTAACCCAAAAATAGATAAGTCAGACCTCTTTGGGCTGTGGCTGCTTTTGCATGGCTCTTTTTCCCTGCCTTTCATAGCTGGATCTGAATAATTTCACAAATTTATTTCCTGCTGCTGAATAAAACAGATGTTGAGATAAGACTGGAGAGGGGGGAATGTGGTAGGGGTAGTTAAACCCCCCCCTTAGGGACTTTGATCTGACTTTGATGTGTGGTGTTTCTGTATCACCTCTTTACTGTACATATCTGTAAATATCTGTTATACATTTTAAATATCTGCTGTAAATATAAAGCCTCATTTATTAACTTCCAGCCAACAAAGTGTGTGAGGGGGCAGATAACTGCTGAACCTCCACAGGCGTTCATTTGCAGAAGGAAGGAGAAAAGACATAATGGCTATTAGCATCTGCCATGGTGTATCGATGAGGAGTCTCTCATTTCCAAGGTCTTAACTCTGGGAATCTTTAATAGAGTCTCAGACAACTCACTTAGATTTTACTCACTAGATTAGTCACTTTCTCCCAGTTAGAGTCAGATCTTTTCCTTCCCAGCCTCTAAGAGCAGCATCTATACAATTAAGGGTAAGTTTATCAGAAATTACCACTGGTCCTACATTGTTTTACCTTCCCTATGGATTCTTCAAAGCATGGTGTTTCAAGACCTCTCTGGAACCCGTAAGCTGTAACTCCACTGTATACTTACTTGCTACTTAAAATGGAATTTCTGAGAATGTTCCCACTGTGGTGTACGTAGTATATCATTAAGCTAGCATGCTGAGTGAACTGTTTTGCTAATATGCCCATTTTGCTAGTATGAGCAATAGAACAAGCTTAATTAAAAAAGTTATTATCAGAGCAGTTTATATTATATTTATGTGTGGATAAAGATTTCTGTTTTCTCTTTCTGTACTTTTATACAGCTGTAAACATAAAAACCATCTGTCCAAAAGGCGTGATTATTAACTCCGCTTTAAATAACTTCGCTAATAAATAATGTATTACAGTTGACTTGTCTGAAGTCCTAAATCTTTTTTTACTGTCTTTTGAATACTGCAGAGTGGAGTGGTAGGACAAACTGTAGCCCAGAGTCCAACATCTGACTGCTTCTATGTAATGTATCACTCTTGGTACAAACATACTTCACCAAATGTAAACCAGCAAAATTAGTTCTCCCCGGAATTAGAAGCTGGTGCAAATCCTGGGAATGCAAACTGAACTGCTAACAGTGCCAGCAAGAGATTATCTTGTGTACTTTCTAACCAGCTAGACCCAAGGCCTGTGGTAGAATACTTGTGTTTTGCTATGTTGGTAAAAAAATCTGAGCTGCTTGAACAGGAGCTAAATTTAAGATCTAGTTGAAGTAATTTATGTAAGAAGAAAAATACTTGCAGGCACAATTCTAAATAATATAATCTGGTTTCTTGCAGAACTCTTATTTATATGCTCAGCCCATTTCCCATTTTTCTTATGCCAAGGATATAATGCAGACTCCAATAGAGTGATAGTTTTCCCTTAACAGCCATCTTAGGACAGAGATGATTTTGAGCATCTCTGGAATTTTAGCACACAAGTTAGATGGATTTTTTTACAACATCCAGCAATGATATAGCTAACAATGCTCCCATTGAAATGGTGGCAGTTAGGTTTCAGTCTAAACATTCTTCAGTAAAGTAAGGGAAAAGCCATATCCTCAGAGCCATAATTCCAGGTGTTTATCTTTGCAGTGTAACACATTTCATTCTCTCATGGTTTCACAGTCATGGTGATTACTAGCAACATAATAATACAAAAATAAGCTGAAACTCTTACATTGCAATGTATAGCAGAGCATGGCAAATTTTGTGGATGTGGCTTTGTAGAGCATAACTCAGGCTGGGAACAGATGTGCTTTTCTCAGCCCAGCTCTGCTTATGAGGAGATTACTCTACGTCAGTGCTGACTTGCTCTTATTTTCCAGCAGAACTGGTTATGTGAGTGCTTCTTCATCCATTTCAGTTACACCGAGGCATATTAGCTTAAGTAATGGGAATAGGACATGGCTAGCCCAGCTTGTTTTAATCAAAATAGGCTGAGGAATCACAAGGACTGGCTTTTGGAAAATGTGACTTTTGCATGGAAAGCATCTAAGGAATAAAGGTGAACGGTAGCTAGTGGACAGGCCTGATTCCAGGGTATGCATCTTCTAAAATGACTTGAATATTTTCACACATGGTAGTGTGCCTGAGAAAGTGACACTGCAGCACGAACAAGCAGTGAAGTTGCCGTAAAATGTAGCCTATGTTGGAAGCCTTAGGCCAGATGAAGAGCAATCATCTTCCGAGTCACACATGGTGTGAATGGTCACAGTGCCAAGGACAAGTGAACTATTTGATTATGCTAATTGATAAGACTAGGATAGCAAAAAGCTTGAAAAGATTTGTTTTATTTTTAATAAATTAGGTTATTAAAAAATGTTAAGATAGCAAGCAACACTACACTCTTAGCTATGAATGAAATGGACAGTTACTCAAGCCAGAAAGCATGTACAATACTAACACAAGGCTTTCCTAGGGTTCTAATCTTAATAGTACTGGTAGAGCAAGAGTAGCCTCAACAGCTCCCTGTAGTACAAATATGCAGGAAAGTTTAGTTATATGCTCTAGATATTAATTTGGCAAGTGTGATGCAGTGAAACAAGGTGGTTGGAGAAAATGCCCACATCATGAATTCTTGAAAAGGGAATGATAGATGAATACTTTAAATAAAGCACTGTGCCTCCTGACACTTGAGAAACAGACCAACAGAACATGATCTACTTCCTAGGCAGTTTTGGATAATAAGACAAATAAGAGAAATTCTAGACTAGAGTTTTTCACTGAGTAGTAAGTCTGCTGAAAAATGGTATTTGTAAGAGACTGAAGTATTCAGCTAAACAGAAAGAATTTCTTGATTGCCTTTAGCTGATGTTTTGGAATAGAATATCTCTTTGTGGAAAGTACAACCCCCCTCTTTTTTCCCCCTACATTTAAAAAAAGCATTCTGTGACTAGGGAATTTTATAAATATGAAGCTGAAGTTCATTGTAGAACCACGGTGCATCTCAGGTCTGTCTCTGTGCAAACCCAGTGCACTTTAGACATGAGTTCCCAGAGTGTCCTAGGAACTCCTCGTCTAGCTGCAAAGGTAAAATAATAGACTGACCTGAATCAGTGGTGAGACTTGAGACAAGGTGAACTTAACCCCTAGCCTGCTTCTGCACAAAGCATTTGATTAACTGGCGCAGGAACTCTCCAGGTGGGAATTTCAGCCTGTCTTGAAGCTTTTCCTCTGCAGCTCCAGCTGTGCCTAGACCAATCTCTGTGCTCAAATTTGTTGATTATCATTGAGGGTGAAGAATCTAGTAATCCCTGAGGTTTCCTGAGGTGATTCCTGATGCAGAATTGATCAAACGAGATGTAGATAAGACAATTTCAATAGTCAGTATAAACTTCAGTGGTTAAAGAAATGGTCAGGTAGAACAACCTTTAGTATACAGTTAAAATAGTTAGGAGATGTTTTCCACTTAGTTTCTATGTAGCAGGGTCACAGGCCAGGTGAGTCTAAGAACTGAGTATAAAGACAGGTTTTGAGAGTCTTACTCTGAACAGTTGAATGGGGACAATGCAAAGATCCTTGAAAGTTTCTCATCATCTCATAGGCAATGTCCAACTATCCTGTTTGAGATGTAGATGAAGTATTCTGGTGTTCGTTCAATGCATTTTTCTTTAATTTTGTTAGTTTCACCCTTTTCCAACACAAAGTTTAAGGACTGCAAAACCACAACCAAAATGCAATTCCAACAACACAGGATTTTTAAAAATTGGTTTTTAGTTCCCCATTTTGTGTTCCTGTTACTTCAGCTTGTGCTCTCAGTTGATAAACGTCCCTATGCTTTCATGCCTAAGTATGCCACTAAGTATGTGAGCTTAAATAGAAGAAATCCTACTTGCGTAGCCAGACATGTTATCATAAGTTTTGTACTTTTATATTCAGTGTGATTCTATTCTCTAAAGGCTGAGTAGCTACATCTAGATTGCTATTTTCACAAGGTCAAGGGGAAGGTCAACGGTTTCCTCCAGGAAGCCATCCATTCACAAGCCAGGTATTCATCAACAATACTCTCCTCTAGCCCTTGTACCTCACCATAGCCCATCTAATCACGGTAATTGCAGCACTTGAAAAAATATCCCACAGATGTGATCCATTCCGCTGTGAGTTTGTTCTACTCATCTGGCATATTATATTTAATAAAGTCGTGCAATATGACCAGCTGTTGATTATAGTATCTTTGGTTGTACCTAGCACTAGACTGGACAAATCCATTCTATGGGATGCTGCAGAGGAAATGTGAGAACTGAGATCCATAAATACCTTCCAAAAAATGGATAGGCTTAACTTAACTTCTCTGAACTCAAACATCTTGACTTTTTAATGGTAAAACACCAAAGGGATTCCTCACGTTGTGCTGACCACTGCTTTGTACTGACTACAAAGACAAATCTGTCTTCTTTTGTAGAACCTTTTCACAAGCTTTTGTTGCCAGCATCACCTATTTAGGGAGATACGCAACTGACAGTAGGATACTGACAGTAGGATACTGTCAGTAGAATATCAGGCATGTGGAAACTTTAATCTGAACTAGCTGAGTTACTCTATGGTGATCAGGGCTTAGTAGCAGAAAAAGTACATTATCATATACAGCAAACCTTTTCAGTTCCACAGTAAGCCAAGAGATAAGGCCATGTAACCTTTTCAGCTTATGGTGATCTGGAAAGACCTCAAGTGCTTTTATAGATGAGATTCTGGGGGTTTGGTCCAACTTAAATTGCTTCAAAACCGTTTATGTGCAGGAGACGAAGACATCAGTAAGATGGGAAATACAAAAAGAAACCTCTTCAGCTTTTAAAATAAACTTCCAAACTAACAATGTTCTGACACAAAGAAAGAATACCAACTTTGAGGTCATAATTCACTATGCACTTGCTCTAAAATAATATAGGTGAAAACCAAAGTGAGATCAACTTCCAAATATTTCTTTTGTCCCTTGCTTGGCCTTTACTTGATTCTTACTCATAATGTTGTTGAGAAGTGAGAGAAGAACTCACAGTTTACACTGAGTAATTAAAGCCGCTGCTCCACTTTTATCCGTACACAGTATTTCTCATGCCCTGTGTTGTACCTTGAAGAACTGCTTTCTTATATTCACTTCCTACTGCAGATCTATCTGTATATCAGTCATTGAAGTTTTCTGTGCATAGTTTTCTATGTATGTTCATTCCTTTTAAAGCAGATGAAAAGCTTTAACAATACTGAGTGCAGACTATAATCAGCATGTAAAGTTTGTTGTGTGGTCTGGGATCTTTGGATGAAAAACTCTCTATATGCCTCATTGTTATTAGTTTTTCCTACATCATTTGTCAAAATAAATACATGGCTGCACAATGTGCTGGAAACTTCTGACTTGCAAATTAATCTGAAACATAGAACCATATAAAAACATTTTATGCATCTAGCATTGATGATTTAATTTCTTCTCTTGAGAAACAGTCAAAGAAACTTAGCAATACACATACACAAGTTATAAGAACACATGTAATGAATTGAAAGTTGTTGCCTTCAGTTAGACACCAATTGTCACTATGGAACAGTGACTATGATGGGGGATTAAATCAGAGTAACATAGCCAACCCAAAAAAACCTTCTATTATACTGAGAAAAAATAAAAGCACAGGATCTTTCAAAATTCAAAGGGAGATTCAGCCATGAAAAATATTGTAGAAATCTAATTCTAGTACTTTTCATGGAGCTGAGCTTGTAACGTCTGCTCACATGTAAATATACCCTTGAGGAGGAAAAGCAGGAGGAGGTACTTTATGTTTATGCATTGGGTTGTCTCTGTGGAAGGGAACTGAAGAAACTATGAGGCTGATTAAACTTAAGTTGTGGCTGGGAATTATGCACAGATCAGAAATGAAGGCTGATGATTCAGGGTCCTTCTACTAGCAGAGATGATATTTTAAATAATTTTTATACGTTCCACTTTAGACAAAAGTGTTGCATGGTAATATGTTACACTCTCTCGTACCATATTAGGACATTTTCAGGAGGTCCACGTGAGTTAATGAGGAAAGAAATCTGAAACACTTTATTGTGAGGGATGAGACTTTAGACTCTGTGAAATTAAAGTGGTTTTGCTTTATGGGAATTTCTGTCAACTGTTTGTTGTATTATTCACTCTATCTTCTATGAACAAAGTTTTATTGGCTGGGAGACTTTTCTTCCCTCAAGTCCTGTCCTTCTCCACTACCACAGAGCTTCCTCACTCTTTTTCTAGCTTTTGCTCCTGACCACACAAGGTGAGCGGCTTGGGCAGCTCCAGTCCAGTGCAAACAAATTCTGGAGCCTAACAATAGCCAGTACATTGCCAAGCACTACTAGTCATAGCTGATTTCATGGTGGTCTGCTCTCTGTATTGGATGAAGACCAGTTGCTGTCCCTCTGCAGAGGTGTTTCTTCTGAGAATAGATCCTAACAAGAAGTAGAAGCAATTCCCAAGGGAAACTCTCAGAGCTATGCCCAGTAAGCAGTAGTTGGATAGCTGCTCATTTGTGCTTGGCTAGAGTTTTCTGGTCAGGCCGTTTGGGGAGAATTCACAGAACACCTGCCAACTCTTGGCTGGATTGTGTAAGTCTGGGAACACTTTTTGTCAGTCCTGGTGGCCACACACTGCAATTAGTACATCAGGCCCCCACAAATACAAGGCCAAATATGGTAATTTCTACTGTTACCTCCCTTCCTCTCTCTCAGTGCTTTAATTTTTCATAAATGTTCCAACTGTTGAGGTCAGTAGATTGTCACTTAATTATGCAGACTCTGTTTCTCTTTTAAAATAACTATTGGCCTTTAACTCTATGTAATGACCTTGAAGAGCCAGATTTGTCAATATAAAGCATTACAACATGGTAGGGTTGAAAGTTCAGAAAATAGTGAAGAGGTCTGGTGTGTGTGTGTATTTCTACAGGTAGAATTTTGCGTGTAAAGTTGAATAAGTGACTGTGAAAACCAGAAGGGAAACATCCATGGTGTCATTAAGCCTCCTTCTAAGCAGGCTCACAGCAAACCTGCTGAGCCACATCCACTAAGACAGGGGCTTAATACTCATCAAGGTACTCCCAGTCCAAGCATCTGTCTCACTGATTTTCATACTCCCATAATTTTAACATTATCAGGATGTAATTCTTGTTATCTGAATCTTTATAAATCCATGGGGTATGCATTAAATTTTGCAAGACGCTGCTCTGAATTAACTTCAATTACGTGGAACCAAAGTATTTATTGTGACTTAGATGTCTAGGCCATTGCCTAGTCAATTAGAAGAATCACCTATGTAAGGTCACTTGTCTTAAAATAGGTGCCTCAAATCAGACAGCTCAAGGCATAAGTCAACCTTCAGTAAGCATACAAGCAACTCTGAGAATGAATTTCAACCTCCCCTTTTTTTAAGATAACTAAAATTAAGAGGTATAATTCACACAGCAGTAGTTTCCCACAGCTGTCCATTCAAACTTGTAATCTTTGATGTGGAGGAAACACCACACAATGAGAAAGGTGTTAATTCCTTGGTTGTTTATTTTTCCACAGAGTGCCGATGAGGTAAAGGTAGTATAAACCAATGACAGTGATAGCATTTGAATACAGTGGTTACTGGAGTCAGAAAAGCAAACTCACTTTTCATTGCCAGTGAGACATGTCAGCTGGTAGGAATGGAAACAATTTATACTCCTTAGATAAAAAAAATATTCTGTTAAAAGCACTTCTGAAAGATATTTATATGAATCTTGACCTCGACAGAATTCTAGTCAAAAGTCTATTCATCTTTTCCTAAGAGAGATATCTATGATAGGGCAGATGAATCACCTTCTGGAGGTGTCTGTCTCTGAAGACTTCTATTCAGACATTCTTTGTCAATGTTGGGTGAAGTAAGGAACCAGCAACTGCTGCTTTTAACCTCAGTAATGAAAGTAGCTGGTGGCAAACTGGAAAGAGGAGAGAAAGTAAAAGATGCTCCTTTGCAGCTGATGTGAAAATGCCAGAATAAACCTAGAAATAATTAAAAAATTAAAAAGTACCATCTGGAAAAATATTCAAGAAGAGGTCATGGGTTTTCAGCATCCTAAAGAGATAAAGCTCACTATTCTGGGAAATCTAACATTAGGGAGAGATTTTAATGCTAAAATAAGAGTGTCCTTGAAGACCTCCAGGGGGAAAAAAAAAAAATCGAGAAATGTCACACTTTGGATTTAATTCTCATTCACACCAAGAATATTTTCATCACATTTACAGTGTGAACTAGCCTTGAAATAGGTGTAATTCCACCTAGTTCCCACTAATTACCAAAACAGTAATTGGGTTTTTTTTTGAGATTGGACTTTACTAATTCCTAAACAAGAAACTAGCTTGAAGCTGAATGAGCAAGGAGCTGTGAAGAGAATATCAAGATGCACAAGTATATTCAGTAAATTACAATTGTCTTTTGTTAGTACATGCAAACAAAATGTTTATCAAACCACACTGTAGCATATTCTGTTCATCTGAAGCTGTCATGGTAGTCTTTCATATACGTAAATGAATGATTGCAGCTTTGAAATATTTCCATAATTATCTTTAAATAATATAACATCCAACAACATCCAGGATACTTCAGTTCTGTGAATTTCTAGCCCATGCAACCTCAGAGACCATAAAGAAATAAAAGGGCTTAGGATAAAAAATGAGCACAGTTCAGCACTGATTTATTACTTCCTATTTTTAACCTGGTTGCCTAAGAAATCAATGCTTATGCTATTGTGCTCTCTATGTGTGTAGGTATTAAATTGAGCTTACTGCCTTTCAACTATATTTGTGTGGAAAGAAATTTAAAGGACGGCAAGGTTGAGAACAATTTCATGTAACTTTGGATGGCTGAATATGTGGATATGTCCACTTGAACTTAACAGCCCAGGCACCCTTCATGTGTAGTGGAGAGGAGTGGTCACAGCGTATTGTGGTTTATGTAATCAATTTCAGACTTTCATTTTTGAAAGAGACAAATTTTGCTAAAGAAATGTGTGTTTCTCTCCCTTGTCCATATAGAGAAACTAGTTGGATTATAAATCCAAGTGTGGATGTTCAGAATGTACTTCACCTTAACTTCCTCTAAAAAAAATTCCATATGAACAAGGTGGTGTCCCTTCTAGGAGAGCTGCTGTAATATGGCCTCAGCTCCTACTGGGCAGAAATGTTGACAGTGAAATGTTATGGACCCTACATTTTTAAAAAAATGCTTGAGGCTTCCTTTTAACATGTTTTCTGTGTGAGTTATCCAATGTACAGTAAAGCTGAACTCATACTACACCTCTTCCCTTAATGGCATGCCATGGTTTAAGATCAAATGGCAGTGTGGAGACAATGAATTTCAACAGCAAAACCCTTTAATCACAGAGCTATGCAATGTTAATGGTTATGCAACTTCCCTGTGATGCAGATGTGATGTGGTCCAGCAGAAACACAAGAGAGGCTAGTGTAATTGTTCCAGTTGTACTATACATCGTTTTGGGGCAAGGTTGTAGGTCATTTGGGGTCTCTGCAGATTCCTGACTTCTCCTGGAGTTGAAGAAATGATCCCCAAATCCCCACCTCAGGGTCATGGGGCCACTCATAATCTCTCTTGTTCTCTGAGTCCCCTTCCAATATTCAATTTGGTTAATTATTCCAATATTTAGATGAAGATACTTCTCTGTTTTCTGGTATTTTCAGATCACACTGATAAGTTAATATTTTCTAACAGCTAGTGACTAATTTCACTGTTGTTAGTACTCACAACCTGCTTGTTCTGAATGTGGTTACACTTCCTTACTGTCAAAGTTGCTTTCATGGTTTGGCTCTCTGTTTCCTGTAGTGCACAGAAGTTATTCAAGGTTCATTCTGTTCTGTGGGACAAGAGGCAGGTGGTATTCAATCTACTTAAACAAAAGTTTGGTTTTAGTTTGTCTGCTCCTTTAAAAAGGAAATCTGACTAAAGTGGTAGCTTAAGAGCTATGCTATCTAGACTTAACTCATGCTACCTACTACACAATATTACACTGATTTTTTTTCTTTCACCTCATGTTGCAGCCCTTCATCCTTCTCATCAGGCTTTATTATGCCTGATGATTTTCCCTAAGCAGGACAGTCTTAAAAGTAAAATCTAACAATTTGTTAGTAGGAGATTGGAAGGAAGAGAAAGAGCTTTCCTCTTTATAAACATTTTTTTTGCAGACATTTATACAGAAAAACTGCCAATGTGATCCAAAGGGAGCCTTATTAATTCTTCTAAATGATCTTCAATCATACCTAAAATATCTTTTCTCAAAGGCACTTGACTAAATCTCGTGGCATTTTGGCTCAAAAGCTTACATTTTATGGCAGTAATATTTAATTCCTAGGAAGTTATTAATGAGAGGCATTGAAATGGCTCTTTTTCTAAAAGGCTATTTAATATTATTTATCTAGGCTATTTTATTAAATGAGTGATAGTTTGTATAATAACAAAACGTGGAAGAAACCTTAGGTGTTTCTTATGCAAAACTAGATGATTTTCTGAAAAATATGCTTTGCTTTAGCTATTTGAAGTTCTTTGGCCTGGTCATTGAGAGCTGGGAGGATCTGTGTTCCCTGATTTTATTTTATTTTTTTTCTGTTAGCCCTGTGCAGAGATGTATTAAGCCAATGATTATAATCAAAGCTAATGGGCTTTGGACTTTATGTGATTATCTATAAGAGTCATAGAGGAATTTTCTTCCTGCTGCTAAGTGTTCAGATTTTTCTTTTCTTTTTCCCTCAGAAGTAACAGAAATAAGCAGCAGCTGGATATTGGATAGGTCACTGATTTGGTACAGAGAACTCTCACAGGTGCCTGAGTGGTTTATTTTCTCACTTACTTAGAGTCATATTTGTTTTGAGATATGTAGTTGAGAAGGAATTTTATCTTAGATTATTCTGAAAGGGCCTTTTGCTTTTCAATTTCTTCAGCAGCAGATATGTCTCTTTGACAAATAATCAGTTTTCTTCTTTCATATGGACCTTGGACACCTTGATCTCTACACTGTCATGCCTCTCAGATTTTTAAAGACTGAAACAGTCATTACAATTAAAAATGTAGGCAGTAGAGATGAAATATAATTTTCAGTGATAGACCTGAAATCAGATTAGGTGACCTTGTGTTTCCTTTTGGCTTTGTTTTCTGTGAAACCCTAGACTATTGAGAATGCCTACATATTGGGAGTGGGTAAATTTCATCAATGCTCAAATTTAGTTGGGAACAATGGTTAATCAGACCTATTGATCTGCAGAAAAGCAATCCAAATACTTCAAAATCTTGTCATTAAGCCAGTCAAGGACTGAATTATACTAAATATTGTAAATTAAGACATTTCTTTTGATGTCAGTGAATGTTGTTCCAGCTCCTAGGTCTTAAAACCACAGTGCTATTGCACAATTTTTTAAATAGGAGAAGTTATTTAATCGTGCCATTTTTCTTCCACAATGAAATTTCTGATAGAGACCTCACCTGGAAGAGAAAACCAATCAGAAAGACTTCTAACTTGATGTCACTTTCAAGGTCTTGTTTATTGCTACTGCAATTTGGTATTTCTAAGCTAGCACAGTCAAAAATCCAGAAGTAGTGTGTTCCCAGTAGTTTAGTGGGTAATTGCATTTGATGTTACCATTTGATTCAAGATACAATAAATTCTTAGTTACTTGAGTTTTTTAGTACTTGGGGCTTGTTTTTTTAAAAATAATATTTTAATCACATATATTCAAAATATTACTGGAGTCATTTTCCAACTGAATAAATTGTGTTTTCTTCCTCATTGAACATCAAATCTGAATTTATCTGTTTGCACAATTTCCTTCTTTGTTTCAGTGACCTTCTTCCACCTATCATACTCACCATAATTATTTGACTTATTTGGCAGTGAGAACTCATCTTCTTTTTTCTCACCTATAATTACTTCATTGAACATTAAAGTGTAAAGGACACTTTCCTCTTGTTCATCTTTTCTAGATGTCAAGCTATTTACAAAGCCTTTGAATTAGTAATGTTATGATGAATTTTTTTTTAAATTATCTGTGAGAGAATTAGGCCCATTATAATATTGAATTCTCATTTGTGCTGAAACATTTCCCCCTGGTCTCAGTTTTCTAAGCATTGCGGTAGTGGTTTATTACTGTTTCAAAGTGTTCTGCCTATGACATTCTGCTTGATATCAGGAGATGTGACTCAACCAAAGGTACATTTTTCTGACAAGCTACTAGAATTTGAAGTGTTTTGATCTCTTTCTTGTTTAAAGGCATGAAACTAAGCTAATATGAATGTGGTTGTAAATACTACCACTCTCAAAAGGACTCAAATTTTTGATTCCTTCCAATGATAAACAAAAATAGTTTCTTTGAAGATACTGCTTTGAGAAGTATCTGAAATTTGATCATTTGATTAGTTTTTATAAATGTGTGTTTACTAAGAGAAATAATGTCTAGAATTTTGGTCTCATCTTTTAATTTTGGATGTTCATTGCTGTCAGCCACCAAGCTAGAAAGTTATTGAAAAAATCAGATTTAGGTGATTTTAAACATTGTTATTTTGGACACTACATTTATCCCACTTAATTTTAAACATGTTCTAGACATGCCCATCTTATCTCTCCGATTGCTAAGAAAGAGTATTTGACACCTCAGGTACAAATCATTCTCTCTGGACAAGTTGTTTTATGCTGACCTTAAAGGAGACCCTACAACAAAATATATCCCACTTCCTGAACTCTGCTGTGTGCTTTCATCTAGGTGGAATGAGTTTGGGCTTATGTGTACAAGATAGCCAAAGCCCTTACCTAGTGGCTCTTATGCCTCTATAATTGATAGATTATGAGATTGCTTTCTGTAAAGATTCTTTTTTGACCTTTCCTCAGATGCCTCCTTGTATATATGATCAAGTAGCTATATGACCTGACACAGCTGTGTCATGAAATCAGTTCCTCTAATTTCTTCCTTCCCAGATGGTTATCGTTTACATTGTTACCCTACTTGATAAGATACAAATTTATAACTGAGCACATTTATTTCTTATTGAGTGTTTATCTGGGATTATGAAAAAGATCCTAGGAATTCTCCTTGGAAAAATTAATCCACTCATATGAATAGTGTCCAGAGCACTAAAGAAGGCAAAACACCACAAGTATAGTTAAAAAACTCCTCTAACCAAAACAAAAAAACAAAACAAACCAGCAAACCCTTGTATTTTTAAAGCTTATTTATATATAATTTGTCTAGAACCAACTAAATAAAAATTACATGGTTCTCCAGTAATTTCATTCGTCCCAGAGACCAAGTAGGTTTTTAATAGAGAATTTGGCATGTAAGTTTAGCCTTGAATTCTGAAGCTAAGAATGCTAAAAGAAATGTGGTATAATACTGCAAGAGTTAGGTGTGCCCACTGAATTTTCTGAAATGAAATGTGGAAATATTGCATTTGTGCATAAGATACAACATATTTATTCCCATTGTTTCTTTGATGACCAAAGAAATACTCACCACTGCAAGACTTTATAACCTGCTAGTATGTGACTCCCAAATATTGCTCTGGAAAAATCAGAACGTTCCTTGTTCTGATTGTCATGAGTACCACTGTTTTCCTGTAAAATAGAAGTATAGAATCACAGAAGACTTTTGGCAGCAGCACAAGGGACATCTTTAAATTTTTGTGGCCAGAGAACTTGGTACTCTAGAAGCAGTTCAGTAGCTTACAGAACCTTGGAAGTATCCCAGAACATTTCCTGTTTCCATTCTTCATTTCAACAGGAGTGGAAATGCACAGTCCCTTATGAAAGGGGTACTTTGTATGATGCTGTAGCATTTATTTGTCATATGTTGTAATGAACTTCACTTAGCATATATTTTTTTCAACAGTGGGAATATGAAAACACAATAATTTTGAAAACTCTAAATAAATCTCTAAAGACAAAAGAATCTGAACATTGATCATGAAACCAATTCAATGGAAAGTCTTTACAGAACTGCACTGGGTTTAATTTCTCTCTGGTCTGAGTTCTCCTACTGTATCTCAAGATGAAAAGTCAGATGAAAAGTGCACCCCAACAATACACATTGCATGAATTATAATGTGTCACTTACCCCATTGTGGTCTGATCTTCAGAGGAATGCAATAAGCTGCTGCCGCCACTTTTTAAAATGTTTGGGTTTCTTTCCATCTGTTCCCCTGCTGTTTTTTTTCACTGTTGTATCCACTCTGCAGTGTTCCCTGGAGTAACGTTCCTCTGACATTCCAATGTTCCATCACAGTCACCAGCACACATTAGGATGTGTCAAACCAGCAAAAAAACATCAGGCAACACAGATGCTGAAATTTCTGGATACGCCTGGAATGTTACACAGCAATGCAAAACTTGGAAAGTTACTTCCATAAATCAGTTTTTGTAACTAAAGCACATGGTTTGGATTTTTAATATTTTTTTTCCTTTTTAGCTTGATTCTTTACATAGCAGCTAGCTGCACTATACAATCACTTGTTCCAAGGAAATCAATTAGTGCAATCAGCCTGGATTTTCTTTGTTCTGACGATGGATTTTTATTTTTTTTAAGGCTAAGAAATTACACATGGAAAGGATTCCCTGCTGTATTTGAGAACTCTGGTGTATCAGATAATGGAATGCTATTTCACTGCAATTTAAACTTAACATTTATGCAACTTCAAAATCAAATAAAATGGAAACATATTTTATTTTTTTTTTAATGAAAAGTACCCAACAATGGTGTTTTGGAAAAATGACTGATAAAGTAGACATATGTTTTATTGCAAAAAATGAGTGTTTTCAAATTCATAACGGCAGATTATATATTTTTTTTCTGATGGAAAAAAGGGGCTCTTACAAATGTCCTTGCATTTGTATAAATGTAGGAGAGGGTCAGATTGCCATGCCAAACAGAACACAAAGTTCCACAATGACACTTTTCCTTCTAGTCAACTACTTAATAACACATATCAAATATCAAGTTTGAAAATCTAGTCCCAAACTCTTAAAAAAATTACTAGGATATATTTCTCTATTTCAAGGTTAACTTTTTCTGTTAAATTAACATAATTGAATCTTGGAGGCACTATAGTCAAGTGAAAAGATTTAACCTCTACACAGTACTGATTTCATATCATGTAATAAAAGTTTAAGAGGAAATAGTAAGCTTTTGTCCCGGCATAGAATGACGGATCACCCCAGAAATTAATCCAA
>VWZI01013327.1:564646-585618 GCA_013396835.1 Psilopogon haemacephalus | reverse complement strand
GAGTAGGTTAAGGGAGTGAGAGCTTACATCTGGAAAACACAGAGCTAACAGCAGCCAAACATTTTGAATCTATTCTCTCATTTCTTTTGTTTTTGGGTTNGTGGGGCAGGGAAGCAGAGTTTGTGTGTGTGTTTTTGTTTTTTTTTTAAAGTGAAACTACCCTTAGGGAAGGGATTGGAGGCAAGAAGTCTTTAGAATCTCGCTTCTGCTTTACAGAGAGTAGTTCCTTTGGATTCAAGGGCTTTTCACATAAATTAAGGAGATAAAAGCAATCATATTTAAAGTGAACAGGAGCCCAGTATCTCATTCCTGACAGTAATAAAAACTTTGAAAACAAGTATCAGAAAGGGAAGAGCTGTTGTCCTTCACCTAGCCAGCTTCTAGCCCACTCTAGTTCAGGGTCTGCTGTTGCATCCATAGGGTTTCTGCAGCAAGCAGGCACTGTTTGTGCTGCTTGTCAGGAGTTTGTTTACCCTACACTTCGGAAGTTTTAGCCAAACAAGCATTCTGCAGCACTATGAAGCCTGCTAGAGAAGTGGTTCCTCCTGCTTGCTTCGAGTGTGCTCTTGGGTGTGGTTGTTTGAACTAATTGAAGGATTTTAATTATAAATTAGACTATAGGCTGAGAGAGGAAAGCACTGAGAAAGAAAAAAAAAAATGTTTTAAGAGTTGTAACCCAAATATAGATCAATCAGACAGTCTCAGACCTCTCCAGGCTGTGTCTGGCTCTTGCATGGCTCCTTTCTCCCTGCGTTTTGTAGCTGATTCTGGATAATTCCACTAACTTCTTTTCCTCCTGCTAACCCCTGGGCAATCTACCTTTGCCGATCTGCTGCATTAACAGTTGGTGAGATAAGACTGGGGAAGGGGGAAAAGGTGGTAGGGGTGGTTAGTCACCCCTCTTAGGGATTTTGATCTCTGGGAAGGGTGTGGTGTTTCTGTATTACCTCTTTTACTGTATATATCTGTAAATATCTATCATACATTGTAAATATCTACTTGTACATTGTGCATTGCTGTAAATATAATGTTTCATTCCTTAACTTCCAGCTGACTGAGTCCTAGCCTGGGTTATTTCACTGTGTGTGGGGGGGCAGGCAGCTGTCAAACCACCACATTGGGGAAATTCTTAAGGCCCCATCTAGTCCTGTTTTTACAGGATAATGCAAGTACCAGTTTCATGTTCAATTCATAACTACCAAAGGTTCAATCCATGTCCAATCCTTCCTAGCTTCTTTCCAACAAGTGCCTTAACTCTCTTTGAACCGCACGATTTTTGGAAAGCAAACACTAAGTTTTATACAAATATTTTGCTCCAGTGGAAAAAAATACTTGATGATGTTGGCAGTGTCATTTTAATACACACAGGGCAAATGTTTATCAATACATACCTGCACACAGACAGGGTACTTGTCAAAACACATTCAAAGGATACCTATGTTCTTTCATGTATTACATACTCGGAGTGAAAATAACCAGCTATATTTAACCCAGATCCGAGCCCAGACTAAATCATTTCAAAGGTCAATTAAAGAACAGAAAATCTCACTTGCAAGGAGATAAAAAGCTCCCATTCATCTGCAGTTCCAAGAGCTTTAACAGAACTTAAAGCACGGAATGAGAAATCGTAATTAAGTATGCTTTCATATAAAAATCATTGACAGCTCCAAGTTTCTGTACCTGCCAAGACCTGAATTCAGATGACTGCATTTGGCCTACAGCAGTTGATGGAAACTCCATCACTCACCACGCTGATGTAGTTGTTTGGAAACCAACGGCTCTTGGCAGAGAAAACACATTTCAGCTTCTGTTGAATGACTGCACATATGATGAGCAGAAGACGAGATAGACCAATAGCTGGTGCTGAGATTTGGATTATGTTTTGGCTGGTGCTTAAAGTTCAGGTCTGAGGCCAAGTGAAGGCTAGAATTCAGTCTGCACTGTAATCCTGAAGTCACATGGGATCTTCTCCTCAGGTATTGGGCTCAGTGGCAGAGTCCTGGGGGTATTTTCCCCCTTGCAATTGTGAGTCCACCAGTTTGGCAGGCGCCGCTGCGCTTACTGCATTCCTGTTCTTTGGCCCTGTGTGAGTCAGTTCTGGAAAACTCTCATTTGACCACAACTGGAAAAGAAAGAGAGAAAAAAACCCGAGCCAAAACCCACAGATCAAATCTGTAGGACAGGTTTGAACCACAGAGGCCAATTTTCTGCCCCCACAGACTGCATGATCTCAGCTCAGAGATCCTGGTGCGCTCCCCGCAGCAGCCACAAACAGCCAAGGGAAGCACTCGCGGAGCTGAGACCTTGCTGCAGTCACCCATCCTGAGCCAGGCAGGCAATCAAAGCCCAACCTGGAGAGCAATCAACTCAGTGAGCCAAATCCCCAAAGAAACACTGGGATTTGTTCCCTCTGACTGCTTGGAAAAGCTATTTCCAGAACTTAACTCAGCACCTTCTTTCAACCTCAGAACACCTCCTTGGGTAAACATAATCACCTTCCAGGTCTGGGCCTTACACAGAAAGAGATCAGTCCACTAGGAATGATATTCAGCACAGGTCACAGTTTGAAATGCCATCAAAAATATCTGGAAGGGCGTTCATGTTTCAGCTTTGCCATCAGCCCGAAGGTGAGGACACTTCAGTGTGTCTGCTGAAGGTGTGGATTTGTGATGTGCACCAGGACGTTTTTTGCGCGACAGGCAGAAACAACAGCCCAGCTCCCTCTCTTGTGTAGTCTGCAGTTTCTTGATGTGTCTAACACACTGGGAACCCACTGGAATAGCAATGATGGAAAACTTGGAAAGCAAATGGGAGTGAAGAAAAGCCCTTGGTGTAATTTTACAGCGTGTGAAAGACTTAAGGCAAGAAACACAACCAGATGCCACAAGGAAACTACTTTCAATTAGTTCTGCTTTGTGTTATACCTACTGATGAAAAATAAAAACAAATTCATTCTGTCAACAGCTCTATCTATAGCATAATCCTTAAATGAACTCATCCGTCAAACTGGTCTCCTCTGGCAAAACACATTACAGACCCTGTTCCTCAGCTGTGGGAATCAATCATCTGCTTCCCAAACCCATTGGTCAACATCCTAAGGAACCCAATATATTTTTATTGCACTAAAGAAGCCAGTTGCAGGGCACCAACTTTACCACGGCACCTCTGTACAAAGTGTCCCTTGATTAGCAAACTCTGCCACTTCAGAGGAGCTACTCCCTGCTCAAGGTTAGATGGTAAACTTGCTTGACCTGGAATAAAAGCAAACCTCAGCCTTCCTGCCGCAACAACGCGTGCAGAATGTGCCGCTGCTCATGGCTGGGCAGGGCAAGAGCACTAAAGAACAAACCAGATTTTGCTCTAGGTGGACAGTTCGGAAAGTGATGTCTGAATCACAGAATTAACTAGGTTGGAGGAGACCTTTGAGATCATCAAGTCCAACCTGTCACCTAAGCTTTCCTATCAACTAAACCATGGCATTAAGGAAGCCTCATCCAGCCTCCTTTTAAACACCTCCAGGGATGGTGACTCCACCACCTCCCTGGGCAGCCCATTCCAATGCCAATCACTCTTTCCGAGAGGAACTTATTTCTAATGTCCAGCCTAAAACCTGCCCTGGTGCAGTTTGAGGCTGTCTCCTTGTTCTGTCACTGGGTGCCTGGGTGAAGAGACCAACCTCTACCTGGCTACAACCTCCCTTCAGGTAGCTGTAGAGAGCAATAAGGTCTCCCCCAAGCCTCCTCTTCACTATGTCCTCACCAAACAGCACAGACGCTGCTGGCAGTAGTCAGCAGTTGCAATATTTCTCTTTACAGTATTGCAAATAGTGAAATATTGCCAGTGTTTCTCAGTGATGCATGTTCTCCACCCTTGATGCAGAAGGATTTGGAAGAGGATGTCCTTTCCCAGGACTCTGAAGGCCAGTATCATACTTTCCTTCAGACACTGAGACTCTGTGAGGAAGACCTACTCTCCTATGTCATCAATAGGAATACGCAGGTGAAGCCTTACTCCGTTCTGGTTGTACAAAGGGATGGAGGAGTGGAGGTTTCCAAGGGTTCCAGGGCCTAATTCCCCACGCCAAGCTAAGAGGCATAATTTGCCATGCTGAGATAACGTGTGCCATGCTCAGCATGAGCCCAATCAGAATGGAGCGGTCAGAGAACAACTTTAGTTGTAGCCACCAAAGGCCAAAATATGTCCTAAAGTCACCTTTGAAATCACATTTCCTATGAGGACTCACTTGTGCTGAAAGCAGGTTTACAGAGTTGGTGCTTCTGGCCTCATGATATTGGCTGATAGAATGGTTTAGGTTGCAAGAGACCTCAAAGATCATCCAGTTCCAACCCCTTGCCATAGGCAGGGACACCTCCCACTAGATCAGGACACTCAAGACCTCATCCAACCTGGCCTTGAACACCTCCAGGGAGGGACCAGCCACAACCTCCCCAGGCAACCTGTTCCAGTGTCTTGCCACCCTCACTATGAAGAACTTACTCCTAACATCCTGTTTTAATCTCCTTTCTGCCAGTTTGAACCCATTCCCCCTCGTCCTGTCATTACAAGACCTTGGGAATAGTCCCTCCCCAGCCTTCCTGTAGCTCCCCCTGCTAAAAGTGTAATGCTAACCTGGATGTTTCTTGCAGATGTCTTGGTTTGAACAGGCAAACTACAGCAGAGGTTTTACCTGAAGCCACCTCATGAGAGCTTGGTACTTACATGTATTTTAACTGTTATAAATTACAGCTTTTGAGAGTTTATTTGAAACCCCTCAAGGAGTTCTTACAACTCAGATATTGGTGCAGAACATCTAAGGAATTTTGAGCAAAGGAGACATATTAAAGACACTCTGGTCTTACTGTCCCAGCAAAAGTACCAGCTGCTCTTGACGTTGCAGGAGCAACAACATCTGACCAATACTGGGCCAGGGCAAACTTTCAGTTACCTGCTGTATTTGGGACATTTTGCTTCTGAGTCTGAAATTTTTGGATGCAAGCCTTTCTGAAACACTTGGCTTTTTCTAACGACTTGAGCAACATTTCCTCAAATCATGGGTCCTCTGCAGAAGGTCCAGAGGAAGACAACAAGGCTAGGAAGGGCCTAGAGAATAAATTTTATGAGGAAAGACTGAGGGAGCTGGGGCTGTTCCGTTTGAGGAAGAGGAGGCTGTGGGCAGACCTCATTGCTGTCTACTACTACCTGTGGAGAGGCTGCTGCTGGTCTCTTCTCACAGGTAATCGGAGACAGAACAACAGGAAGTGGCCTCAAGCTGAGACTGGGGAGGTTTAGATTGGACATTAGGAAAAAGTTTTTCACACAGAGAATGGTCAGGCACTGGAATGAGCTGCCCAGAGTAGTGGTGGAGTCACCAACCCTGGGTGTGTTTAAGGGTTGTTTGGATGTGGTGCTTAGGGCTATGGTTTAAGGTGTATCTTGTAGAGCAGGGTTAGAGGTTGCACTTGGTGATCCTGAGGGTCTTTTCCAACCTGGATGTTTCCATGATTCTGTATGAAGCAGAGCAGCAGAAGTAGCAGATCTTACAGTTCTCTGCTACTGTTCAAGTTGGATCAACATGAGAGTGTAGAAAAGAATCTCTGAAACATTGTAAGACTTGAAGAAATTCACTAGGCTTTAAAAAAACCCCAAACAGCCATCATTTTAAGCCACATTTCTAACAATATCACTTCATTGAAAGGCTGGGCTACCAGCAGGTTGGAGAAAAGCAAGACATGTCCACAGTGTGGCAATCCACCTACTCCAGGATGAAGACTGATCATGGCCAGGCTGAAGAAAACTGTGTGCCCACTTCAGCAGGTGCAAAGTTTCTGCTGAAGGGGCACTGAGGTGGCCTGTGGGCATATACAGATGACAATAAATTTCACTGCAGAAAGCAGCAAAGGTAACAGGACTCACAGTTTGATGAGGCTTTTGACAGCTCAGATTTATCTGCCCAGGGCTTCCAGACTCAGCTGGTCTCAGTGCTGGACCTGGCAGTTTGAGGAGGAGAAAGGGAGGAACTGGAGCTGAAACTGAAGTCAGAGGTCCCCAAGGAACAAAGCCACGGCTTCTGGGCATTCATACGGCAGGGGAATCTCAGGGCAGACAGGTGCCTGGCCTGTGTCTGTGCACAGGGATGGATGGGGAATTTTGTCAGTGAAACCTCCAAGCACCAATACCCTTGCGAGGACTGAAAAGTTGCCAGCAGAGCTGGCCAAAAAACAAAGTAAACAAGGCATGTATCGCTGGAGAGTCAAATAATCCCTCTGCAGTGAACAAAGTCAAGTTCAAGGAATGAAACCTCCCCGCCTGCAAGTAGTGACTGCTGAGGGCATGTGAGCTGTAGAACCAGTCTCTGGAAAGTCATCTGGTGTTCATCATCCCTAAACCCAAAAATAACCACCACAAATCCCCCAGCATCACCATGAAGAAGCAGCCTCAGCATCTTTCCTCTGTCAGAGACACACACCCTTCCCTACAAGCAGAAGGGATTCACTTAGGTCCCTCCTTTCTCTACTGAAGGGCCTGCTGCAATTCCCTGCCCTGCACTCTGGGCTGAGGTCATTTGCCTCTCTTGCCTTCCCTAGCTCATTTTGTCCAAAAGCTCATTTCTAAACAAAGCTGAAAGACCCCCTAAGGGCATTGCCAAATCCACACATTCAAGCCCATGAGTCAGCCCCACGCCCTGATCGTGAGCTGGCATCGAGCACCATGAGGTTTTCCACACCAGCTGCATTGAGCATGCCTTCTCTGTGCTTTTCTGTGGCCCAGATCTGCTCTACAATCACAAGAAGCAAAAAGATTTTTCTTTTCAAAGAAGAAGTTCTGTCTTCTAGCATGACCTTAGAGCCAAAAGCCTCAGTACAAGTATCAGCTATCAGCAATCCACACTGAGTGGTGAAAACTGGCAACATGGCACTGTTCTGATGCTTACCCCAAGAATCCAAAGTCAGATTTTGGTGCAGAATTATGGAATCACTTTAAAAGCCCTGAAAATTCATGTCAGTGCTACTAATGGACTACCAAGCAGGTACTTGAAGTCCTATGGAGAGAAACATTACCTGATCTGTTCAAGAAAGGGTGAAAAATACCCTAAATGTTCCTAGCCTTTTCAGAAGCAGAAAGTAATTATGTAGATGAGGTAGGCACAAGAACTAACATTGAATTCAGTCCCTGCTGGTCACTTCCTAAAATCTCCTGGGGCTGCTTTGGGCTTTTCCCTCTGTGATGATGCTGGGGACCAGGGCAACCTTTGCTTGCTTTTTCAGCATAACCAAAGCAGCACAATCTAAGCAGCTTCGATAAACAAGAGGGCAGCTGCTCAGTGTTTAATAACACTGGAGGTGCTGGGAGTGAGCCCCGGCATGATGTGGAGGACCATGCTGCCAGACCTCTTGTCCTCACTGTCAGGATGTTTGCGCTCCTAGTTCCAGAATCCTTCTGTCTTTGGGGAGCTGCCCTGAACACTTGTCCCACTCACATCCCCAGCATGGCTATCATTCTCCCCAGGCCCAGAGCTGAGACAAGTTATAAATAGTCCTCCCAAGCTTCCCTCATCACTCAAGTCCCTATCACTCTGGCAGTGGCTGCAACCTCTGTGGACCAGCCTAGGCTGGCATGGGGACACCACCTGCTTCCCTCTCCCAGCAGGATGGTCGCAGATGCTCAAAGCCCCAGGGGCAATGGGACATCCCAGCAGGCTCTGCCAGAGACACCAGCAGATTAGCAGCTCTATTTTTCAAGCCTTCCCACCCCCTCCAACTTTCATTCAACTTAAAAGAACTTCAGACAGCTTGGCAGGATGGTGCAGGGTCTATATATAAACCCTGGTGGCCATTTTGTCAGATGAACCCTGATGAGCAAATGGCCTCTGTACCTGGAATGTGGGTTTATGCAAGTGACAGGTCAGTGCAGCAGCTGCCCTCCTTCCTCACAGCACAATGGGGATAGCAGAGATGCCATCAGCACTATTTTTTTTCCTACCCTGCTGTGCACTAAAAAAAAAATTATTCTGGGAACATCATGGAGCATGGAAGTAAAAATAGATATGCAGGTTCAGCAAATGGCTCTCTCCACTCCTTGCATTTCAACTTTAATTTTTTTTTTTGCAGAGAAGAGAAGCAGAAAGAGTTGTGCTGTCCTGTCAAACTCTGTGGCTTTGCTCAGCAGCTCCTGACAAAGATGCTGGCTGCTTTCTGGGCTCACTTTAAAAATGCATCCAGCAACCTGGCCATGTCTGTGGTTCCAGTTAAGCTAGAAGAGAGCAGCCTTTGCACTGATCACCTGGGTGGGAAGTGTCAGAACATTTGCTGCAATGACCACAGCTGAAGCTAAGTTTTGGTCACTCCTATCAGCAGCGACTAACGTTAACCATGTGGTGAAGAAAGTCAGAGGCAAGGTTTTCTTTACCTCACTACCTCTTGCCTGGAAGGTGAGCAAGAGCCATCCTGGGCACTGCTCCCACTCCCTGAAGCTTTTGTCACCCCATCCCTGAGCCCTGCATGTGTCCCTGCACGCGGCCAGATAGGAAGCAGCTCCCACAGCTGCTCACTGAAGTTTTGGCTCAGTGAAGCTCGGTGGGGACCAAACCATTTGGGGCCGCTGGGATACAGCAACAAACCCTGTGGCAGCTGTGCCCATGCAATGTGCTCATCAGAGAGTGCTGTGATGGCCAGCTTTGCCTCATCCCCAGAGAAGTGACAGTGGTTAAGTAATCCCAGTGTTAATGCTGGTGGAGTCAGTTCAGTGAAGCAGCCTGGGTGGTGCCATGCTGGTGCTGGGAACACCTCCAACCAGCTGAGCCTCCCCCTGTGGCTTTTTTAGATCCTCTGGGACAGTCATGTGCATTTATGGCCAGCTCAGAAGAAAACAAGTGGCAAGCTTTGACCTCAGGCTCTCCTCTGGTTTCCTTGAAGGCTGAGGATGAGGCTCCAAGATGGGTTGCCACAATAAGACCATCGTGGGGGTTTGAAGGGAGACCAGGCAACCATCACAGGAAGGTGCAGGCAAGCTGAGATACAGCATGTGACAGGGCAGCAGGGCTGATGTCCCCATCACAGCCCCATGCACATCGGGGCTGGTGCCATGTGCTTCAGAACATTTGTTTTGCTCCAGGTCAGCAAATCAACAGAGTTGTAAGAGGCAACCCAACAAATCCTTGCTCTGCCATTGCTTCCTCTTGCTCTCCACTCACAGCCACCTTCCCCCACCCCCAGCAGGGCCAGGGAATCTCTTTGCCCTGGTGATCTTTAGCCTGAGTCTCTCTGCAGCTGAAGCAGGCACATTACACCAGTCCCATAGCTACTGCCAGACCATCCCAGATGTGCCAGAGCCCAGCTTTAAGGGCTGAATTCTAGATATTCATGCATCATTGAAAGGCTTCAGCATTTAAGCTCTTAAACGCTTTTTCAGCAGCAGGACACCACCAGAAAATGGGACTGATACTTGAGGTTCTCATGTCATGCCCTTTACTGTAACTCAAAGCCCTTGGGCTGGCACAGGACAATAAAATCTTTTAAATTTACCAAATTACCAACAAAATCTCACCTGTTTTTACAGGCAACATCTATCAGTCTCTGCTTTTCAGATCTTCCCAGTCAAGCACATTCCCTCTGCAGCACAGAAAGGAACTTCAAACTCCAGCTTCCCAGGAGCCCATTTAACAGTGAGCTGTAGGGACAAGGAGGAATTCCAGCAGAAAGCAAATTAAGCACTTTATAACTCACCTCTGGATTGATTTATATGGCAAAGGCTACCCTTTGGCAGATCCCTGAAGCAAACACCTTCAAACGACCTGTGCATGAAGTCAGGAGAGGCAAATCCTTAAAGTCAAAGGTGGGGCTAAAATGTGCACAAAACCCTCACACCCCTCAAAACTGCCATTTGAGAGATGGACTCCCAGAGTCCCCCAAACCTGAGCTGCTGGAACCTGAGGGACAAGACTGAGCTCTCCAAACACTAGAGTAGGTGGAACTACTTTATGCCCAGCAAAGCCAAGTGCTGTGCTCAGTGTTACATTTTTTAGGATTTGATTTCTCAGCACTAATGTTCATTTCAAAACAAGAAGTTTCACTCCATCTCTTCTGGGACTCCTAAAGCTCTCATGTTTGTATTACATCCCCTGCAGAGGGAGCAAGGGGTGGTGGGGAAGTGCTGGAGCCAAATATTTCCCCTTTTGCAGTGCACTGGAGAACGTGTGGTGACACCTCTGCTCAAAGCTAAAGGCCTTGTTTAGACAAGACGTGGCAAACACGAGGCCCCTGCCCTGGTGGAACAGTTTTGGTGGCTGGGACAAGGTCAAATATCAACTTTTAGAATTTGTATGGGGTGTGTGGGGGGGAAGTGTCCATGGTTTCCCTGTATCTCCAGCCTGAGGCTTTGCATCCCCTGGGGAGACATCATGCCTTGGCTTCCAACCCACCAAATTGAACTGTCAGATTAAGGAATGGCAAGACAGATGCATACGACTAACATTTGGCAGCCAGGCCAAGGCAATGTCTCTCTCCACCATCATTCGAGTAATCTCTCCTTGGAAGAGAACCAGATGAATGTTCCCGTGGCTCAGATGGTTCCAGGAGAAACAACTTGTAAACAGCAGCAGAAACTGTGCCAGCAAATACCAAAAGGAAAACCATGCCAATTCAGCAACGATTTTGGAGCTGACTCCAGCTCTACACTCTAATGGAGGTTAGAAATTACCATATCCATGCAGCTCCCTGTCCCACTGCGGCTGCTGAAGAGCACCACAGACCTCATGGGGTGCACCTCACTGTGCAACGCCATCAAACACCACATAGACCTTTCCCTCCTGATCCCATCTGCTGATCATGTCGTGCAAGAGGCGTGGTTGCCCTCAACAGTATCATCATTCACAAAACAGCTAAGGGTGTTGTTGCTCATCCCCACCTTGAGGCCTATCAGACCCTTGGGAAGGGATGTGTTGCAGTAACACCTGGCAACCCCAAAGTGCTTCAGGAACCACTCAGTTGGTCTCAGCCCCCATCAGCTATGCAGCCCCCTGCTCCCATGCAATAGAGTTCATGGATAATTATCCATTGATCCAATAAAAGGGCTTTTAGCCCTTCGCTCCACCTTTCTTTAATACTAGTGCCTGGCAAGTCACACTCTGCAAGCAGGATCTCACTGTGCTGCATCACTGCTGAGAAGTGCACACATCCAGGGGGGTGAAAGGACCAACACCCTGAAGATGCAGCTATGCTGTCACTGCGAGAAACGCACACAGAGATCCTGTACTCAAAGTGGTAGACAACAACAAAAGAGCAGTGAAGGGTATGACCTGCCTCTGAAGCCCAGGCAGAGGGATAGACTATGGAAGTTCTCAGATGCTTTCTAGCAACCTCAACTCTCCCTATTTAAGCAAAGTTGTCCCCAGACAAACCTTCCATCTGCATCTCTAATTACCATATGCGATTTAATCTATAGTTCTCTGGATTTCCAAACTCCAAGCCCATGGTGATCACACAGCCAACAGTGGAAATTGCATCCCCATTCACTTAGAATAGAATCAAATAAGCCAGGCTGGAAGAGACCTCAAAGATCATCCACTCCAACCTATCACCCAGCCCTATCCAACAGCACTAAGTAGTGCCCAAAGCTCAGGGATGAAGAGTCCTCCTGCAACCATACCATGAGTGTCAATTAAAACAGACTATGAGGAAGAGGAGGTCAGTGTTATTTCAGTTCACCCTAATGCCACACTCACAGAGGTTAACAGGTAGCTTCTTACCCAGACTGTCTCTGCATCTGGTATCCACCAACATGAAGCTCCTCCTGTCTCACTACTCAGGCTCTTCAAAGCTTAAGCCTGAAGGATCAAACAGCTATTTATATATTGAGAGAGATAAATCATACACAATAAAAGGCACAAATTCAGCTATTTCTCCCTTTAACAGAGATGGAAGTTGTTCATCCAAATACTGAAGCAAAACTAAGCATGTGACCCACAGGCTATCCCCAGTGCCAGACCTGTAAGAAGCTATAAAGCACACAGGATACCTAAACCCTTCCCACAGGAGATTTGCAGTCACCAGCTGCACAAGCCCAGCTGGGGAAATGCTACACTAAAGCCCTGCTGCCAGATCAATGTACAAAATGAAACAGCAGAACATGACTGGAGGAAGTGAGAATAAGGCCTGAGATTTCCATGGCCCTTGACTTTAGCCCTACAGGTTCTGCGCCACATAACCACATCCCAGATCTTTTCTCCATCCCTGTGTGCAAATCCCATTATCAAGTGGAGCTATCTGGAAGGCTGAAGAGCTTTGGGACTTGGAACTCTTGGGAACACTGTTCTGCTCTGGTTGATGGAGTGGAGAAACAGGGCTTCTGAAAAGCAACAGCCTGTAACAACTACATTTATCTTTCAGGGCTCCTTAACTCTCCTCTAGCCAGATCCATGATTTGCTACACAATGTGTGGAGGAATCATTTCCACCCTCAGTCTCCAGAAAAGCAGTTCTGCAGCGTGGGCTGATCAGCCACTGCAATAGCCCCCCCATCCATCACATAAATCTAGTGCCTTCAATGACATCATGCCAGAAAACTGAAATGTAAGTCAGATGGTGAAGGCATTAATGGCAGCACTGTAAAGGCTCAACAATGCAAACCTTCCCAAAATGAACTGTCTTGACCTTCACCGGGCTGACAATACAAGTGTGACATCATGTGCAAACGAGCTTTAAATTTAAACCAGGTGCAGAGAGCTGCCAGCATCATGTGGCTGCTGTGGAAGCCACTAACACACCAGCAGCGATGCTGGAGGCAAAAGAAATGCCCAGCAGAGACAGGACCCACTCAGCAACACAAATAGGTACCAGCAGCTGCTGTAGGGCAAGACCAAATTCTGCATCACACTTCAAAAAGCTGGGCCCTGTGGTAGTTGGTACCAGTTCTAGTTGGGGCAAGCATCAATAAGTAAACACAGCTTTGCTGGGATTCTTCTCCATGCGTGAGCATTCCTGCAGTGCTGGAATGGAGCCAGCAGCACAACAACGACGTTCTGCCCTTTTTTTGCTGCTATTCAGGACTCCCTCAGACCTTGCAAAGCACTTGGAGCTGTTGCTCACAGGTTGTCAGCCACAGCTATGAGAGCAACATGATTTACAGTCAAAAGCACATCCCTGCTCCAGAGCCCTTCCGGCACAGCCATCACCCCATAGTGAAATGTTCTGCCTTCCAGGACTGAATTGGTTTAAGCTGACTAGGAGGGATGAGGGACACAGGATGGGGGAAATGGGGCTACCTACCCCACCTCCAAAGTGGCACAGAGCAACTGAACAAGCTGGATTGTATACACCATGCTCAGGTCATTGCTCACTATGACAGGAAAGGGATTGCCTGGGGTTTAGGGGACCGGCAATATATTCTTTAACTTGTAAGGTGTCCTGTTCCAGAATTTTTTGTGTTTCTTCTCCAGTTTCCAGGCTGGGGTTTGTCTCTTTTGTTCCAGTTTGTACACAGTGGTGACAGTTTTAATTTTCATCTGCTGTGTATGCTGGTACCTTCTCCTATTTTTGGGAGGGGATGGGGGGGGTAGGTGTTGGACTTGGTTTTTCGGTTGGTTGGATTTGTTTGTTTTTTTAAAACAATTTTGTATAAACAGAAGAGTCAATTTTCCTTATTTCAACTGACATTTCAGCCTTCCCAACTCCCTTCCTCCTTGCCCACCCAGAGGGGATATGGGGAGAGGGAAAGGGAAGAAGAAAACCCCTCTGTTGTAGCTGGACTGCTGGGATTCAGCCATTAGCTGAGTTAAAATCAAGACATGGGCTGACCCTTGACTAGCTGCTCACAGAGGTCCTTCCCAGAGAGGTATCCAGGAATAGTTTTTCGCCTCACTTTGCACTGCCAGGCCAGCCAGGTACTCACTGTCTGTGGTGTGAATGCAGCTGAATGCACAATTACAGCCTCTGAGATCTCTTCTGCCTCTGGATTTGCAGAGGGGAGCAGAACAGTGGACAGAGGCAGGTCTGCTGTCAGTGAAATCAATACCTGAAAGGACATCAACTGCTGTAACAGTTCTTTTCTGCAGAAATATAGTTCCAAGAGCTGAAGCATGGAGAATAGATAGGTCCAGGAGCAGCAAATCGCAACAGTTTCCCAGACCGCATCTCACATCTGTTTTAAGCAGATTGCTACAAGACATCGCCCACAGAACAGAGAGGGGGTCACACAGAACTGCGTAGATGAAGGACACATGTTAGAGCACAAATATGCCACCACCATCAAGGCACCAGTGGTTTCTAAGAACGACCTCTTTCCATGGCAGGAGTGATGCTATCACCCAAGCTGGGGCCGGCTGCAATGCCGCTGCATGTCAAGAACTGCCCACAGCCATAGAGGACCACACTCAGTTATTTCAATAAGCAGGCATAATGCACACAAAGCAAAGGTTACAATCACAGGGCTCACACAAGTACTGTTTTTATTTTCAAAGGGTTTTGGGAACGTGGCCTGGCTGTTCCACAGGCAATATGAAGGAAGGAGAGCTCAAAACAGGAAAGCTGCTGTGCAACATACAGGTCTGACAGGAGAGAGGCAAGTTTTTCATACAGGTAATGATTCATTTCTTTTAAGAATTTCAGTCCCACATGAGGCATGGTTGGATGATCACTACCAAAACATAGATAATGTCCCCCCCAAACTAGAAATTAGGCAGCACTTGATGTGGTTTAATGGCTATAGTGGTCTTTGGTTGACAGTTAGACTCAATGATGTTAGAGGTCTTTCACAAATAAAAGTATTCTATGATTAGAAAGTAGCAGTAAAGGTATCCAAAGGTTTTTCAGCATGCAGAGCAACTACAACTAACTCTTTCAACAGAAAGAGCTGACAGAAAGTCAACTGTGAAACCATTTTAGGTGAAGAGCTAAATTAAGTTTAATTGAGAAAGGAGGTCTACAATGATCACTGCCATTTCAGCTCCTGGACTGTTCGAATTTCAATCTTTAATTAAGAGTACATTGGAGTGCTTACTATAGAAATATTAATTTTCAACTCCTTTGGTGAACAAAGGTGCTTCTGTTGGAAACAGCCTTGATTAACCTTCAACACATCCCCAAAAATACTTGGTCAATACATCTACCTTTCTCTGGCTTTTATAGAAATAAAAGAATAGGACAAAAGGACAGGATTGCAAGGGCAGGAATTATGGCACTTCAAGTACATTGCATGTGACATAAATTGTTTAGGAGCTCAAATCAGTCTGGTCCTCCTCATACTATGAAGATGCCTCCATTTTTCAGAAAGACAAATTTGTACAAAAAACAAGATGGGCACACAAAAAAAGGTCTATGTGTAGCAGTAACGAGCAGTGATAGGCACAGAGGGAAAAGCAGGCCTACAGAGCATCGATAAAGTTGTGCATGCCCTGATCCAAACTCTCACCCTGGCTGCTCTTGGATCACTCAGACTGTCTGGCTCATCATAGAATAGTAGGGGTGGGAAGGAGATCACCTAGTCCAGCCTGCCGGGGCAGGGTCACTTAAAGCAGGCTGCAAATGGCATGTTCCTGCTCAGTGCCATGTATATGGCATTAATGAAAAATTCAAGTGAAGGAGCTGGTGAAAAGAGGGACAGAGAGGGTGAAGGGAAAGGTGAAAGATACAGACGTGGCACTTTGGGACATGTTTTAATGGCCATGGTGGTGTTAGGTCAAAGGTTGGACTCGATGATCTTAGAAGTCTTTTCCAAGCAAAACAATTCTATGCTTCTGTGAAAGGAGGGACAGTTCCATGGCATCTCAATTTTCGCTAAACAGGGACACAAGAGAGAATTTAAACCAAACTTATTGGCACAAAAATCAATATATTCACACAGAAACTGCTTAGAAACATGGGAATATAACATGAGCATTTGCCACACTACAGAGGCAGGACAGGGACACTTCTGCATTTCAGTACCAGTTACTACAATGCTGTTTACAAAAGGCACTCTCCACACCCAGCTTACCACAGTCCACTGGAAATTTGAGCAGCCTTCAAATGGACAAAGAATGGAAATAGGAGAAAGAGAGAAAAATCAAAGGCAGGCAATTAATTTTCCTCTCTTACACTGTTGCTCTCATTCAACTGGGGAAAGGCAACCTTTCTGAGGGAGTTCAGAAATGTGGCAGGTCCCTCCATCCATTCCTGTCAAGTCTTCTGAAAAGGCTGAAAAATGCTAACTGCAGGCAATAAAACAGGAACAGTGAAATGTGTAAATCTGAAAATTCAGGGGAAAAAAAAGAATACATAAAATATACATTTAGCAAAATGCAAGTTGCTGAATATGTGAGCTGAGGGCTCTGGATTAGAGGCCTGTTTTGCGCAAAAAAATCCTGCTAGGGCACAACTGTAGTGACACCTTTACAGGGACACAACAAACAGAACAGTCTGTCAGAGGCAAGAAGGATAAAACCAGTGTCTTTGCTTTTTCACTGTGGAGAACACTCACACCTTTTTATGAGTCTGAAAACAGGAGTTCTTTCTGCCCCTCTCCTTCTCTCTATATTTTAAGTTATGCATCACAGAAACTTAAAAGGAGCAGTATTTCTAACTCTCCTCCAGATGAAAAATGACCCCCTGTGCTGCCAGCCTTTCTGCACGACAGCCAAAATGTAATAATAGAGCTCCAGCAGAGGTGTGAACTGCTGCCATTCATCCTCTCCCAGTATTAGCTTCATACACTGGAATTCATCTTTCCAAAGTCAAGCTATGAGGATAGCTGGTTAATAGCCAGGCTAGTTAAGGTAATACTTGAGGATTAAAACCAATAGTGAAGTGATTTCTGTAGCATCAGAGGAATCAACTTAAAATTAACACTGTGTTGGAGTGAACAACTGTGTTCTTTCAGTCACAGTTTAAGATGATGCACACAAGCCCAACTGGCTGTCCATGAAGAGAACATTTCAGTGCAGGGCAAGACTCAGCTTTTTCAGGGTAAAGGGCAAAAGCTTAGCAAAACTTTCTGCACCATCACAGCTAATCAAAGCCTTCAGTGTTAAGTCTTTCTAGTTAGAGTTTAAACAAAGCGATTGCAATGATTACAAGTATTGATAGCAAGCCACACGAGTCTATGAGAAATCTTCCATAAAATTTCCAATAAATATTCCTTTTAAATTCTAGTATCTGAAAAATACCCAGACTCCACAGTTCATTCTCAAGAACGTAAGGTCTCCTGTTTTCCTAAGAAGTTCTGGTTCACTTAGATAGAAAATAATTTCTGGATGTGCAGCTGTCATTGCTTTCTCAAGGTACATTGCTTTTATAAAGTAAATATTTAGCTTTTTACACTGCTGCCAGAGATACCCTGAGTGGCTGAATCCCTACAGTGTAAGTAAGCTGGCGAAACACAGCTATTAAGGGTACAGGCAGGAAGGGAGCTGTCACTGGTTAAACAAGAGTTAAACAAGCTGGGAGAACTGCAAGAATAAAGGCAAGATGGGGAGCCTCAACCTTTACAACTTGCACAAGGCTGAGAAAGCCTGATGGATCCCTTTATCAGAGGCAGCCATAGACCCCTTAAGTTAGAGGCTTCCCCTGTGCACAGACACACACACACACACATTTTAACCTGCTGATGTAAAACTGATGGGCAAAGTGTGAGGCTTGGGGAGAAAAATGTGCTGATCTAATAGCTGGTGCTCCTACCAGCCCCCTAAGTTTTCCAGTCCTGTAAGTGAACTCGCTCAGCTCAGGTAATGTGTCACATTGGTTTTCTGCTAGTAAAACATGCTGACCAGGAACCACAGAAACAGTTGTAAGCCTCTGTCCCAGAGTACACATACTGTTTCTGGTACCAACAAACTATTGGATGTCTCACCTTGAGTTGTGAAACCTCTGCTATTATGAACTCTATTATAAACAACTGCAGATTTTCCCAGGGATCCTTTTCTTTTGGATTCTACCAAAACTTCCAAGTTTGTTCCCAGGCTTCACCACATATGCCTATATCTATGTTAAACTCCTAAGCAGAATATTCCCCAAGCAAGAAAGATTCCTGAAGCAACATAGAGCTGCACCACCTGGGTACCTTCAGGCTATCAAAAATGAAAAGTATCTTACAGATCCTGAGAGAGCTGAGTGTTCTTTTGCCATGAGGAATCCTAGGGTTTTTTTTTAGGTCAGGAACAGAGGTGCTGACTCCAGCTCTGCTCTTTGCTATTCCTTTTAGGCAGGTGAGGATCAAGCTCATTTCCTCAGGGTTATGTTGAAGTTGGCACGTCAATCAGCATTCTCCAAATTCAGTGTGACATAATTTAAAAAGTTATAGCGCAGACCCGCTGCTAAGAAGTTGGAAATGCCAGGCTCAGGGGCAGCTCCCCTATCTCAGCTGATAAAACATAAGTCAATATGCTAGCAGAGATGTCTCAGCAGGACTTTCTAGCAATAGTCAATTGATTTTCTAACTGTGCAACTTACAGGCAGAAAAAATATTTAAATATCACTTACTAGCTGCTTTCATGTAACATAAATGTCTCACTTTGCTGCGACTCACTTGTGTCTTATTTCACATCTCAGATGTCAAAGTATTAAGCTAAATTAAAAGAAATATCACATCTGGAAATAATGAAGATCTTGCCCACTCTCTAGATGTTGCCATTTCAGGCTGAGATCTGATTTCTAAACTTTCCACAAGCCGTTTCTGTGGAGGCTTAGCTTCCTTAGGACCAAGTCTCTAATGAGATTAGGCTATTTTAAAGATATCAGATCCCATCTGACAGAAACAAAATTTTAAAATTTTACCACAGTATCAGCCACTTCTCTCATTCTATTAATAGAAGGAACTTTTGGGGTGGGCACTCAATAACACATTTAACAGAGCCCAGCTGGCACTGAAAACAGCATTCACATTTCATTTAAACACACCAAACAAACAACAACAAAAACACTCACAAAAGAAAAGAACTAAAGGAGTTCTTAAAGAGAGACATATAAATTTGTAAACACTGTATTAAAAAAACCCCAAAACAATCAAATACTATCACAATGTGCCCATTAAACTGGGCTAAGGTAGTTGGTTTCTGGACCCATGTTAGGATAAATAAGGGTAAACATTTGGAATCATCAAGTTCTTAATATTAACTGGCTGAAAGTTTGAAAGTTAGTCAAGCAACAGAGTTCTTTCATGGATTAGGATGACGTGAAAGACAATGCAGCAGCATCATGGCATAAGTGCACACATCACGATACAGGTATCATGACTGATGCAGTATCTATCTCACTGTCTTTAAAAAAGAAGTTATTTCTTGTTCACCACATGTATTAAACCATTTTTGCATTCCAGAAATTCTCAAGGGACCTTTTAACCTGTAACAGTTATGTCATTAAAAACTAATACTTTAGAATGGCAAAGAATGCTTGTCCAGTAACTGAAGAGAATGACTCAAAATTAAAAGGTGGAACATCAGTGATGCAGTGGAAAAGAGCGTATTTTCTTCCAGAAACAGCTTTGGTCAGCGTTCTCTTTAGGATGTCCAGCGTTCATTTCAGTAGTTTTGACACACCTCTGGTTCTTGCTGTCCTTCTGAAGCTCAGTTGAGACAGCAGCAATAGGCTCTTATTGATCAACCCAGTTGAAAATGATAAGAACTAAACTGAGAAGGCCAACACAAACACCAAAAATAACCAGTGCACATGCCTGCAAAGAAAAGCAAAAAGCAGTGTTTTACTGAAGGAAGCATTTAACATTTCTAAGACTTCTAACTAATGATCAAAAAACCTGTAAGAACAGATTTAAATAGTGTCTTTTAAAATAATCTTTAGTGTTTCAAATTACTCAGTCTTCAAAGCACGAAGTATCTGCTTAGGGGGGAAATCTCAGCTAAACTTGCTCTGGGATAGTTTCACTGGGAATTCAGAGCAGTCTGGTTTGCTTCCTCACACCATCTGTCTGAAAGACACCAAAATAAACCATTTGCCCTTTACAACTCTGACTGAATTAAGAAATTGAATTTGTATTTTATTCAAAATATAATTCAAGTTGCAATGGATTCTTTACATTTTTGGATAGCCAGATGACAAGAGACAGCAGCTTGCTGATTTATAATAAAGTCCCAAATCTGTTTGAAATAGTCAAGAATTGACATGGTTAGGGAGCATCACTACTACATTTTCTTTCAGATGCCCTTTTTTTGTCAGTAAAGAGCAGCCCTATGAACCCTAAGAAGGGCTGAAGGACAATGCACGAACAGTTTTTTATCATTCTAGCCACTGTTGTGAAGCTGCTTTGCTCAGCAGTGGTTAAAATGAAGATAGTTGCAGTGCACAAAGCAGGCTGTTGCACTAATTCCAACCAGAACTCAACCTACTACAGCAAATGAGAAATCACAAAGAGGAGAGAAAAAAAAGAAAAAGGACAAGAAGAAAAAGAGAAGATGTTTTTGAGAAGGCTCGTATAGAAAACAAGCATAAACACCATCTCACTTAAATGCATTTTGGCTTTGTCCCAGCTGCCCAGACATCAGAGTAATGCATAAAAACTGAGGAGAAATTGGATTAAAAGCAAACATCTGAAAACTGTAGGGAAAAGCATGTACTCAGATCAACAGTCAAAGCACATGGACAGACCGCTAGTCAAAAATGCCTTGTGATGAAACAGTCTCAGAAAGACTAGAGCTATCATGAAGGATAAAACACAATGCTCCCAGATTGTGTGAACTACAGGGAAAACAAGAACTTTGCCCCTTGGCTTTCATGCTCTACAGCATATTAAGATGCACCTAAAGTAATCCTGTTTAATTAGCACACTTAAAAAAAAAATAAAAAAGCATACCCCAAGTTTTTGTGGCGATAGAAAGTCCTCTCTGCTAAGTTTAAGATAAAAGAGTCCAGGATATACAAAAAGCAAACATGTTGATGTGGTTGAACCTTTAGAAAACAGAAAGCAAGATTAGAGCAAGGTTGTTAACTTATTATAATACTGATTTTCTTAAAAGAAATACTAAAAAAAAAAAAAAAAAAAAAAACCCCCAAAAAA
>VWZI01013327.1:543278-562823 GCA_013396835.1 Psilopogon haemacephalus | reverse complement strand
TCAATACATGTTTTTAATTTACAATTAAATTGAGTTTTCAAATATAAATGTGTTTCTGTGTGGGTGCGTGCATGCAGAAAGGAAAAACCAAGTCAGCAAAATTCAATTTAAGGAGGAAAAAGAAGGAAAAAAAATAACCAAAGAAAGTAAACTTTAGAAGTTCTGAATTCTCTAAATTGAAAACAATGCTGTGGGCTAGTTTTAATCTGAAATGTGTGTCAAGAGCACAAATTAGCTTAGTGGTTAGTTATTTTGGAGCTCTCATGGAACATATGCAAATATGTGGTCTTTGATCAATCACTTGACAAGTGAATAAGATACACAAGCCTAGATGTGACCCAAATATTGCAGTCTGCAAAGCATTAGCATTACCATTGCCTATGCCAGCTTCCAAGCGTTCCAGAGAACTTACTGGGAAATGGATCAGAGGGACTGTCAGAAGCACAGCAAACAGGATGGCTACTTTAACGGTCATGATGACAGTATCATGTGGCAGGTACCTGCTGTAACCTTGTAGCAGTTCAGAGTCCACTTTGTCTGAAAACAAAAAAAACCCAGTTGCTTTGTTAATCATTTGAGAACTAAAATAATTAGCAATGCATATTATGTTCAAATGGGTCAACGTGCTTGTGACTAATGAGGAGAGGAGGAGGGCTGCAGGTACCCATCCACTTTGGCATTTCTCATACTCTGGGACACCTAACCTCAAGAAAAATGGGAGAACTTCAGGAGCCAAGTCTCTGCAGAGCCTCTGCTGAAGCCAAAGCTACTGAAAAAAAAGTCATAAATATGAAGGACAAAGCACAAAAACGAAAGATGATGTGACATGGAGCCATGTATATTGTACAACTCACTCTGTGTGTGAAACACTCAACACTAGATTCTTTTGGTTGAACTAGAAACCAAAAACATTAATTTTGCTAAATGACCTGAATTGCGTTTCTTTTCATTCCCCCTGCCCAAAACTTTAAGTGAGATGCTAGGTAAAACTTGATTTGAAAGAAAAGCTGCAATTCCCATTTAAAGGAAGAAAGAAGTGTTCAAAACTACTACAGGTATATGCCTTTACTGGCATTAGCAATATATTGCTGGATGACATGGAGAAGGATAACTAGCATCAAGTTATACTTTCAAAAGATATTTCATATTAAGAAACAAACAACAAACAAAATAACTCCAGCCAACAACAACAAAACCCCCAAACCAAATCCCAACAACAATAACCCTAATGGCTGGAGAGCAACCATTAGCTTGTGGTGAATCACAAATTATCCATGGGGCAGCAATGTGACCTTGTGGTCAAGAAGGCCAATGGGATCCTGGGGTATATTAAGAAGAGTGTATCCAATCCAGCAGATCAAGGGAGGTTCTCCTTCCCCTCTACTCTGCCCTGGTGAGACCCCATCTTGAGTATTGCATTCAGTTTTGGGCTCCCCAGTTTAAGAGGGACAGGGATCTGCTGGAGAGGGTCTAGCAGAGGGCTACAAGGATGATTAGAGGAGTGGAGGGCATGCCTTATGAGGAGAAGCTGAGGGACCTGGGGCTTTTTAGTCTGGAGAAGATAAGACTGAGAAGGGATTTAATAAATGTTTATAAATATCTGGGGGTCAGGTTGGGGGGGACAGGTTGTGGGGAACAGGCTCTTCTCAGTTGCTGTGATAGGACAAGGAGCAATGGATGTAAGCTGCAGCACAGCAGGTTCCAGCTCAACGCAAGGGGCAACTTCTTGACTGTAAGGGTCACAGGGCACTAGAACAGGCTCCCAAGAGAGGTTGTGGAGTCTCCTTCTCTGGAGACTTTCAAGGCCTGTCTGGATTCATTCCTCTGTGGCCTAAGCCTGCTCTGGCAGGGAGGTTGGACTCGACCTCTTCGGGTCCTTTCCAATCCCTGACATCCTGTGATCCCCTCCCCACCAACAACCCACATAATCCTCCCCAAATAACTCCAGAAATATTGACATTTTCTATATGGCAAATGAGCAGACATGTGCCACACAAGGACACTTGAAGGCTGTCAGTCTGCATTCTCACAGCATCCAGACAAGAACAGAGGATTGCACTGGCAATGCACCCAAACAGGCTGAACACTTCCAAACGACAGCTCTGCTTTCTTCAGCAGTAGGGATCTTCTGTGCTGTCCACCACGTCCAGATTTAGTTCTGCAGACCCAGCTCTTACTGTGGAATTACACAGTAATTCCACACATACAGCACCATAAGCATGACTGCTTGAAGCTGAAGTGGGGCAAGAAGCCTCACTGGTGACTTTTACCTTTTTAAGGTGACATTTTTCACTAATAGAAAAGTCAAAGCCCTTAAAGTGGTCTAGTGCCCTTTTTTTTTTTTTTTTTTCCTTTGGGGTGGGGCATACCTTGACTCTTTCCTTTTTTTGGACTCCAAAATGGACCAAAATTTCCAAAGTCTAGTTGCCATGTGAAGTTTCAAATTCACAGAAAGCAGAACATCTGAACCACTGGAAGATGAAGCAAGTCAGAGAGAAAACTCTTTCTTTGCTTCCAATTTAAAATGAAATGTTTTGTATTTTCTTGGGAACAGGGAACTCTCTAAAGAAGTAAGTTAATTAAACAAGACAACCAAAAAGTAAATAGTAAAAATGAGAAGGGAAAAAAAAAAAAAAAAAAAAAGTCTCTTACAGACATCCACTGTTGGTTTCAGTATTTCAGGCTCTTGAGTCTATGTTACTAAAAGAAATCAGGCTTGCAGAAAACAGGCTATGTTCCCAGTGAAGCAGAATAAAGGACTATGGTCTAGACAGAATCTTATTCCAAAGTAATTGTAACAGTGAAGGGAACAGGAACTGGATGTTTTCTAGGACTGCTACTGTTCTTCTTTCCCCCTTTTCTTTTTCTGTTTTATTTTGTTGAAATCTAGTCTGGAAGCAGATGGCTAGCCCTGACTGCCTACTGCATCTCTGAGAATGGCACTCAATTTTGTATTTTCCTGTAAAAACACACAAACAATGTGGAAGCAGCAATAGTGGCCTAAACACTATTCAGGGGTTTCAAGACTCCCCATGTAATTTTTCAAAGGATTCTGAGTGTCAAGGAGGAAAAGGTGCAAAATTCACAGATTGCATGGGGTTGGAAGTTACCCTCAAAGGTCATCTTGTCCAAGCCCCCTACAGGGAGCAGGGACATCTCCAAATAAATCATGCTGCCCAGGGCCACATTAAGTCTGATCTTTAATGTCTCCAAGGACAAGGCCTCAACCACATCACTGAGGAACTTGTTGCAGTATTTTACTACTCTTGTTGTAAAAGACCTCCCTTCCAAACTCCAATCTAAATCTACTTTGTGCCAGTTTATAGCCATTACCCCTCATTCTATTGCATTTCTGCACAGTCCTTCCCCAGCCTTCAGATTCCAAAATGTAGCTGTAAGGTCTCCCTGGAGTCTTCTCCTCTCCAGGCTGAACAGCCCCAGCTATCTCAGCCTGCCTGCATAGGAGAGGTGCTCCAGCCCTCCAATCATCTTTGTGGGTCCCCTCTGGACCCAGGCTAGCAGGTCCCTAGAATTCTGGAATTATTAGCTGCTGAAAGTTCTTGGTACTTTGTCAGATACTACCTGAACCTCATGATCAGGAAATATAAAACACCTTACAAGGAGAAGGAATCCCAATCAGAACACTTTTTTCTCACTGCCTTAACTACCCTTATAAGAATTTTTATTCATTCAGTCAACACAGGTTAGCATAGAATGATCCCATTAAAATGGTGAGTTTTCAGAAGACATTAGAAGAATCCCCAGAGATGACTGCAATGCATTTACATGACAGCAGTTTTATGTAACTACTGCACAAGACAGATCACCAGGTAGAGGTGATTCAACACCAAGTGCTATATGAGCAAAATACACCAGCATTTTACAGTAGCCCCAGCATGTTTCTTAGAAAAGACATCACACTGTGGTATTACGTGACAGAATACTAAAACTTCTCTATGAAACAGAGACTCACCTACTTCTGTCAAAGTTATGATAGACCTTTAAAAAAAAAAAAAAGGGCCACTACGTAGATAATGGTTCTACAATATTTCTGTGTACTTGGGAAATGCAGAAAACCAGACAGATGAAGTCATCTACATTTATACTCAGCTCAAAATCTGCATCCAGAAGTATTCATACGCCTAAAGCACAGTGAAGCACATTGCCCTATAAACTCTACAGCAAGTGAAAATGAAAGACGTCTGTAGAATTCAATAAGGCAAGTGCCATACCCCACCCACTTTTCTCTTTGGTATATTGACTTCATCACACACTATGCTAACACCTCTAAAAATATGTATTTCTTCGTTCAGTTTATCAGGCAGATACCATCTCTGGCTCCTGAGCTGCACACAAGTTATTGAAGAAAGAAAGCCTGTGCTAGGAAGCCCAAGTCAAAGCTTTTTCTTTTCAATTTTTAATCCTTCTCACATTTTTTTGTCACTGGTGTCTTGACTCCAGTGGAGGGCAATCTAGATGGACGCTTTCCCTGATTCAGACTTTCTAATCTTTTTTATGTTCCTTGACAATTTTGTTCCAGTCCTTTAGTTTGTCTTCACATCACATATAAAAAAGTGCCAGGAAGAAGTCACTTTGTGCAAATCTTCAAAGTACAGCTTTCCTAAATTCAATGATTCATAGGAAATTTTTTCCCCACCTCCAGCAGCATTTCTAGTGAAATAGGTAGCGTTAGTCACAGTTAAATTGTAAAAATACAAAACCAGAACAAAGAAGCCATACATGCTTTTGTATGCAAGCTGCACTGAACAGGGAGAACATGCTGCAAACCTTCCTGCCTACCTAACACTAGGGCTAGCTCACTGTGGGTCAAATTCCCCTCGTAAAACACAGTGGTCTCAGTGCTACTTACTTAAGAGACTACAAATGTGCTGGGGTTAAACTGATAAATGCTGCTGGAAGGCAACAGCTTTAGAACAGATCTTTCGAAATTATTGGACAAGCAGACTATTATTATCACTCCTCAAAATTTCTCACAGGCCATGATAAATCCGTTGCCAGCTTTTAAGTGAAACTACTTTACAGCCCAACCACTGGCAATCAGTAATCTAATTACTATAGCATTTGAAAACATTAGCAGACCATCAGCTACAGTTCAAAGAGCAGTATTTTGTCTGTACAACATTTTAGCTGCAAAGTTTAGCTGCACTACACATTGAGAAGTCAAGGAGATTGCAATACTTCGAAGTGTTAGGCATATTCTTAAGTCTTTACAGGAACAAGATTTCTGATGGTTCAAGAATAATGCATTTATCATTTATTAGCCTTCATTCTAAAGAACACACTTACCATAAAATGTCAGGTACCCAAACAGAGCAGATACAAAGTAAATTAGGAAACTCAGACCAATTCCTGTGACAGTTACATTCTGCATTCTGCTTTTGGATGGACTAAAACACACACACACACACACCAAAAAGGAAAAAAAAACCAAAGAGCAGAAAATTAGTGTTGCTTATCTATTGTGAACTATTAAACACAATGCAATCTACACAGCAGCTTAACTCGTTGTCTTAATTTACAGCCATAAAGCGTTTGCTGAGGTCTGTGCTGTCAGTAATATTTAGGGTTGTTAAAAGTATTTTCAATCTGGTAGTTAAGGGGTACTACTCATGCAGAATACTAACATTGTCCCCATGTTCTAAGGCATTAAGACATACCAAACTGGCTTTTAAATCAAAATGTTAATTTATACACGATGATATGTATTTAGAGCCAGGAACACAATCTGGGTCAAAAAAACCCCACTGAATTACATGTGGCCAAATGCAGATTCAGTTACAGCAATAAAAATTAACTAGCAAGTACCTTAGCAAGTGACCTTTTTTTCTCCAGATTGTCCAGGCCAGAAAAATGTACTGACATTGGTGATGAAACCATATTTGCTACTTTTCTCTCCTGTAAGAGAGGAAAAGCCAGCACAGACTAAAACTCTACATTTCTCAAAAACATGGAAACTACTTAGCTTGCATTGTTCAATGGCACTGACTTGAAAATAAAAACTGTTCTAGTTTAATGTAGGGAAAATCTGACAGAAATACTATGATTGCATTTAAATAGTGCATGTGCTTTCACACATTACCTTCGGAGCTCACAGAAGATGGGTAAGACTGAGGTGTGGCAGAGAAAAGAGAAGGCCATAGTTGGTATTGCATAAGCACTCTAAAATAGAAGAAAAACATCTTGTAGGTTGTTTGTTACTAGAGATGGCTGAAAAACCAACTGGATGAATTCAGAATTCAGTTCAAGCTTTGGGAGTGGAAATCCTTACACATTTAATATTCCAACACAGAATGGCATCTCTGAATCATTCCACCAAAAAACTGACCTTTCCAACCAGTATCTCTTCAAGTGGTAGTCCACAGCTTACTATTTTGTGATCAGGAGAGGTCACTCTGTGCACGAGGCAGTAACTGAAAGATTCTAAAAAGCTGTATTAAGGCTAAGCACTTATGCAAAAAGACTAAAATTTGCCCCAAAGTCAGTGCATAGTTTGAGAAGTTATCTAAGAAGTTTTCTGCGTTCTAATATCCATAGCTACCTGTTAAATTGCCGATTCCTTTGTCCTGACTTCACTATTTTTCTTATTACTCCTTCACAAAAATGTGGGCACGGGATCCAGAAAATAGAGCACGCTTTGGCATCTGAAGTTTCAATGTAGTTATGTAATTAAACTTGCGACCACAAAATCAGTGGTGTATTATTCCAAAAACTTGTCACAGAAGAGATGAATCATCTTGTACAGCTTACTTCAACTGCCAAGTGGAATAAGCTAAATTATAACAAACACTTTTGTGCCGCCATAATCAGGCCCATACTGGTAAAAATATGCCACTTTCTAACAATAAACTAAAAGCTAAAGAAGAAGTAGAGATGAGTCCCAAGATTCTTCAGAGCACAAAAGGACAGACAAAAGGCCAGAATCTCATGGTGCATGGTTGTGGTCAAAGCAAGATTTCTTTGATCTACAGATAACATTTGTCACATGTTTGACTTGCCCAAGTTTCTGCCCCCTCCTTCCCCGCTCTTTTTCCTGGGAAGGTGGGAGTGGATTTTGGTTTTCTTCCAGAAAAATGCAACCAACTGTGTCTCTCCTAAATTTCACTGCTGCAGGCCTGTTCCAGATTTATTTTTCCCTTTTTCCCTTTCTCCTCACTTCACAGAGGCTTCCTCTCCTGCAAGTCTTGATAGGTGGTGATATGATTTAAATGCCACATGAATTGGCAAATACCACAGTAAGGAACAAGCTTCAGGTAAGAAAAAAACTAAGGTTAGGTCCAGGCAGTTTCAGGAAGCCTGTTCTCCCTTTCCAGGAACAACCAAGAAGCGCTGACTTCCAGCTCAGAGTATATTAAGTAGGCTAGATCTGACTGCACCATAAGGCTGACCACTGCTGCATCTCTTAGAATTTATATTTCTGTCATACTAGCAAAATGTTAGCATTTATGAAAACTTGGACAGTCAGCCTTCATTTTAAAAAATAGTGTGACTGGATAACACTTGGCAGCAGGTAAAGGAAATATTTCAGCAGCCTATATATAACCAGTTTTACAGAAGAATAGCTTACCCTGGATCAAATTTAAACCCCAATTCTTTGAAAACCCCCACCCTCTTGTATGCTTGTGAATTGTTAGTAGAGATTACCTCTTTTGAAAGATGAAAGAGCTTTGCTTTACAATCCCCAGTAGAATTTGAAACCTGTAAGATATATATGCAAAAATATGACATAATGAAAGAATAAATTCAAACCACAGATGTGAAACTTTCTGGTTTCTGTGATGGTTAAAGAGAGAAGAAATTTATATTACAAGTAATTCTGAAAGTGTTAATGTGAAAAAAAAAACCCCACATTAGAGTTCCTAATAAAATTAGAAAAGTCCAAAACAGCAAACACTTTACCTGTAAAGTCTCTATGGAACTACTTAGAGGTAGAGGACAAGGGATCGACCATTTTTTTACCATGATCTGCAAAGACAAAATATTTAACATATTAAGTTGTGCCAGGGGAGGTTTAGATCAGATATTAGGAAAAATTTCTTCACAGAAACAGTGGTCAGACATCGGAATAGGTTGCTCAGAGAGGTGGGTGAAGTTGTCATCCCTGAAGGTGTTCAAGAAATCTGTGAACATTGCACTTCAGGACATGGTTTAATGGCCATGGTGGTGTTACACCAGTGGTTGGACTCGATGATCTTAGAGGGCTTTTCCAACCAAAACAACTCTGTGATTCTATGAATGACATAATCCCACTCCCCCCACCCCCCAGTTTAAGTTTAGATATATGCAGCTAACATATCAAACTGATGGTATATAAAGCAGGGAGCCACACCAATAGTAAATTAACAGGCTTGACTGGTAGACAGGCCACAAGAAGGAGACTTTTGACAGAAAAACTTGTCAGTGCCATTCTGTACAGCTGCTTACCACACACAGCTGGTAGCCTTATGGCTTGCCTGTCTGGAGTGGTGCACTGAAATGAGTTCTGACATGAACTGAAACACAACCAGCACTCTGCAGCCATGCTCTGTGCTCCACACTAAGTGCCTCCCATACAGAAGAGCTGCTGTGTTAGCTATCCCAGGCTCCTTGCCTAAGCAGACAAGCCCTTAACAGAGATAGAGCAGAGCCTAGGGCTAATCTTAAAAGGCAGGAACATATGGTTTGGACTAGAAAGCAAAGGAAAAACAATAAATGCAATTATTGTCCCAGAATGTCATTGGGGCTTTAGCTACACCCTGCTGGTTTAGGGACTGCCAAGTAAGAGGACTGAAAATCAAAGGGAAATTAAAGTAAGAAATGTTACCTCCTTTTGCAGGAGCCTAGTTTAAAATGACAGTGGCATTGCTCTCCTCACACTAATTAATTTCCTATTGTAGTTGCCTGGCTTTAGAGGTTATAATTCTTTTGAAGCCTAGAGCAAATAATTAAAAACTTAATTAAAGACTCAGATTCATGAGAATAATAACATGAAGAGAGCACTTCTCCTGGCTCAGAGGACTACTTTTTGCTTGCAGTCAAGTGGTGTTTCCCAGAGGATAAGGATTAGATGCTCCCTCTTGTCACCAGGCCAGAAGAAACAAACAATGCTACCTCCGGACAAAACGTGGGGAAACGAAACCAAGTCCGTTGTGGCAATAACATGTGGCAATAACTGCATAGTAGGAACAGCTCAAGTCTTGGAACTAGGCAGCAGCTTGCTCAGCAGCAGTCTGTGAACTTTGTGAAAGTGGGAGTATCAATGGAAATCCTCCTACCATGTTTCTACCACTAAACGGACACTGGTGTATACACATACATAAATAAAGATACCAGGAGATCTGTTCTTACCTGCCTATTGATTGACTAAACTGCCTCCCTCTGTGCAATGTGAACTGCAGCCTCATCTGAGGAAGGGCATAAAAAGGGACAAGAGCATGCTGGTAACACTTGACGAAGTTCAACAGAATAATAAACAAGAGAGAAAGAAAAGGGCAAGACACTAAAATACAACCTGGGCCCACACATATGTATGACTGCCACATGAATCACCCCTGCTTCATCTCCCACTTGAGCACTAAGCAGGGAGAAGCTATGAGATGAGGCACAGATGCAGGTTGCTGCTGCACTACCACAACCGTGATGCATGGCTGTGCTATCTCCCCAGGAAGCCCAAGCCTGTGGGCCAGTTGAAGGCATTTATGAGTCTGAGCAAGAAGGCAAAATATTTTTTCAAGGAGATCTCTGTGCATTTAAAGGCACCCAGATAGGGGAAATAAAAGAGAGGCTTTGAAGGCTCCAGAATAGGGCACTTTATGGGAACTCTGGCTATGGCTGCAATAGGCTTCCTGAGCAATGAAGCTAAAGGGCAGGCTTTGGAGAAAGTAAGTGTGCCTGGCAGTGGTGGGGCAGGGTTTTCTGCAAGCTAAAGAGCAAAGATATATATAAAAATTGCAAGGGAGGAGAAGCTAAGCCAAGCCAAGCCAAACCTAAATTGCCAAAGAACATTTTTGTGAAATAAAATTAATACAGATCAAGAAGAGATTGAAATGGAAATAAAAGGAGGCAAAATTGAATGCACTAGGTGCATTAAAACCCTGTAATTTTATGTGCCCACCTGTTTAATTATTCAAATTGGTTTGGGTTTCCAATTGTACTCTAATGAAGTCCCCATCAACAGGAAAACAGTTTTAAATTGGCAGCCCAGCCCTATTAGTTGAGCAGAAATGCAGGCAGCACAACTTTCCTTAGGAACTCTAAGCCTATATCATATAAATGTTGTCTTTGAGTACAACAAACATTTGGTTTTAAGAGAAAAAACTCCTAAAACCTAAAGAATCATTTTAGTGAAAATAGAATATTTTAAATACACACTAAATACATTGCTAAAAAATTAAGCTAGAGGCTCAAGATATTCTAATACTCTCAGTAAAGCTGCTTGTTTATATGCTGCAGGGGGAAAAACATGAATCCCTTTATTCCAGCAGCACTGACAGCACTCAGTAAAGAGGGGCTCTCTGTGCATAACATCATTCATTACATATGGCAGGTTCCCAGTCTGCATCACATTTTGTTCTGGGAACATAAACAAGAGATTAGACAAATACCACCAAGAACCATTAACACAAGCTACCAATGGGGCTGTTTCCATAAAGGAAAAAAAACAACAAAAAACATTCAGGCTTCACTCTTCACCAATATTCCATACAGCAAGAGAGGCAAAAAGCAATCATATAGAATTTCTTTTCAATTAGGTTTCAAGTTAAGGGAATAATCCACTATCAGAAGCAGAAGCGTTCAGGACTTCACAGAATCTGGCTTTGAATCAGTAGTTACATACATTCATTTCTCTTCCATATCAGCTCATCTCAACTTTTTCACATTTTTCCAAGTGAGAACTACAACCAGTATACTAACTTTAAAGACAAAGATATTGAAAGCACAGAGAGGAGCTAAGTGACCTGCCCAAGCTCCACAGCAGAGCTCGAGTGGTCTCTAGACCTTTGGTTCTGTGCACTCACTAGCTCATACTGACCAAGCCATATGCTGTCTACTGCATATGCTGTCTACTTTCCTGTAGGCTGTTTTAGAACTGTGGCTTACTAGCAAAATGCCGAACAGATGGTATACACTTGAAAATGCACAGAATTATTGTATATGCAAAATATAACTGTATTACTTCCACATGACTAACACAGTTTTCTCCTGGAACAAATTAAAACCTATCTGCTGTACAGAAATTAACATTGTGCAAACTAAAACACCATTTCAACAGCACATCTCACCCACTTCAAAGCAATTAGATATGAAAACTAAACCACAGTTAATGCCTTTGAGTTTTCAGAGCTTTAAGAAGACAGAGAGAACATGTGATGAAGAGTATTAGTTTTTCTTTAAATACCAGTAACAGCTTTTAAATTTTTTAACCTCAACTAGATTTAATGTGGTAATTTCTTTGTCACTTTAAAAACAAAGACTAAGCATAAAAAATTAACCATTTCATAAGAAATCCAGCAGTTTCTCTACTCCTTCACTAGTACTTTCTATCTAGCTTGCTGATAAGAGAATCAAAACTAAACCCTAGCTTAAATCTTCCCAACCTGACATGTCTGCACTCCAGTCTTGCTCTCCCACCTGGCCCTTTTAGAGCCAAAAATTGCTTTCAAATGCATCCACACATTACAACAGCAGCAGCTTTCTTCAGAGATGCAGACATTCCCACTCACAACTACCTTCAGGCTAAGGCCTATTTCAGCATTATAGTTAATGCTTTTTCCTTTAAAAAAAAAAGAAAAAAGAAAAAAATAAAGTTCAGGAAAGGTCAAAAGTTAAAGCAATTTATAAATATTACAAATGAATTTCCATTAGGCTCTGTAGAGGCTGTGGCTGCTCCTCAATGTTCAGCTTAAGAAGAATACTTCCCTAGGTCCTACAAACACTGCAATTCCCCAGAGATACCCTAGGGAGATGTTTTGACAGCTTTGAAGCTTGGTTTTATCACATGGTTTAGTTCCTAATGGATTGCCTTGGTCTCCTGGATGGCATGTTTGTTCAACTTGCCTTCAACTCTGTTTATCCCTTTGTAAAACAGGTATTAAATGCAAGTCAATGCAAGCCAGAATGACAGAGAAGAGGGGGAACATTTTTCCAGGCTCCCAAACAAGATTCTTTTTTCTATACCTAAATGACAGAGTGTGAGTTGCTTAGTTGTACTACATATTACACATGTGCATTAACGCACTTTTTCCCTATAAAAAGAAATATAGTACAACTTAAAGGCACATTTTCCTTCTTAGATCTGCCTAGCAGGTCTCACTTTGGATATTTGGAAACATCTACCTCACTGGGGCCTTGAGAGGGTGTACATCAGGGTCAAAAAACCCCAGATGGCCCAAAGAAAAGAACTTTTCCTTTCAGCAAGAAAGAAGAATAAGGTCATTGACGTACTAATGAATCTCGTAAACTGCCTTAATGAAGTTCTAGTTTTCTTTGCCTTTTTTTGAACTCTGTCACTCCATTATACATGTAAATTTAATTTATTTGGAGTATATTAAATTTTCTTCTGCACTACTTGCAGTAAGTAATAGAAGCTAAGAAAACAGAATTCCATTACACTGCTAGTAGGGAAACAAAAGTACACATGCCAGCTCCCTTCACTGCACCGTCAGCAAAAACAAAAATATTGTTACATTTACCAGTCCAAAATATAATTATTTTAAATCTTTTCACATGCTGGAAAGTTTGTATGCTTTTCCATGTCTCAGCAAAACAAATGCAATTTGTCCAAGCAAGCACATAGTCACTCAGCTCAAGGAGAACTCTAAATTTTGCATAAAAAGTTAAGGGGGGAAAGAGAACACAGTTCATTTCAAAACAGGCTTATGAAAACATTTAAACAGTAAGAAAAAAAGAAAAAACAAAAAAGAAAAAAGATAACCTGTGCACACAGATTTTAAACTTACCACAAGAGCAAAGTACACCATAAAGAAAAATGATAAACTACTTGTGTAGCCAAGAAAGCCTGTAAAATAACAGTAAAAATAAAAGGGAATTTATAAGAAAAGTGATCCTAATGTACGGCTAAAGCTTTACATTTTAGGCATGTTTTCTATTACAGTGCTTGGTATCTGGGGCTTAGGACTCAGAATAACAACATTCCAACTGCCTGTCACAGATCATTTATGTAGTTTTGTAGGGCAGAATTAGAACTGGCTTACCACTAATGGCAGGCTGTAAGTAAATGCAGCTCTTTAATGTTCTGCTGTAAAGATTTTATTTTAGTATTGCAGACAAAATACTACTGCAACCCAAGTAATAGGTTAACTAGGCAGGGCTGGAAGGCAGAACACACTACAACAACTTAAGTGATCCACACCATCACCAACCCCCTACCAGATAAAATAAATAAATAACCCATTAATGTTTTTAAGTCTTCAATTATAATTGCTGCTAAAGCAAAATAATATTCACTTACCAATTTTAGGAAGAAGTGCAAGAGGAAAAACAATGCAGACTGAAGCAATCAGTAGCAGCAGTCTCCCATCAAGGTACCAAGACCTGTTGGAAAAATCAATTTATGATTCATACCAAAACTCAAGAGTTCTGAAAAATGCATCCCACTTAAAAACTGATCTCAGACAAATTAAGCACCAGGACAGGAAAAGTAAGTAACTTCCAGCCTCATATGCTATTTACATGACTGTATTCCTGGTTTGTACATGGTGATAGAGCTCCCAGATGGCAAGGAAGCAGAGCATTGTTATAGCAACATTTCACGGGCAAGCATCTGCATAGATCAGGGGTCTGATGTGTATGAAGTTATTTCTTGGCAGCACAATATGCAAATCCCTGCCTTTACTCAACTATGGGAAGGCAAGAGTATTTCATACCATACAGCTTTGCAACAGAAGTACTTGATTAGTATGCCAGAGATATCTTGAACTGGATTACACCAAGTACAGTATTTACACTGGAAAAACCAGCAACATTAACTCCCACTTACTGCCGCTCTTGCTCTCCAGTTTATTGCTCCTATGCGACCCTAGTTCCTTACTATTTCCAAGAGGTGTGAAACACAAAGGTATTGATTTGTTTGGAAATTCAAATTTCTCTTCTGCCCAAGCTTCATTACACTTATCATCACAGTATACAAACAGTAAAACAAATAAATCCATTTTTTGTTAATTTGAAGTGATATCTAGTGTCCAGAGATGATAAAAGAAGGAACAGCAATAAAAAAAAGTTTCTCATCTTCAACTTCGTGCCAAGTGATCACTCATACTTTTCATACATCCACAGAATTATGGGACAGAAGGGATGGAAATTACGATAATGAAATCTGTTTTAACATTTAAATATAAAACTCTGCATATGAAAAAAAAACCAAAACAAAACCCCTCCAAAAAAAAAAGGCACTGCAGAGGCATTTAAAGTCTAAATGCATTTAAAAACCTATCCAAAGTATTAAAATCTCATCTGCAAACTGAGGAAAGTACAGATGGGTAAGTTGTTAAGAAACAGAAACATCTTGAGGGTGGTGGCCTCCTAACTAGGTAATAGCCATATCCTGTACTGATAAACATCTTGCACATCAGCCTCTGACTTTACTACCTATAAACACCTTGGCCTTTGACCTTCAAGTTTATTTAGTCCAGGATATGGTTAGCACCTAATAAACAGGCAGCACCTCAAATTATCATATGGAAAGTACCACAACACCCACGTCAAAGAAAAAAATCCCATATATGCATATTATCCATCACACACCACAGATAACCACTTGTGGCACTCAATTGGAAAAAAGTACAGAACAAAACTGAGGAGAAAAATTCCAAGGCTGAGGACATCTTCACCATGTCAGAATCAAAGAAACCCTTAACTGACAACGTCCATATTATAATTCACTCAAAATACACAATTCTTTTTTAGAAACAATTAAATATTTCTATCATAGGTCTGCTACTGTGCAGTGAAAAGGCAACTTAGCCAAGATCAGCTCCCTGCTGCAGTATTCTTCATTTAGCCCTCACATGTTTCTCAACTCACTCTTTCCTTCTAGCGTGGTGGATGTTCAGATGAGGAAGAAGAGTATCATAGCAGTAAGCAAAATAATACTAAATGCTGCACTGAGTACAACTGGCACCTCTGTTTTAAGCAATTACAAGCATGCAGCAAAATGCACAGCTGCTATTCTAGCTAATGAGATCAGCAGGACAGAAAAAAAAAAGGGTCTGATTGCTTTATGGTAAATGGCAAATCATTTGTGAAAGAGGGAAAAGAAGAGAGAAATACACAATGAAGTGATGGGAAGGAGAAGAAGTAATTTTGTAAACTGCTTTATTTTAAAAGATCTAAAAAAAACCTCATTACTGGACTATTCACTGGTTATCAAAAAAATGTGTCCATTTTTTTCCTCAACATACAGTTGTAAAAATACATTTGTTTTCAAAAGGCAGAATAAATGTTTTGATATTGCTTTTAAAATCAGTTTGATCTGCAAATTTAATCCTATATGATAAAAGCCTTCCAAATACGAAATATGGAATATAAATTCTTGGCTCTACTGAAAATGCTTTGGCAGGCAGATATTGCTCATCCCTCCACCATATTTTAACTAAAAGCAGACATTTTTAAATTGCTTTAATTTCACTCCTGAATGCAACAGGACAAGAGATTCATATGTTCTAAATTAGGATCTTACTCTCAATCCATATCAATTATGTAACACACAAGCAAGACAACTTAATTGCATCAATCACATCCTCCTGACAGAGTCATTAAATGTTAACAGAGCTCTCACAAATTACAACTTTTTAACACTACCTTCATCTGAAACTATGTTCATGTCATCAAAACTATGTGGAATTTTTGTTACTGCAGAGAGAGAAAAACATTTCAACTCACAAGTAACAAGTGTTACCATGTTGCATGGTTCTGTTTTTTAACGAAAACGTGAAGATCTATCACACACTGACCCTGTTCCTTTCAACCACACCTGATTAGCTTTATTTATACAAATATTCAATATGTAAAACATTATTTAAATGTCTTTCCCAAATGTATGGCTTGGGAGGGTTTATACATATAAAAATATTTTCACAAATAACTTAAATGACACTTTTGATAAAGAAATTCTGCAGCCAAATAGCAGCATATTAGGAGCTCTAATGACTTAACAAAACCAGAACATTCATGTGACCACATCTGGAAACAGCTGGACCAATTAAAAAGTTTAATCAAGTTAGTCAATATTTGTACCTTTTGCATAAACAAGTTGCTACTAAGACTTCATATTTAATAAGCTAATTTTGTCAAATTATTTCCTACAATTTAAAAACTGTTAGTAAAAAAAAACACTCTTGGCATCTAAAAAAATGGTGCACAGGAAGAAAAAGACTGATTTACCACAGTAATTAATATGGAAAGAAGCATGAACCATAGATGTGGGCATACAAAGGTCAGCTTGTATGCATGTACCTGGAATACTGCTTGACCCCTGGATTTGAAACATTTGCTTGGGGAAAAGAATTGAGAAGTCAAACTGTGTTATACAAACATGTTTGGGAGAGTTTCTCTTGATAAAACAGAGGCAGAAACAGGATGAGACCTGGGGTGACAACCAGCTCTCACTTGAGCTGTTGTTAGTATTCCTATGGACAATTAATCCCATCTCTTTCTAAACGCAAACCTGAACTCCACTCCCATATCAAACTGTAATTTCAGCTAAGGAAGAAGTGTGGGAGGCTCTAGCACTGACAGAGCACTGAGAGTTACAATGGCTCAGATGATTTGCAATCACAGTTCAACCACTGTAACCTGTCTGCATGTCCAGGAGGGTTTGCTTCATGAAGACCTGTGCCAGGACCTCGATGAACAAAACTGGTGGCAGCGTTATCAAGTAGTTTATACTGCCCTTGGTAGAACAATCCTTTCAGCAGTAAGCATGCCTGTGGGACCTCTGGATTCTCCCTACTATGAGTTTTGACAAGCTGTTTAAAAGTCTCTTTTTTGGGAAAATTCACTGCATGAACAGAACTGACAAAATTAAAGTAGTAAGTGATAGTATACACTAAATCTGGGGGGAGACAGACCAAAAAGCAGGTACAGCAGCAATTTCAATGTGTAAGAAGAGTGGAGTTAGAAGTATGATCTTGGAGAAGGTGATAGCACACAAACAAAAAGCTAGTGACTACCACAGCTGAAACAAATAGCTTAGCAGACAAAAAAAGGAGATATTTACATATAATAGTATGTCTTTAAAAAGCGCCCCTTACTAAAAGCATTCTATTGCAAGGAACAGAGAGCAGAAAGCAAGATGACCACCATACTTCATTTTTCATAACATTCATCATAAAATTTAAAAGTTCTAAATAGGAATATATAAAATTAACTAAGGCACTTTTTAAAGAACTCATTTTGAACTTAAAAATTCACTCACAATATTCAGGAATAATACAAGCATCACATGGCTCTTAGATAATTTCATCATGCTTCAATCTAGAGAAAGTTCTCTGAGCTTAAAATGTCTGAAAATAACAGTTTGGAAAAGGAGCTGTAACACAACCTAAGATACACTGCTATGAATGACAGCAGCACTGGAAAAAACTTGAGCAAAGTATTTCAGAATCTGCAATGTTTGTCTTAGCACAGGCACAGATATCCTGCCACAGTTCTGATAGACATTTGAAAGACACACTCCCTACATACAGCTTTACAGCTCAGTTGCAAAGAATTTTTTTTTTTTCTGGGAGACAAGTTAAGGAATTATAAACAAAGTCTGGAAACCTGGCATTTTTCCCAAGACAAGTCCAATTACTGGAGCAAGACAACAAAATGTTTAAATTTTCATGTCTGCCACATTTTGTACTGTGGTTTTAAAATATGTGATGTGATAACATGACAGCAGTTTTAATGTTCTCCTTCTCTCCCTCCCGTTCCCTTTAAAAATTTTACAGAAGGGAAATTTCTGTAGATGGAGTTTTGCCACTGACTTTAAGGTTGTCTGATGGGAAACTGCTATGACAGAAGAATCACACTCTGTGTGTGCTACAGAAGGCCTGAACATGCCAAATGCATTTCATATTCTAAGAACTGTTGTAAACAACTAATTTCACAGCATGTGGAATCAGTAGGAAGTGTCAGTACTTATCTCCTTCAGCAGACCTGAATCACCTTCTTCAAGACAAGTAGAGAATGTATGAAGCATTTTTACTTACCCACTCTCATCTTCACTTAAGAACCCTGCAACAGCACCAGGAAGCTCAGATTTAACAATTAAAAGGTAAGATGACATAGCTGTAAATAGAAGTAGAACAGATTTAGTTGAGGAATACCAATATCTCTGGGTTTAACAATCAGCAAAGCTTAACAGAGATGTCAGGATGGAAACACCTCAGCCAAGTATTAGACATCACGGCACCAGAATAATTTTTTTCTTATATATTTGCTTCAAAAAGAGCTGCAAATCCCTCAGTATTGTACTGATGTTAGCTAATGCCTCCAAAGAGACTGTTGTCATGTGAGTCTCGAAACAAGGAAAACATAATCCAAGTACTAAACGCAAAACAGCATGAAACACAGGCCTGACCTTTTACCTGGGATTACAGACCTACAGGATAGAGACAGGTTACACAGCTGTAGCACTTCTCCTTCCTCTTTACTCTTTGTAAAACATTATTAATTATGTGAGCAAATGCTAAGATTCATTTTTATCAGTACAGTAGCTCTTTTTTAAGACTCAGTTTTTACTGATGTTCAAACTGAAATACGTGACAGAAATTTAAAGAATAGGACTTCAAAGGTTGTTTTATATACTGCACAGTTTGGCCCTTAGAGGTAAGAGGATTATCAGTGACAGATCTCCACTTCTCATGCTAAATCCATCAGCAACAAGACCCCAACAACACTGTCAAGGCCAAGACTGCATAGGAACTGCAAATCAGAAGAAAAATTAAGTTACTCTTATAGAAGCAACGACTCAAGACTAAGTGTTTATAATTCATTCAGAGGGCAATGATGCATACACAAATCCAAAAGCTACTTCACTGCACCACTTTTCTCCTTTACTACACAAAACGATCAAAGGTATAAATGCGAGGGGGTTTAAATTACAACTTGTATTATGCTGATACCCTCACATAACATCCACAACATTTTATTTTTCTTTTACATAAATCAAAACTCCAGCAGAATTACTGAGAAAAATTAATCTTTACAAACAGCTTCAACGAATATCGAAGTCTATGTGAAACTAACTTTCATCCTTCAGCAGCAAGTAATTTTAGTAACATGCTGATGAAAGTTTAATTACATTTAAAGGTTGAGAAAACTTCACCTGTTGCACTCAAACTTTGCTGTTCTGTATTTAGTAATTCTTTAGACTGTGTATTTGTTATTGCTTTAAAACGAAAACACACATTTTAAAGAGGTAATCCAGAAAAACCTCCCTAAGCTGATTTTTTAATAAGTTTGTCAGGGTCTTTTTAAAGGGAGTATTTTGAACCTTAAAAACAAAACAAAAAACTCCCACAACCAACCAAAAAAAAAAAAAAA
>VWZI01013327.1:510777-541548 GCA_013396835.1 Psilopogon haemacephalus | reverse complement strand
AAAAAAAGCCATCTTTTCTTCATGAGACCTTCTCTTTGTTACATAAGTCATCTATCTTTAGCATCAAATGAGACAGGTTTCCTGCAGAGCAGTGGACAATGACATAATTTGACACTTTAGCAATATGAAGCAGCAACAAGTGCTGAACGACAAGAGCAACCTTCACACAGCTGCTCTGTAATTTTCAGGTTCTCATTTTGTATATATTATGTTATTTTTTAATAATTTTCATTATGCAAGGAGAATTCAGTATGCACCAAGAACTACTTAATGGAGAATTAAGCAGGTCAGAACTTCTCAATAGGCCTTGATGCAGAAATGCCATAAAATAGAAATCATACATAAATATATATATATTGCTGCTTTGCCATTTTGCTATGAGCTTACCAGTTTTGAAAAGCAGCAAGTAACTAATTCTTAAAATACAATTAGCCATGTTCTGAGAATTTGGTATTAGTTCTCAGACAGAACAAAAGGTGAAAGGTGTTTGTTAAAATATCATATAGGACACATGCTTTCTATTTTCATATTATAACCTGTAGTGTCATCATGACATGACTCTAAACATGCATGTATTATTCAGAATGCCCTTATTATGCTAAAAAGGGAAGTAAAGGTTATATATTTTTTAAATAGTCCTCAAAATACCTCTTCTGAGGCAGCCCAATCTTAAAATTGTCTTTTTTATTACCAGAAGTCTAACTTCTTATCACACCCTAAAAAAGATCAATTGCTGAAGTCCACAGCAATGATGCAAGAAAATACATGCATTAAGCTTCTGCACAAAGATGTAATTTATTCCTTCCTTAGAAAATGGTTGGTGATAAATCCCTTCAAATCATTTAATTGAAAGGACTGAATCTAACTCTTCTGGTTAGTTTTACCTAATCTACCACCGTAGCTGATCACATTACAGCGCCATAAAGATGTCTTACATTATTAAGAACTGTGCAAAAATGAAACCAAGCTGCCCTCCAAACTTCCCAGAGAAGATGATCAGGGTCTAGGAAAAAATAGACTGTACTAATACAGCCACAGTGACTCTTTAGCTGCTGCCTAAAACCAGAGAGGTGCTAATTTGGAAGTCAGAACAAATAGAACAATCTCAATCCTCATCTAAAGGACTACCAGATAAAACAGACCCCTCATGAATGCCTACAGATAATGAAGAAAAATTAAAATGCTTGCGACTCACAACCTCTGAAGAGTTCATACTGAACTCTTTGATTAGTATTTTACCCAAAATACTGAAAGAATTAGAGGCTGAAAGACAGAAATAGCAGAATAAACACTATCGCTTTCTGCACACTCCAGCCCAGCCCAGTTGGATCTTCCACTGCAACTGTTTGTGTCCCCCTTTGCTGTAAGGAGGTTATTTTAAATCAAATCTGTCCTAATGTAGGAAGAAAAGCAGGGAATGACTTCAAGAAAGAAAATTAAACTGGAGAGGATTTTGAGCTAGTTCAAATTTTTGCCATCAAAGAATCAGAATGCAATAGCAAAACGGGGAGTACTTCAGTGCTGCATCAAGCTGCTTGCAAGTAATTGAAATCGTGGAAACACCTGGGAATGATCCATGACTGCCACTGAAAAACAAACTATTTTGTTCCTCACATCATATGGCCTTAAAAGCATGATTTTTTTTTCCTTCTCCTTTTGCAATGAATCCCCCTCACATTCAATTTTAAGAAGTCTCCCAATAACTAGATGTAATGACTTCACTATTTCCTCTTAGTGAAAGCTTAAGAACAAAAAAAACACTGTTGGAATAATTTGTTTGTTTAAAAATATAGGTGTAGACCGGATTTTGTGAAAGAAGATGTAATGCTTGCTTATATGAAGAAGTTTCAAGAACAGAAAAAAAAAAATTACGATGACTGTTATCTAGACTCATCCTGATGAATTTTCACTCCTTCGATTGTCTTTCCTTCTAAGTTTAGCTTTTATCTGGAACTTATCTATGGCAAGCATAAAACAAAAACGTCATTCTCATTCCAGAGGGAACACATGGGCTGCAGATTTATTTTGGTAAAGATTCATTAGTTTTATTGTATTTGCACAGTGAGTTTAATTGTATTTGTACAGTTACGCTAAATGCTAATAAAACTGAAACATTTTCTACATAGCTCATCATATATTCCATTCTGAAGGAGAGCTGCAGGTTGGAATTTTTGTTGGTTTTTTTTTTTTAATTTTAAGCAGGCTTAATACTCTTTACAGTGTCAAATCTTCCACCAACCATTCACTGCAATACAAAAACTCAACAGCATGGATCATCAAAGTTAGTACACAAACTGACAACCTTGTCCTTAATTAAGGCCATCCTGCACTGGAAATCCTTACTTTGAATCTGTAGGGATAATTAGGCTTTCAGGTTAAAAGCAAACTGCACTGTGAAAACAAACAGTCAGGTTTGTTTGAAAACAATTAGAGTTCCCACACTTAAGGGAAACTCAGTAATTACTTAAGGTATTAATGATGCAATTCTTGGCATGTAACAAACCTGTACTTCATTCTTCCATGATTTACACCATTCATTTTGGACACAAACTAGAACACAAGAGGTTCCATGTAAACACAAGGGGAAAATTCTGGCAGAGTACTGAAGCAGGCTGCCCAAAGAGACTGCGATGTCTCCATCTCTGGAGGCATTCAAAACCTGCCTGGATCTGATCCTGGGTGATTTTCTCTAGGACATCCTGCTCTAGCAGGGGGGTGGATCTTCAGAGGTCCCTTCAGATAACGCCATCCACTGATTCTGCAATTTCCCAGTTTGCAGAATTCTGTAACCTGATTACCATAAAGTTATTCTTTACCCCCACTGGCTATTCTTGAGGAGTATTTGTCCCACTTAAAAATTCAAGGTAAATGTTTTAAGTATTTTTAAAAACTAANAAAAAAAAAAACCCCCACCATCGGAGAACAAAATAACCTGCAACAAAACCCTCTGACCAGCTTGGCAAAACGACGTTTTCTTTTTCGATCCAAGCGCAGCACTCTTAAGTCCTGACTCGCAGAGTGCACACGCACACCTCTCTCCGCAGCAAATTCGTAACCGGTCCGTGGTTCACCTCACAGGCAGCGCTGGGGGGAGGTGGATTGGATGCGGGCTGCGCGGCGCGGTGCGGCCGGCAGAGGGGGGTGCGGGCCCGGCGCTGCTTGCGCTCCGCACCGCTCCGTCCGCCCGACACTAGCCAGGAGGCGCGGGCCTGTGCCGGGCAGCCTCGCCAGCCCCGCACCTCCCATCACTGACACGCAGGCTTTCCCCAGCCATGGCACTCCTTGACTTACTTCGGGCCGGTTGTGAAATACAAGTTACTCAGATGTAAAGGCAAATTTAGCACGTATGAGATCCACGGGAGGGTTTCTGTGAGCTGTCCCTCGCAGTGACTATCAGCAGGGCATAAAATCCACCGGAAGAACTCGAGTCTCTCATCAGCACTACTTCTGTAACGTCTATCTACCGCCTATAGCATCCGGGCAGGGCTGCGGATAAAACAGTGCTCTAGTGGTACGGCTCGGTCTCCCTCATTACTCGTTCTCACAAAGACGAAAAACCTGCCTTTGAGGATATACGAACCGCAGTCCTGAGCGTCAGTGAGAGAAACTGCGCTCAGTGAAGCTGCATCTGTTCTAAACCGAGTCGTTCTGTGCAACATGGATGTGGCAGTCTGGAGCGCTGAGTCCCAAGGAGTGATTGCAGCGATCCCTTGGCTACAGCCAAGGCAGAGCTGTCACTCACATCCCCCTACACCACAACTCCCCCTCCTATCTCCAACCTATTGAGACAAGTCAAAGCTCTGCTGCAAAAACTCCTCACACAGACCACCTATGCTTCACGGCCATGCTGCAGGTTCTACTGCTGCACTTAATCCCACTGCTAATAAATTTGAAATAATTAAACTCGTGTTCTCGGCAGTTTCAATTAACATCTCTGTGTATCACAGCTACCAGGGCCCCCCCTGCAGCAGTGACCTTCAGCTGATACCAGCCCACAGCCCCCAAGAATCAGGCTGTAAAACTCCCGCATGCTTCCTGCTAGACCTCGATGCTGAAGATTTGTTAGTGTTGGCAACAGATGGAGAGCTGCTCTTGAGCAATGCTTTATTGTGTTTGCCTCCATTTTTCCATCAGCCTTGCTAAAATAATTCATTTTCTAACTTCACTACATATGCTTTAGGGTTCCTACTTATTTTCTCTTGGGCACATGGCTGTGGACTGTCCTTTTCAGTCAAATCTGCAAAGAGGACAATTCCAGAAGGAGAATTTCCTGTCCTCCTTCTCCCTCTTTGGAAAGCATCTCTGAAGCAGACAGAACTTCTCTAGCAGGAAAGGGGGAAGGGCTGCATGATGCTGAGCCAGAGCTTTGGCCCACTATGCCTCATCCATCATTTCCTAGAAGCACAACGCTATTAAAACAATAGTGAGGACTCCCTCCAACTCCAATTGCTCCTGGGAAGGATTACACAAAGAGCCAGCAGAGCCATGGAACTGAGTGTTTGAGATAGCAGCCTTCCTCACTGCTACACCTCCAGACAAACAGCATCCTCAAGAGTCCTCTCTCATTTTAGAGGGCAACTGGCAAGACCTGAAACCTTCAAGATCTTCTGCATGGCAGGCAAGAAATGGACATTTAGAAGATCATTGCATTTAAAGTTTTCGGTGAAAGGGTCCGGAGGAGTGGCTGAACAGAATAAATAGCCTAGTGCCATGCAACTTGATAGTTTCCTTTCTAGCTGCAAGAGACAGACACACCAACAAGCTCTTCCAAGAACACAGCAGTTAATGTGTAGCTAATCACTAGTTATTTAAATTAAAGGGCTGCTGGATTGGGCCAAAATACTGATAAACAGAATGATATAAAAATTAATAGCACCAGTCACCCCAGTCAACTTTAGTTTCACTTCATTAACAACTGTCTATATTGCAAAACCATATACATGCTAATATAAGGGAAGCTAAGCAAACATTCTCAGTGTTCACTCTAAGCTGAAAATTTGTGCATGTTCTACACAGCCTTTAAGCTACAGTATGTGAAATTATTTGATTTATATTTGGATACTGAAAAGCTAATGCATTTTCCTGACATATCCTTAGTTAATCCTTGTTACTTAAATGGATTTTGGTATCTGATTTGTGTTACTTGGATTAATGTAACACAAATCTGCAGGCAAGTTGAGCACTCACGTTAAAGACATATTAAAATTCCAAGCAATGCACTTACGTTTTTTAAACCTTTTTAATTCCAAATTTGACCAACCAATGCTATTCTGTAGCTGTACAACAATCTTTTTTTTCCCCTTTGGGTATCCTGATAGTAGAAAAATCAACTCCCCTACATACACAAATCCGTAAGTGTGTGCAATTAGGATGTCAAATTCAAATATGCACTTTAATTTTCTTTTTAAAAGAAAGCAAAGATGACAAATTGGAAAGGATAAATATATTAAAACTACCAAAATGCTTTATCAGCTGCAAATGAATGTAAATAATTTCTGCACTTTAAGAAGAGATCAGATCAAGCTTTTAAAAAGCCCAGAGAGGATGCTGTTAGTGACAATAACATTAGTGAAGCTGCTTGAATGATGATTTGTGATTAATTATCGTATGCTCTCCAATCGCTTTTGAAATAAGGTAATGAATGATGCAATATACCCAGGTCTGATGATGAAGATGATAACAGAAAACAATTTTTAGTCTGACTGTGAAATTAAAGAACTTAACAGTGCCTGAAACTCTGCCCCTCAACAGACTGGTGCTGCTGGTTCCTTCAAACATACAGAAAAAAACAAGAGAGTAACACCAACCAAAGCACACCAAGAGCAGAACCTAAGTTCAACACTTAGTTCCAGAGCAGCTCACACTCAGGACAAACTATGCTCCACAGTTTCACCACTCCCACTTAAAACCTGCAGGAGGACCAGAAAGACAGGAGAAATTACTTTCTTTCTATGCATCTTTTTCTGAGTCAAGGCTCAGTGAGAGATAGAGAGAACTCTTGCTCCCCCTTTTTGTTTTTTTTTAAATTTTTTAAGAGTCTGTTAGCCTGCAGTACAATGATGATTTCTGACACAGCGCTGCTCTGCTGACTTGGGCTGCAGCATCACAGGCCTCTGCCAAAGCCAGTTGTTAAGGAGATAAACAACACAAGTGGGAGCTCTGTTCCCAGACAGAAACCTAAACACCAAACAGAAGCTGTGATAGCTCCTTGCAGTGACAGCACAATACATCTTCCCTATGGGAAAAGGTCCCAAGGAGGCCCAACTTGCAACCCATGTTTCCAGAGATGTGCCTTCCTCACCGATTGGGGCATGCCTAGGCGCTACTAACACTAATGGATTTGGAGAAGGGAAGTCAGCTTTCACTCTGCAGTGCATTTGAAACTAAGTGACCTTTGCCAGTGAATATGCCAGATGTACAGAACATCTCAATAACAGATTGAGATGGCTCTTGGAACCAGAACCACCAAAAGAGTTTTGAAAGCTTCCATCAAAAATTAGGGTCAGCAAACATATTTGAAATAGTTTCAATTTGGAAAAAAAAAAAAAATCTGTTTAACCAGTAAAAAAGTAAAGTCACTAGTTAGCAAAACAGGCCCAACTTGCTGGCAGAGAAGACAGACCAAGCAGTTTGACAATATCCAGCATGCAACAGTTTGGGGCTCTAGAGTTACTTGGCTGAATTTCATTAAAAAATGACACAGAGAAGGTTATGAACTGCTATGAGGAATAAATGAGAGTCATATTTCCCTTGACCACAGAATCTTGCACATGATCCCAGAGTTTCCAGAATCTGTACTGTTTCTCCCTGCTTCTCTATTATTGTTTATCTAGAGATCCACTCAAAAGAGAAAGGAAATGAAAAGACTTGTTCATTGCTACAGAACATCTTCTGAAACCTGTATGCATAATCATTAATCTTGGAATTAATATGTTCACTCCTGTCTGAAATTAATGCTAGGGTTTTAATAGCCATTTCAAGTAGGCAGGTTTTATTACTGGAGCTTTTGGTGTAAGATAAGAATCATAGAATCAGTCAGGGTAAGAAGGGACCACAAGGATCATCTAGTTCCAACTCCCCCCTTGCCATGCCCACAGACACCCTACCCTAGATTAGGCTGGACAGAGCTTCATCCAGCCTGGCCTTAAATACCTTCAGGGATGGGGCCCCAACCACCTCCCTGGGCAACCCATTCCAGGCTCTCACCACTTTCATGGTGAAGAACTTCCTCCTCACATCCAATCTTTATCTCCCCACCTCCAGCTTTGCTCCATTCCCCCTAGTCCTGTCACTATCTGATACTCTAAAAAGTCCCTCCCCAGCTTTTCTGTAGGACCTCTTCAGATACTGGAAGGACACAAGAAGGTCACATGGGAGCCTCCTCTTCTCCAGAGTGAACAGCCCCAACTCTTTCAGTCTGTCCTCATAGGAGAGGTGCTGCAGCCCTCTGATCATCCTTGTGGCCCTTCTCTGGACACACTCCAGCATGTCCACATCCCTCTTGTGGATCATCAGTAACTTCTTCTAGGTCTATACATAGTGACTAAGAAAAGCAATCACTGAATCACTTGTCTGGAAGCGACAAGTAAGGACAGGAAAATAGCACTGGAATGCTGTTTCCTTCTATCATTGTACAAGAACACGTGCATCTTCTTGGGGGTTAGGACAGAAGGAGAAGCTTTCATAGAATCATAGAATGGTTTAGGTTGGAAGAGACCTCAAAGATCATCCAGTTCCAACTCCCTGCCATAGGCAGGGACCCCTCCCACTANGCCATAGGCAGGGACACCTCCCACTAGAACAGGACATTCAAGACCTCATTCAGCCTGGCCTTGAACACCTCCAGGGAAGGAGCAGCCACAACCTCCCTGGGCAACCTGTTCCAGTGTCTCACCACCCTCACTGTGAAGAACTTCCTCCTAACATCCAGTTTAAATCTCCCCTCTGACAGTTTAAACCCATTACCCCTTGTTCTGTCATTACAAGACCTTGTGAATACTCCCTCCTCAGCCCTCCTGTAGGCCCCCTTCAGATGCTGGAAGGCTATTGTAAGGTCTCCTCGAAGCCTTCTCTTCTCTAGGCTGAAAAGCCCCAACTCTCTCAGCCTGTCCTCATAGCAGAGGTGCTGCAGCCCTCTGATCATCTTTATGGTCCTCCTCTGGACACTCTCTAGTAGTTCCATGTCCTTCTTGTGCTGGGGGCTCCAGAACTGCATACAGTACTCTACAGAACTGCATACAGTTCCTTTTAGATGAACGAATTAGGTGAAAGCATCCAAAATATTTGCAACCAAAATACTTTCAGAAAATACACTTCTAAGGACACTAATACTTAGGAACTGTTAAGTATGTGAACATACCTGAGCAAGAGTTTAAATGCTTAGGCAATGTTTTTAATACAGAGACAGCTAGTGTTACTTCACATCACACACCAAGGAAGACAAATTAAGAATAATGTAACTGGACAGCCCAGTATATGACAACACACACCATCAGCCCATATGTTGAAATTCAGGAAACTGAACAACTTGCCCAGAAAAACAAGGTATAGAACTAGGAAAAAAAACCAACAAGGTACTATTAATAAAGAACATCTGAATCTCACGGCTAAGTAAATGTTCAGTTGTAACCCAAGCCACATAAGCAAGTTCCAACAGCAAAACAAAAAAAAAAAGATGATAAAATCCAGTTACCAGATGAAAATATACAGAACAGTCTATGCTTCCTGAGCCCTAGTTCACAATGCCAGCTATACTGGACATGCTCCACATCCTGTGATGCCTGTACCAAGCAAACAATCCAACTCCTGTCAGTCCTTCCATTTACCTCACTTCTGCTTAGCATGATCACATCAGCTTTTTCTTTAAGTTTTCCATCCATATCATTGGCCACTTAAGAACACTTTTATAGAGCTGCTGCCCTTGGTGTTTGTGGGTCTTTGTAGACAGTAGATGTTATACTCCACTCAGTTAATGAGAATATTAAGTTTCTTACCTCCAATATTCTGGATAATTATTGTAGCTGCAACAAGGACCTATAAAAAAGAGGAAAACCTTTAAAAAGGGTAAGGATAACTAAAATCATATGTCTATAGCAGTCATAAAAGACACATGTATTATCTTAGTCCAGATGTAGAGGTGGTAACTAGCGCAGAAAGGAAGGGCATCTTCGCTTTACTGATGAGTTTAACACATGGAAACCAATGTGATCAAAGATTACTATAAAAGCAAGTATCTCTCTGAAAATGTGGCACTTTCATTCCAAGAGTGAAACTGTTCTGCAGAAGATGAGGTTTTTCAATCACTGGAAAAAGGTAAGCACATTCTAACTTATATCAGGTGACCACAAATGAGAATCATCATTTACTTCTTAGAAGACAACTGGACAGATTAGTACAAGCCACTTCCCCACTCCAAAACCCTGAATGTTTTTAACTGTCATGAATGTCACTACTCTTTTAAAATTGTGAATGGGACAGACTTCTTTAGCATTTATGATTATTCATACTGGACTGACATGAAAGTAGAAATTATCACAAGCCATTAAACTACTGTTGGAATTTGTGCTGGTTTGAGGCTAATTTGAATATTTTAATGAGACAAACAAGATTATAGGCTGTGAAAAGAAAAACAATGATGATGTCTACTTCACTCAGGTTTACTGAGATGTATAAAAACAAGGACACAAACATAGATAAGGCTGTCAGAATCTATCAGTCTCTTGTCTCTCCCTGGTTTCTAGCTGGATCTATGTAACTCAACTATCATTCTGCTTCTAACCTTGCTTGCTGATCCTTCCACCTCACCTTGCATGTAAGACAGATTCTGGGGTAAGAAAGGGGGGTGGAAAGAAGGTGGAAGGGTGGTTAGGAGCCCCTCCTGGGGACTCTGATTGCAGGGAGGGCCACTGCATTTCTGTATTAACTTGTATATTTCCGTATATAGCTGTAAATATATATCATATATTGTAAATATCTGCTTGTATATTGTGCTAAGCTGTGAATATAAAGCTTCATTCCTTAACTTCCCGCTGGCTGAGTCTAGCCTGGGTGAATTCAAATGTGGGGGGAGAGCAGGTAACTCTGTAACCATCACAGAATTCAAACAACTAATTTCCAACTGAAAAATAACCTGGGTCTAAGATTTTCACAGCGTTTTCTTCTCAGTTCAGTTCTAAGAGAGTACAATCATCCAACACAGATTTCTTCTCACCTACTCCTTTTCTTAATGTAGCAGGACCTTCCTACACGAGTACTACCATGAAGCCAACTTGGAAAAAATGAAGCCACACTTATGAAAGGGAAAACAAGTTTATACTTTTGAATAAAATCTGAGAGCAAATATGCTTTTTTTTCAATTGATCAGGTAGAAAATCATATCAGATCTGAAATGAATTCCAAGTTTATTCAAAAATCACCAGGGAAAAAAACCCTAGAGTGTGCTATCTTGGAATTTGCCATACATAGAAACAAATACTTCATGCCTTTGGAAAAGGAAAATCAGCAATCTTCCAACAGCAGAAAATCTCCATTCTCACAAATCTCAGTAAAATATGATTGACAGGAAATCATCATAAGGATGAATAACTGCTCTACTTCAAGAGCAGTTAACCAGTAGTTTGCTGGCAGCCTAAGATGCCAGTTCAAGCAAAATTCTACAGTGGTCTGTCTGTATCAGTGACAAACTGCTTCAAAGGGGAAAGAAAAAAAAAAAACCAAAACAACTCAAAACAATTTAAAAAGCCACCTGTATCTAACTGGTGTGAGGTGCATTCAGGGACAGGATTAGAACTCAGAACACTTGTTTTAAACTAGGACATTCAACACGATCAGCTAAAAGCAATGCATACAGGAAGACCTCAAATATACGACTTAAGAGTTATTAGATTGCAAACAGAGTATTCCGAAATAACAAAATTCAGCCATGTTCTATCTCAATTATAAGTAATAATGTTTCTGGTTACTGTCAAGTTTTCAGCCCGTTTACTGTTTTAAGAAAGGTGCATAAATGTTACAGATACCTTTCCCTCCTGAACTAAGTGTTCTAGAAAACATTCATTAATCACGAAAACTGACTGAACTTTGGTTATCAAAACAACAGCTTCCCAACTTGGAAATACTCCAGTACTCTCCATGCACACTTAAAAATCATCTGGTCTAGGATTTTAACACAAATTATTTAAACTGAAAATTATGAAAAACTGCACTAGGGAGAATTAAAAAAAAAAACAAAAACATCAAATGTTGACTACATAGTGAAGCTGTGAAATCTCCTTCATTTAAACTTTTAAATAACAAATTAGACAAACAGCTGCATAAATGCTTTATATATATTTAGATCAGCTTCAGAGCAAAGGCAGATTAAGTCACATTTTAATATCTCTTTAAGCTCTGCATTTCCATGCCTTTGCATCTAATGGCTCATGGTTACAGATCAACTCCTGTAAAAAAATACATTTTATTCTATACCCTGCTAATATTATTATCTCCTGAAGTTGATCACATCTTAACTTCGATCAATAAATATTGATCCTCACAGACTTCACTCACATCTGCTTATTAATGCTAATGGAAGTCTCACAAAAACCTAATAACTCGGATTTAATTCTCTGCTACATTAAAACAGAAGAAATTAAATTCTAGTCTGTAAAGCAGAAGTGGTTAAAAAAAATTACATTGTTTCAGTTAATATTAAAATCACACTTCTGTATGGCAAAAATTTGCTTTTAATATCATGCAACTGAAAGACAGTACAGAAGCCGTAGCATTACATGTGCAGTATTCACAAGTAGTATTTCCTGTGTGCCCAGTATTACTGGGTAAAGTTGTTTATGAAGAAAAACACATTCAGTACACTCACACTATTTAAAAGGCCTGGCTTACACATTGCTTACTCTTATACCAAAAACACTTAGTTTGCTGGGGTTTTTTTTTGTTGTGTTTGTTTTGTGGGTTGTTTGTTTGCTATAATCATGAGATAAAACGACAAGAAAGCAGCATTTGTTCAAAGAGTTTATTAAACAAAAGAAAAAAAATTAGCATATATTAAACATACTTGTTTCTACTGTGAAAACTACATGAAAGGCAAATACTTATCTTGGATCTCTATTAAATGCTGGAACACCAACAGTAAATCACTTTGCTTTCTCTTAACCATTTACAGCACAGGTACAATGAGTCTGTAGCCAACCTGAACAGATTGCTAAGACAACTTGACAATGCCAGAGAGCTTATATTTGCACAAAACTCAAAAATGAAGACAGTGACAGGAAAACAGCACAAAATCTTACATTTAAGGAATACCAATTAACTGAAGTTTGGGCTCCCATAGACCACAAGCACGAACTAAAAATGTAGCTAGAAACTTCAGGATGTAACAAAATTTTCAGTATACTCAGGATATAAATGAAATAAATAGTATAATTACTGACATCTTTTTACTCTGCAGAGAGCAGTTGTATACCAGAAGCATGAGACCAGGAAGACAACTACAAAGGTAAAAACAAGTACTCACCTTCCCAGTTGATCCAAATGCAAACAAGCCAATGTCTTCATAAGAAGTGACGGCTGCGAGGGAGAGGAAAAAAAGTTACCTGAAAGCTCTAGCTTTGCCTTTTTTCTCCTTTTTGAATGAATGTAATTCAGGACAGAATTAAAAGATTATTTTATGGTGTTTCTCCTTTACAAATTACCTTCTCCCAAGGATTTTTTCACTTTTGAGTGAAGAATTCTGAAATTAGCCTCGACAACTAGGTAAGATTTTTTTTCCCCTTAATTAAAACAACAACAGAGAAACCATTTTCATCATTCTGTAACTACAAACATCAATCACCTTCTTGTCAGCTTTTAAAACCTCAGCACCATTTGTTTTCAAGAGAGATTAATGTCAACACCTTCCTTGTTTGAAATCTGTTACTAAAAGCCAAAATACACTAAAGCAAAACCAAAGACAAAACAAAACTCCTGCCTTTACCTGCACCTGACTTGCATAATCACATTAAAATAGCCCGTGGTTTCCTGCATGCTTTTGTTGAGTTTTAGCTGAAGTTCACTTCTAATATTGCTGGTAACTCAAACCAATCCCTTTACAGAAAGGGCTAAGTCATATTAAAGTCTTTCATTGTTGCTCTGTATTTTGTTATTAGAAACTCAAGCAATATGAAAAAGATGAAAGTTTTCTGAGAAATACCACTCACATCCTCAGTATCTTATAAAAGAGTTTGCAGTTGTAAATGCCTCAAAGGGTAAATTGAATCTCAAGCTTACATAATCTTGTTTTTTCTTCCTTAGTTCTTTCTACTTGGTGCACTGCTTCTGCTCCCCTCACATCTTAATTTAGGGCCCAGCCCTGCAATTTGAGCTTCTGGGAAGGGACCTTCACACCTGAGTGAAATCTCACTGAAGTAAATGAAACAAAGCATGAGAGATATAAGCAGTTCACAAGGATCAGGTCAAAGGACTGCAGCCCCAGACTGCCAATTGCCAAGATTAGGTGGTTTTATGACACTGAAGTTCTGCACACAAATCAAATCAATGCTCCAGAGGAAGGAAAAACAAATGCAAAAAGCCTCAAAATCTTGATACGTTTTATGATTTTCCTAAGGGTGGTGTTTCAAATTCTGCTCTACTATCAACAACCAATATGTTAAGGCAAAATAAATGAAATTACAAAATTAAATATGCCAGAGCCAGCTCTCAGCATAAACCTGAACCAGTCTCTTACATCACTATCACTCAGTTATACGCTGATATAACTAAGTGTTAAATGTGTCCTACTAGCTTTTCCTACTGTATTTTTCTATTTATAAAATTGCTGATCCACAAAGAAAAAAATAAGTAAAGACCATTCCCAATGGCATGAAATAAATCAGTAAAATGTTAGACATAGTTATATTTGTTTTTACCACGTGGGAATAAATTCAGAGAACACAAGCGTGGAGAGTTAAAAAGAAAGAAGAAAATCCTCCACACAATTCCCTAACAGCAATAGGAAGCCTTAGACTATCTTCTACAGTAACTTTGTTTCTACAATCAATTTTGTCCTGTGACACTGAGAAGCCCTAGTGCTTAATTAAATTACTTTTGCAATTTCAAGAATGTAAGGAACAAGATGTTAAGCACAAATAATATAAAAGAAGTTCTGCCTGATTGACTTGATTTCTATAATGTTACAAACACTAAATAGAAATTCTCCATTTAAATGCAAACTGAAATTGGCTAGACCAAGCAATACTCATAAAAGGAGAAGTAAAAAAAATAAAAAGCCACAAAACTTCAAAGGACATCCCACTTCAATTCCCAATTCCTCTGCTTTACAGAGTACGCTTAGCCTTTATCAGCCCAAGCCCCAAAACAATGAAGGTCACACTGAATTAACATCAGAAGAATATGTCAACTAAACTAATCCAGATCTAACACTTAACACTTGGGAGTATTTTTTTTGCTAAGCCTTTTGGTATACACAGATCATTTGGTTTTATAAAAGTCTGGACCAACATAATTGAAAAACTGAAGGCACCTCTTTATTTTTGAATTACAAATAAAAAGCCTGTGCTTAGTAAATTCTGGTCTCTGTTTTAAATGGAATTAAAATCAGAGCTCCCTTTTCAGAAAGCATTTCATAAAATCAGCTCTTTCCTAGAAACACTTTTATAATCTGAATACCTGAATGAATAATTTACAAACACCTTCAAAGGTTTTTTTCTTCACCCTTTGACTTTTTCTAGCTCATTTTTAAAATATAAAATTTATTTCAAATTCTTTGATATGGATTAAGCTTAATACTGTAACACTGTTCACAAATGCAAGGGGGTTTTATAAAGAAAAATCTTCAATTATCTACTTTGGAAGCAAACATACACAGATTTTACTTTGTCAAAGCACAACAGGTTCTAGTCCTTACTTTTAAAGACAGTGTTCCAAGGAAAAAGCTGGGAATGTAATTTAACATTTAATTTCTTCAATAGTTTACAGAAATTACTGTAAACGTATATAATAAGTAAAAAGTTGTCTCAGATTATACAAGAAAAATAATGAAACACATATGGTTGGAAATCTAAAAAACCAGATATCTAGATATAGTCCTGGTGCTGGTTTTACCTGTCAGCATTAAGTGATAACTAATTAGGTACTGTGAGCTGCTAGTTTCAAACAAAACGAACACTTCATCCTTTCATTTCAGTGGTATTCCTTGCTTTCAGTTGTGTGTATTTTAAAAATGCTTTCCTGACATGGAATTTTCCTTTGGACATTAACTGAGAAGTTAAATTGTCCTCATGTATTATGTGCCCAAGTTTGAAACTTCCCTTACTTTAAGAAGCTTAAATCCTTAAGTTTTCCCTTCTCATCAGTAGTTCTTTAATTATTTCACCAGACAGCAACATAATACCACCTAGTGCCTATGTAATACAGAACTTTTCAGACTCAAATAAGAGGCAAACAAAGACTGTGAAAAAAATACCTCAAGTTCTTATGTATCTTTCTAGCTACTTCTTTCAGATTTCAGTTTCCTTTTAATAAGCAGAGCTCCAAGTGGAGGAAAAAAGGTATTGAAAGACACCATCCCAAATAATCAAGCAGCCAACAACATCAATCACAAAAGTAACCCTACCTCTGAAGAATTTTTCTAAGACTGTATGAAGAAGATCATTCAACAGGTGAAGAGAGGAGCAGCAGATCTAAGAAGAATCAGGAAGCAATCATCTGAGGGACCAAAGATAGCTATAGAAACCAAAGCCAATAAGGAAAGAAATGGAAGCTTTCTCCCATCACCTTTGAAAACAGAGAACAGGTAAGAGCGAAACAATAATCAAATGACTGAAAGAGATGGAGACTTCCTACTATAACATGATTTTTGTGTATGAGAAGTCGAGAAACTAATCAATTGTTTCAGTAACAATTAAAAGAAGCAAGAATTAAAATATTAGCACATTAAATTGCCGTAGTTAGAATATGTTTTGAAAATTCTCAACTCAACAATTTCTAAGGACTGCAATGTGCTTCACATTCAGTACCAAAAATGCTGAAGAAACCTGCATCTATAAAGTGCCATGAGAACACCCATAAACAAACTACATAGAAGAAGCAGAGAAATAAGACATTTCCACATTTGTAAACGACAAACAGTAATGGTTGGAAACAATAACTATTTCAACATCACTGCCTGTTAACATGCTGTTAAATACAATTATTATACTGGGTCATGTCTTTGTGATATAGGTGATCACTATTAGGTAACACATTTTCACTTACCAGTCTGAATGCACATATTGAGCAGAAGAAACACAGAGTAAGAAGCAAGGCTGGCAACAATCAGCAGCAAGATACTAAAAAACACAAAACTTGCACAATTACAGCACTTTCTATCTTTAAGAATGCTACCTTTGCAAGAACTAAGCTAGCACAAGACCAGATTTCCTCATTTTATGGCTTATATCTGCTGACCTGGGTTCATGTGGCCTCTGACCTTCCCAACACTTACAAGTTCCACTGTTTGTTACACTGATGACCAAAGGGTATCACATACTATAGAGGGTAAAGGCCTGATACATGAATTACAAAGAGGACATAAATACAGGCCTTTGTGTGTGTAAATACACACAGACAAATAGCTGTCTTTTAATGAAATTAATCTAATGCTTAAAAATGAACAAAGTGACAATTCTGGTGGCCCTGGCCCTGTTATCCACCGGTTAGTATGGACAACAAGCAGAAGTGCAAACAAAAGCACAAGCTGGTTGTGGTTTTGCAGAAATGTGGCCACCCTTCTCCAGAAGGCCCATTACTGTAACTAAAGGAGATAGCTGCTTTGAAATGAAAATATCAATCTATTAAGAATAATGGCCAAGAAATTGCCACCATGTGGCAATTTAAGGCAATGTCTGGGCAGCACTTCAGTCACTCAAATCTGGTCTAACTCAACCAAAGAGGGAAGATCTTATTCAACAGTGCTGAAAAGCACAAGCTATTGACTGCTTCCTCAGCTTTTGCACAGGAGGCTTAGCTTTTTTCAATTTACAGCTAGAAGCCGATTTTAGAAATTAAGTATACGTAAATATAAAAAACTTACCTAAACCCCAGGATCCCTGTGTTGGCCATAGCATAGGACAAGCCAAGTATCCCACTTCCCATGATCGCGTTCATTAAATTAAATACTGACAAACCAAAGGAAGAGCCTCGATTTGGAGGACTCTGTGAAAAAAGGCAAAGTGCCATCAGTGTAAGACATATTTTCACAGGAGAAAATTCATGAGAGAGCGAGAGGCAACTTCTCCTTCTCAAATCTACATCAGAAAAAAAAAAATCTATTTTCGCATTCCAAGGCCATGCAAACTCTCATGTATACACACTAAGGTGAAGCTGCCCCGTAAGGACCTCAAGGCATGCACAACCTTTGAGCACGGTGTTACTGAAGCAGCAAGATTTATGGCCACAGCAGGCTCTACCCCTGCGGGCTCGCCACAGGAGCGAGGGCAGAACAAGCAGCAGCACTTCCATGCGCTGAGCGTCCAAAGCGTCAAACGGACCAGCAGAACCGTCAACTCCAGGTGCTCACTACACAGGCCCGGTAGTGGTCGGTGCGGCCCTTCCTGCCTCCCTCGCTATCTGTCACCTCCCCGGGAGCCATCCGCACAGCCTCGCACATCCTCCGTCTCATCGCTCGGCGAAGCTGCACCGACCGGCCCGACCTTTGAGCCCGAGGGCTCATTCCCTCCCTCCGCCCATCCGGGCCACGACCCCCTCAATTCTGAACGCCGAGCACGGCCAGGAGCGGCCGCCCAATTTCCCGGCTAGGCTACGGGGTCCGCCTTGACAGACACAGCAACGGCGAAAAGCAAAGTAAAGCCGAGCTCGCGCCCGCTGCCCCACAACGGAGCGGGCCTGGGCAGCCCCACGGCCGCAACCCCCTCAGGACGCTCCCCTCCCCGCCACGGAGCCGCCCCCCTCACACGCACACTGCCCGACGGCAGCAGCAGCGGGACGGACTCTCCGTCGTCGTCCTCCTCCTCCTCATCGTCGTCGTCCTCCTCCTCCTCATCGTCTTCGTCCTCCGGCTGCTGGCGGGCGGACAGGTACCAGCCGTGCTCGCCCACAAGCCGCTCGGCCCCCTGCGGCGGCAGTCCAGCCATAGCAGCCCTCGCCCCGCCGCCTCGCCTCTGAGGGGAGCGGGGGCGGGCCGGGGAGCGGCGGGGCCGCCTTGGGGGGCAGGGTCTAGGCTCCTGGACCCTCCCACCCAGCGGTGCGGCCACAGCGAGCGGCGCGGCCACAGCGAGCGGCGCGACGGCGTGACGTCACGGCGGCGGCCATGACGTACAAGCGCGGCGGCGAGTGGCGGGGCCCGGCATGAGGTGAGGGGGGACGGGGTGAGCGGTTGCCGTGGCGACGGGGCGGCCCCCTGGCTGCGGCCTCTTCTCTGGGGGGTCCCCATGGCGACTCCTATCTCCGCTCGGCCGGGCCCGCNTGAAACAGGCTGACGGCGTGGTTGCCCTCAGGGAGGGGACTTCCCTCGCCCTGGCGAGAGTCCTTTACCCGGGCAAAACCTGGCCGACGCTCCCCTGACCCACCCGTCGGTCTCCGTGCTCGGTGCCCGGTATTGTTGAAGGAGCCCGGGCCAAGTGGAGCGGGTGGCGGCCGTCCGGCAGCACCCCTCAGCCCCGAGTTACTTCATCTTACTCTGAGGGGCGAATGGGACAAAGGGAGATCCTGGTTATGGCAGAAAGCAAGCTTTTCCTAGACAGCAAGGCTGCAGAGACCTCCCTCCAGCATACTCCAACCAGACCCAGCGTGAGGGCTCTTATGTTGCGGGCATATCTAATACCGACAAGTCTGTGAGAACCAGTTTAATTCCAGCTAGAGAGAGGGGGGATGCCTAAGAAAAACACTGGGATGCTCTGGCCTCTGGATGAAGGATTTCTCTTCTGTGGGAGACATGAGGAATATCATGTTCGTTTTTGAATCAACAGAGAAAGGCGGTGTGCTTTGCCAAAAACTTGATCTGGGGCAATGAGCTGGCTGGGAGATGCAGGGAGTCTCACCAAGGAGCTGGGATTTTTGGGGTGGGAAGATGGGAGCAGGGCCAGCTTTGCTAAGGTCGGGCACGGCTCGGTTTTTGAAGAAAAGACCGCCTGACTTCTTACCCAGTAGGAGAGCAGCCCTGTGTGTCGGGGTGTGATGTCTGAGGCCCGCAAGGGAACCGGTTTCCTTTCAGACCAAGTTTGCATCTCTCCTCTCAACCCCCAATCTTAAACTTCCCAGGAAGTCAGGAGAAGTGTCAGCCTCACTACCTAAATCATTAGTTCCTGCCTAGGAGCAGCCGGTGCAGAATCAGAAAAATTTGGCCTCCTTGGACTGGCTTTAGTGGAGGAAACAATTTAATGAATCATAAAGCTACTTTTCAAGTGAAATGTGAAGAGGAGGGGTTCAGTTGCTTGAACAGACATTACTAATGCTTCCCGGTACCTTTGAGGGAATTATGAAATTTAGTTCATGGTCTTTCTGGCATGCAGCAGAGACACCATGGAGTGTGTAACCCCTTAGCACTGGGGTGTAGCAGGCAGAAATCGCTGAAGAGTGATTATAACCACTGTTGCTAATAACTGTTTTCTAGCAACCACTGCTTGGTAATGAATTTTATCAGCGACAGAAGGGATCCAGGAGTAGGATATAGACAGTAGAAATTTTACCATTTGGCTTACTGGAATCAATATTACATTTATTAGAACAAAGGGAAGTCACTGGGTTTTGGCAGGAGGGGATTATATGACAGCCTAAAGTTAGTTAGTGTTAAAGTCTAAAAATACATTAGCCAAAGGGCAGAAAGTTGAAGTATATAATTCATAATAAAGAGATTTACAAAACTATTGTGGATTGTTTGGTACAGATGGAAATTTTAGTTTAAGAGAACAGCAAATCCATGTGATTTGCAGCCTTTTTAATGGAATGATTACCTAATGTCTATAAAATGAATAATTTCTCTTCTAGGACTTTGTGGAGATTTGTATACTCTGCCAGACTACTGAAAACTAATCATTTCAGGACAGCTGCATCAAATACATCATTTCCAGCAGTTTGGATGCTGTTGGCACAATATTCTGGCAGAATACCTGGGCTGTTTGTAGTAGTTAAAAAAAACAGGTTTTTTACAATGCCAGAAACAGTGGAAGATAAAGCTAACCTAGAACTGTATTCACCACCTCCTGAAGTGCGAGGGATGACACTTCTCAACAGAGAAGCTTTTAAAAGGACGGTTGTTGTTCCAGTTCTTAAAGTCAAGAAAGAAATAGTAAGTGTTTTGCTGAAGTCCCTCAAACACATGGTACTACAACGTCCTGGTCTGAAGCGAGTGGTTGAGGATCCAGAAGATGAGGACAACAGACTTCTTATTTTGGATCCTCATAAAATACCGGAATTCTCACTGGGAGAACCAGAGCAAGAGGTATTAAAACAGCTCAGTGTTTGTTCTGAGGTATCCAAGTATAACTTGGAGCTGACTTATGAGAATTTCAAGTCAGAGGAGATCCTAAGAGCAGTTCTTCCTGAAGGTCAAGAAGTCACTTCTGGATTTAGCCGCGTTGGTCACATAGCTCATTTGAATCTTAGAGATCATCAGCTCCCCTACAGATACTTGATAGGTAGGTTAAACAACTCCTTTCAAAAAGCAATTCCTGTATTTTATATATAGAATATTTGTTTAAAAGGTTTTGTAACAATTATTCTGTTATTACTTGCACAAAGAAAACTGTTGTGCTTTTCACTGCTTTATCTTTTGACTTTGAACAATCTTGTGCTGATGCCGTAGCTGTGCACAGAAGGCAGTTCTCTCCTCCTGCAGTAATTGTGGCCTCACTTCACTGAGCACTGGGTCAGGGTAAAACATGTCTCAGAAAGATGTCACATCTGCAGCCCTGAATCATTAAGGTTGTTCTAACGTTCGCAGTTCTGGAGCCCCCAGCACAAGAAGGTCGTGGAACTGTTGGAGAGAGTCCAGAGGAGAGCCATGAAGATGATCAGAGGGCTGCAGCACCTCTGCTATGAGGACAGGCTGAGAGAGTTGGGGCTTTTCAGACTGGAGAAGAGAAGGCTTCAAGGAGACCTTACAGTAGCCTTCCAGCATCTGAACGGGGCATACAGGAAGGCTGGGGAGGGACTATTCACAAGGTCTTGTAATGACAGGACAAGGGGGAATGGGTTTAAACTGGCAGAGGGGAGATTTAAACTGGATGTTAGGAGGAAGTTCTTCACAGTGAGTGTGTTGAGACACTGGAATGGGTTGCTCAGGGGGATGTGGCTGCCCCCTCGCTGGAGGTGTTCAAGGCCAGGCTGGATAGGGCCTTGAGCAACCTGTTCTAGTGGGAGGTGTCCCTGCCTATGGCAGGGAGTTGGAACTGGATGATCTTTGAGGTCTCTTCCAACCTAAACCATTCTGTTCTATGATTCTAATACATGCTTAGTTTTGTGAATTTAATTGTGAACTGCAGTGTTTGTCTCTGATAGAACATTAAGAGCTTACAGTCTCCTAACTGAAATGTCTTTTGCCCTCTTTCAGGCCAGGTTATCATTGACAAGAATCCAGGAATCACCTGTGCAGTGAATAAAACCAGTATCATTGACAGCACCTACAGAAACTTCCAAATGGAAGTGCTTGCTGGAGAGAGAAACCTCGTAACCAAGGTACAGAGGTTTCCCCCCTTATTTTAATTGTAGTATGCTAAATCCCAAAGTGTCTACCAGGTGTGATGAAGAAAGGCTGCTAAGACCATTGCTTTGCACAGTGCCCTTCCTGACACCTGTTTTTTAGAGTGTAAGAGTTGGCAGTTACTTCTGGGTTCATTTGTCCTGGTCTGCCAAGAGCAGACACTCAGCCACAGTGGTCATGAAGACAGGTATTCTTTCAAGTTCACAGTCTAGATTTTAATGACATGTAGAAGTAGCTGAAGTAAAGGATTCTTACAGAGATACTAATGAAAAACATGTTTGATCTTAAAAAAAAGTGGTTTTCTTCCTTTCACTATGCTGGCAGAGATTGTAAGACTGTTTTTAAATTACACTGGCTTTGCAACTCAGGCAACACAAATTTCATCCATTTTGACATTTTTCAGGTGTAAAGCACCATGTAACTGCCAAATATTCTTCATGTAGGGTTTTTTGTCTTGATATGGAAACTTGGCCACTGGTTCAACCAAAAAATATTCTTCCTAAACTGTCAGCATTTTTATACTTTCAGAAGAGAAGACATTACATTACCAAATAAAACAGCTGGACAGCTTGGTAGAACATCTTGTACATGAACAGAGAAGGCATTTGAATTGTCAAGGCAGAAGTGACAATCAAATATTGTGCAGATGGCATTAGCTCATCAGGCATACATCTAGCACACCACTGAGCTGCGTGCCGCGGAGTGTGGACACACATCAGTGTGCATCTTGCTGGCAAATCAAGTGGTGCAGTAATTTGGGTCCCAAGTGGCTTTACTTCAGAGTCAGACAATTGAAGCGTGGTGGTGCAAAGTCCATATTTTGCACCCTACTGTTGTTCCCTGCCCCCATCTGAATAAACAATGTTTCTTTTTAGGTCTGTTCTTCAGATAGTACTTGATGCAGGGTTTGGATCAGTTTCCAGACTCTGTTACCTTGAGAGATAAAAATACAGGATTTTTTTCAAACTGCAAAATTGGCTCCCAGTGGCTTTGAATTTGGCTGACTCTTGCCATTCTTGTGCTGTATCATTCTCAGACACTTAAATGCTATGTGAACTCTGCTGAGGAAGGCTTGAGGCATCTCCTTAAAGTCTGCTTTCAATAAAGGAGTTGTCAGCCAGCCACAAAGCTCTTGAAAAGCCTCAGATATATATATTTTTTTTTATGGCCATTTTAAGTTGCTGCTTTATTTCCACCTGGTGATTGAGACATGCATAAGCCAGCCATCTGGATTGACAGTTGGAACATTCCTTAGGGCTGTTTCCGATGAGTAGATGTTTTTATACAAGATTCATGTTACTTCTGATGGGGCAAGTGTCAATGTACACATTACCTTTTGATAAAGCACCCTGGTTTTTAGCTGTCTTAATTGCTGATAGTGCTTAAACGTGTCTGGAATTTGCTTAAGCAAATGTTTTCAATTTTCAGGTCAAAGAAAATAGTATTGCATATGAACTGGACTTCTCCAAAGTCTACTGGAACCCACGTCTTTCCACAGAACATGGCCGTATTGTCGAGCTGTTAAAGCCTGGTGATGTCCTTTTTGATGTCTTTGCTGGGGTTGGTCCTTTTGCTATTCCAGCAGCAAGGAAAAAGTGCCATGTGTTTGCAAATGATCTCAATCCTGAATCCTACAGCTGGCTCCTGCACAACTGCAAATTAAACAAAGTGGACAGTAAAGTAAAAGTGTTCAACATGGATGGCAGAGACTTCCTCCTGGGGCCAGTAAGGGAAGAACTAAGTAAACAGCTCCCACTTCTGAAAGAACAGAAAACTTCTTTCCATATAGTCATGAATTTGCCAGCTTTGGCTATTGAATTTCTAGATGCCTTCAGGCATCTTCTGGATGGGGAGCCATGCAGCACTGCTGCCCTTCCCACAGTGCACTGCTACAGTTTCTCCAAACATGGTGACCCCACCAAAGATATTCAAGAACGAGCTGAAGCTTCACTGGGAACCTCCTTGGATGGACGCTGTTCTACTTACCTGGTTAGAAACGTTGCACCAAACAAGGAGATGCTGTGCATTAGTTTCCAGGTTCCAGCAGAGGTGCTGTACAAGAGGCCCTGCCCCAGTGAAGGTAAGGAACAAGCTTTCTATGTGGCACTTGCAGACTATGCCTTTTACTGACCCAGGCTGGTCTGACCTCGTCTGCCTTGTGGGCCCCTTCAGCTATGTGACAGCAGCGCTGCACTCTGGTGTAAATGTGGAGGTGGCAGCTGGGCTGAGCCCTGGCACATGTGCAACAGCTGCTGGGCTTCATGCACAATTGGTAACCACTCTGCTCCTCTGATCCCAGCATGAGCCTCCACAGGAAAATGGTGGACTGGGTAGGATCATCCCACAGGCCATAAACCAGACCTTTAGATCACATACTGGAGGAGGATGGGCTATCTAATACCAAGCACACATTTCTGCTAGTTTGGTACTTAGGAACTGGAGCTTTGTTCTTACCTAGGCTAGAATGGCTTACCTCCAAGTGATAGGTCACAGTTCTGGCCATCTCCATTATGATTGCTTGGGCTCACCTTAGGTCTGGAGTCACTACATAGCAGAATCAGATTCTGTACAATTTAACTGAGAAGCAGGTATCTAGAGATCTTTAGTCTTGAATTTGATTTTTGTTTGGGTGTTTGGTGTTGGTTTTTTTTTTTTGTTGTTTTTTAATACTTCATTTGTTTCATGAAGTACTTGTAGAAGCTGCTTGGTTTCAGGGATTCTGGGCTTTGCACTACACAAGAATAGGGGCAAGGGGGAGGCTTTCAGTATGCAGTTACATGAACTAGAAGAAAGGAGGTTTGATAAAGATTTACTGACACGAAACTTATTTTTACGTTGTTTTGTTTTACTTATATTTTGCTGAGTAGCACTGATATGTGGGTCAAAATGTAGATCAACATTATTTTTTTCAAAGTCCTTTTTGGCATGTAGTAAAGACCCCATTGTTGCTGTAGCAGCTTTTATTTGTGACTGTTAATCCAGATTTTAACTCATATCTCTTCCTGTTAAATCCCTGAAGTGTTGCATGGCTTGTAGGTTAGTTCAGTCTGCTTACTGTACACTAAATAAGTTACTTTTTTCTAACCTTTTTCCAGCAAAACCAGCCTCTAAACGCCTGTGTACCAGCAGAGACTATTCTGAAGAGAAGTTACTGAGTTGAAGACCTAGAGTTTAAGTAACTACCTCAGTAGTTCGTGTGAGGTATGCTGTGGTTACCTCTGGTTTACCCCTTGAATTACTTGAAGCACACCTGTGTTACCCACCTCAGGTGGTGAGATGCAGAATGCATGGCACAGCTTTGTAAGCCATGCCTCTTGCCTTTACCTTAACTCGTGGGATCAATAAGCAAACTGAAATCGTTGCTATCACACACACAAAAAAAATCTGTTTTTTGTAATAAATGTGCTTAGGTACCTTTCTGCTCTGTTTTTTCAGGGACAGTGACACAGTTTTCTGCTGTGTCATTGGCAAAACCAGGTTTTTGTGTTTTGTTTGGTCTAGCAAGATGACTTGTATAACCCCTGTACTGGATTCTCTAACACATGGTTCTGATGGTCCAGAATACTAGATTACCTGTTTGCAGATGCACAAACAGCTCTTGTGTAACCAAGATAACCTTTCAAAAACAACCCAGGATACAAAAAAAGCCCAGATAGCAATTTATACTTGTTCCTAGGCTTTTGAGTAATGAGTGCTTTATAAAACAGATTTAGTTAGGGATCAGTTGACTCTAATTTATTGTAACCCACCATTCAAGCCAGAAAGACTCTAATGGCTTTTGCACAGTTGCAGATGAAGTATATGCTTTGGTTGAAGCACTAAACTGAAACCCAGTACCTGGCTGAATGATTTTGTCCTGAAACTGTGGCCTCCTGTGGCCTTTGTGCCTCTGCTGCACCCTAGCTCTCCACCACCTCCTGACTGCTCCTCTCTGCAGTCCCCGGATGATCTTTGAGTACTGCCTGTACTCTGCAGGGATTCAAAACCCCTCTCCCTTTTATTTCCTTTTCTTACCCATCCAAACTATTGTTGGGAAATGTCAGCTACAAATAGTTCATTTGGACAGAGAACTTGGATCATCCTCTCAGTTTCAGATATTTTCCTTCAGACCAGGCCCAGAGATCATGCCTAGCAACTCAGTCACCAGACGTGTCACCCTCTCTGGCTCTGCTGCTGTGGCTCCATCCCTGGTGCCTGCAGCCTGAAGTCTTGGTTCTCACCCAGACAACCACCAAGGCCCATGGATTTGGTTTGCTCCTTGTTTTGTGTTACAGCCTCTCCCTTGGCAACACAGCCAGTGCTTCTGAGCAAGTCTTTACAGCTTGGTTACTGCTTCTGTCTTCCACCTGACTGGGGCAGGATACAGGAACGCCTTGAACCTGGGTGCTATCTGGCAGGTGTTCCCATTTCTGATGCAGGGAGGGCAGAGCCTGCCTCCACCAATCTATCTCCCTCTTACAGTCTTTTGACCTCATATTTCAGCTGAGCCACCAGGCTGAGCAGATCATTCCCCTGCTCACAGCAAGCACAGGTGGTGTCTCTGCAGTCCACCATTGAAAATGAAAGGCTCTGGCACTTCCTGCAGCTAAGGGCCCAAACACATCTGTTTACATGGGACTGTTGTTTGGGCCACCACATCGCCTTTGCTTACAGCTTTTGCCTGGGTTGCAGCCATTGCTGTTCCTGTCTGTGTGCCTGACTCCACAAACTGTCACAGCATGCCCAGGTGACTCACCCTGACACCTCCTGCTGCAATCCCTATGCTCCTGAGGCATTTAAAGAGAGAACAGAGGCTGTGGCTCTGCCCATACCTCATCCTCCTCTCACTGTAGAGTGGCTGGCTTGGTGATGGGGGTTGCTTCTCTCACCACATATATGCCAAGTTCTGGTCAAAAAGGCCCCATGTGCCCATCTCTGTCGAGCTGCTGCTGAGACGGTTCAGATCTGGAGCCTCATTTCTGAGATAAAGAGGCAGGAGTCATCCCAAAAGCCAGGCAAAGAAATGTTCCTGCCAAGAGAAACTTCTGAACATGTGATGGCAATATTGCAGATGGAGCTAACCAGAAAAAAAAACAGTTTAATGACCCAGCCTCGTATCAAGGCTTCTTAGATTGCTTCAAGAGGAACTCATCTGAAAGACTCTTGGCTAAAAATCTGTTTTCCAGACAAAGGTAAGAACCAAGTGACATCAGGAAGGATCCTGCATTAGTGTTGTGTCAGCATAGTTCCTGGGCCATCTCATCCAGCTGGCAGGAGGAAAAACCCACTTGTCTGAACTCGGGAATCTAGTTTTATGGGAAGAAAATGCAGGCTTGAATATTGACACTAAATGTTATAATCAAAATGGCATTTAAATGCTTGTGCAAATAAAACCCTGCAATAAGAGTAAAACCACGAACTTTAATAAAAAAGTCTGGCTTTATTTATAAAAAGAAAAAAATTTACAAGTGTATTTCTTTAAACCTCAAACATACACAGCTGAGTTATTCACATCTTCCATTAGATGTGGCTTATTGCCTCAGCCTCCCTCAGCAAAGTGCCACATGACTAACGAGCTTCCCCCTCCACAAAAATGTATCTACCATTTTACAAAGCTCTCGTGCAGACGGGTTTTTCTTTCCTCCTCTTCAACACTTACACGCAGCTGGTTTTACACAGAAAAGTGACTGCAGCTTAGCCGTTGTGCAGATGGTGGCAATTCCACTCATTCTTCGCTGCTTTCAGTTGCTTCTTGCTCCATTCAGTGTCCCTTGACCACAGGCTGATGCTAACTGGGGTGCCAGAAAAGACCACTGAAAGCATCCTGTAAGGCTCGGTGACAAGCAAGAGAAGAAGCATAGCCCCCAGCAACATCCTGTGGAGAGGCAGCTCGTACGTGGTTTAGGTACCTGAAAGAGAGACAAACATTTCAGAGCAGAAGTAAACACCTGTGTAGTTCACAGCACAGTGAGGTCAAGGCTGCTTTTGGAGGGAAAGCAAAGAGACCCCAGCTGCTAATTGCTAGCCTCCTATGAACACAGCAATAACTCCTCTTAGAAACACAACGATGCTGATGCAACTTCAGACGAGCTGCCCAACCAGCAGGCTGAGAAATCTTGGCTCTTTCCAATAGGCTGTACAGGGTTGAGGGCACACACTGTCTTCTACTTTCTGTGCTTGCTCTGGGGTCAGGGTGGCATATTCACCACTTTGGTAGTTCTTTCTAAGATGATGACAACAATGACAACACAAGTTTTCCTCCTGCACTCCCACAGGAGTCAGAGAGTTTCAGCTCTGTCCAGTTAATGCTGGGTGCTCCCAAGAGCCAAATGTGCCAGCTGCTCTGATGACAACAGGACTGAACTTTCTGCTCTCAGGCCTAAACTGTATCTGGGCTAAGTCAGTCAACACCAGGGAATTAGATCTATAGAAGGTTGTCATCAACAATTTGGCTAAACAAGCCTCTAGACTTCACCATTAATTAGGCATCACCACCCCTTTGCAGAGCCATCTGACTTTACACCAAACTAGCCAAACTGATGAATTAACATTTACACACAGAATCATAGAATGGCAGGGGCTAGAAGAGACCTCCAGAGATCCAGTTCAACCTCTGTTAAAGCAGAATTACCTTGAGCAGGCTACCCAGAACTAAGTCCAGCCAGATTCTTAGTATCTCCAGAGAAGGAAAGTCCACAACCCCTCTGGGCAGCCTGTTCCAGTGCTATATTAAACTCAGAGTTTTCCTTTGGAAAACATGCTACCTATGTTGGCATTGCCAACATATGTTGGCTATGTTGGCTCCACTAGGCTCCTTCTGAGCCAGTCTTGCATGCCAAAAGCTCCCACTAAAGGTGGCTGCTCAGGGTGGGGATGAATGGTTTCTTTCACTGCTTTAACTCTAGTTCTTCCACCCCACACAAGACAGACACAGATCAGTTTCTCAGATAGTTTTGCACCAAACCCCCATTGAATAGAAAGACACATTGTGCATGATCAGCACAACGACCACCAGATAAAATACCATAAATGAAAATCCACAGTGGCCATGAGCCACTGAGCTCCAGCTAGCTGTTTTGATTCATCACTTGGTACATGTTGCTCCTGGGAAGGTTGAGTCATTCCACCTCTGGCTTGGCAATTCAAGCATAAACTTGCAAAACGCATACAGCCTTTTATAATGTTATGCCGAGAAACCTAAACCAGCTGCACATTTGGCAGGAAAATACAGGACCACCAGTAAAATATCCAAAACAGTTGCATCTTTTAATTTATAACTGTACACTGTTTCCATAAAGAGTATATAAAACAGGTCAGATTTTATAGGTAAGACATATTAAACAGTCATTCGCATTGATGCCATAAATGTGTAGAAAAAATGGTTACTTAGAAATTATTAATTACAGTTTAAAAACTCTGTTTCTTACACCTAATAACCACAATGCACAGACACAAGCAACAGTTCTGAGTGATAGCTGGTGACATGCTGAAGATGAGATGTTGAATTTGTCTCCAGCAGCTGAGCTGAGGTGAGCTCTGCTGCTCTGCACCATCTTGTGATGGAGTGTGGTCCTCTCTGGGCACCAGCATAGGCATGGACATTAGGGCACAAATGCTTCTAAAAGAGTTTACCCCAAAGGGACTTTCAAAACAGAGCAGCCAGACTACTCTCATCTCAAAGGGAGACCTCTTAAGGTCTCACTGAGCTCCTGTTTTGTGGGAAAATGCATTTAATGTGTTTTTTTGTTGCTGGGTTTTTTTGGTTTTTTGTTTTAACATTCTTGTTACTGGTCCCTTAATATTTTAGGAGGAAAATCTCATCCTTCCCACAGGCCTTTTACAAGTGCTGTGGGAAACAGGAGCTCTTTCCCTCAGCCAGGAATGATGTAGGGATACCGACAACAGCAAATAATTTCCTTCAAAAGGCTAGTGTGAAACTACCTCCATCCTCCAAACCAGCCCTATAAAAAACAATTCCCATCTCAGACTTCTCTTCTAACATCTCTATCTCATTGCATAAACTTCATTTTCTACTCATACATGGAATAGTCCAGAGAAAAACAGGACAACAACTTTATTATCAAAGGTTGGTTGCATGTTTTTCACTACTTTACTTATCTTTTGTTTCTTATATATCAGTAAAGGAGAGAGACAGAGTCTATTGCTTCCCTTTTCTTAGGTCGCCCAAAACTGGGGCACTAGTTTCATAAGAGGGCTGATTTACATCTATTCCAGCATTTATAGTTAATTGGTAGGTGATCTCTGAAGCAACACAAAACGCTGCCAAAAACGCTCAGGTCAACTTCTGCTGCGGCAACCTGCATTAATTCTCCTTACCCCTGCGAAACAAGCATGACACGCTGCTGGCTGTCAAGTGAGGTCTTCATTTTCTCGTTAAGTGTCTAAACTTACCGCTCTTGACCCATTTAATTACTGTGGCACACCAGGCAATTGCAAAGAATCTGCCACGCTGAAGCCACACAATGAGAAGTGAATGTTTCGCTGGCTTTTCCACACCGATCCCCATCTGCGCTGCCTGAATCTGGCTGTGCCCTTCACAGGGGAATCTCTCTGAACTGAATTCCTGAGGTTTCTGGCAGAGGTCAGCACATCTTTTCATGTACACCTTTATAACAGCAGCAGGAAGAAGCGCTTGCCAAGTTTTATTTCCAAAAGTCAAGCTCCGTTAGGTCTTGGGACCTGGAGGTAATTGCTCTCGCTAGTTAGCAAATTCCAGCACACTAGGTCTGTTTTTCATAGGTTTATTTTAAGTACCTGTAAATCTTATAAGCAGAAACCAGGAAAAAGAGGTTTGCTTTTTCTGGTACAGAGATTTTTTTTTTTTTAATATATCTTGTTTTTACTGAAGGCAGACTAAACTCTGAAGTTTAAAAAAAAAAAAAAAAAAAAAAGGTTATTATTTTTGAGCAGGGCTAAAGAGCTGTGTGTTCTCCGCCCCATGGTTTCACACTTCCCATCCCCTGTATGCTTCACTTCAGGCTTTGTCCAAACAAGCCCCTTTTACTTAGCTGCAACCATTGGATGTTGATCTTCCCATTAACCTCTCACATCAACTAAAACACTTCATATTTTGTTCTTCA
>VWZI01013327.1:420614-510686 GCA_013396835.1 Psilopogon haemacephalus | reverse complement strand
CTCCTGTTTTCAAGGGAAGAGGTGTCATTCACACTTGGTGCAGAGGCTCAGAATCAAGCACGGTCATTCCTGGGGATGGTTTTCCTTCATGTTTTCTCTTTTTCAAAGACCATGTCTCCACCACTTAATCAGGAATGACCAGGACCACTGCAGAAGTACATGTGGTGGCAGGTGTGAACCCTTGTCCCTTTCTGCCCAGTGTCATGGGTTAAGCTGAATGTGTGCTGCTGTTACTCATACCATGCTGCTGTCATGCGGGCTTTAAAATGAAAGTGGTGGCTGGAGTAAAGTGTTACGGACCTTGAAGTTCAGGTTGCAACATGTGAGGCTTTCTGTTCCAGTTGCTTTTAGGATGTTCTTGTCTGCTGAGATGGCAGTGGGACAGGGAGGGATGGGGGAGTATCTTCCTGGCTTGGGCTTTTAGTTCCCTTGCTTCTGCTTGCTGCTGCTTTCTCCTGTGCTTTTTCTGCAAATAGGCTAAACTAACTGTGCATTTGTAGTACAATCTGATTTGCTCAGTGAACTCCTACCTTAAATCAATTCTTTATCTCAACCTGGAGATTTTTGTGTGCTACTTTTTTCTCGCTTCTGTGTTGGGGAGGAGACAAGTAGGTTAACCCATTTACTGTGGGTTAACCTGTTACGCCCAGGCAGCCTCAGCACCACTTGGCATTATGGTATCTGGGAGTCAGAAGACCCAAGGCCAGCTAGCTAATCAGATGGTAACACCTGAGATCACTAGGAAATTGCCCTGTGGAGCAATGAGGGGGATTTCTTATTTCAGAGAAATCCAGGAAAGACTCTGGGGGGGGGAGGAGGGGGAAAGAATAATCAAAAGATGGAGAAACAGCACAATCAAACCAGGCTAAAAAGAAAGAAATTTCTAAAAAGGCAGGAACAAACTAAACACAACACATCAAATCAAAACAAACCCAACAACCAAACCACAACCCAAACATCCAACCAACAAACCAACCAACCAAACCAACAAAACCATCCAACCAACAAAACCAAAAAAGCCCAAAAGTACTACCTTCCACCCACCCAGCTGAGAGCTGTAAAAGCAGGGGATTGCTTCACACAATCTTCCACTATCTCCCTGTGGTAAAAAACACTCCCAGGAGCGTTTCTGCAGATGCATCACCGGCCATACATGTGGAGCACTGTCTGTTTGGCATGCAGATTCCACTTTTCCTGATCTATTAGGTGTTTTATGGGGGTGAAGAAACGAAAAATCATTCACACGTTGTTTGACAGGGAAAAAAAAAAGAGAAAAAAAAAGATAATGTAATTCTGTTCCACAGAATAGATTTACTGCTCATCTGCTTATCTGCAGTATCCAAGACAGAAAGTAATGGCGGAGTCATTAAAGCTGGGAAATATTCCAGATTCATCACTTAAATAATAAACAGTAGTTGCACAAGAGCAAGCACAATACTCCAGTCTGGAAAGCTGTGCAAAGCATTAGTGAGGCAGTAGCATATGCTGCATTCCTGAAACTTTCTGGAGACAATATTTTTATTAGATTTACCAAGCCTCTGAGATGAGCTGTCGATGCATTATTCGGAGTATTATTGCAGAGACTGGGTCTTATCAGATGAAGAGATACAGAAGAAACTGGATTTTCTCTGGCTTGTTTTTTCTTGAGGAATTTGTGGCCTGGGTTACTCTATAGCCCCTGAGCAGGTAAAAAGAGCTCCTCCAAGCAATCGTGCTTTTGTTTGAACCAGTTCTACCACACAGTCACTCCATGGTGCCAAAGCAGCATTTGCTTATAAAATGAGCTGAGTTCACTGCTGTTATTCATTAAATAGCCCTGGGAAATTAATTTTGGAATAGGTCTTCACTAGGTGTTATTCACATGCAGCATGGCTCTCACCCTTTCAGAGACTGTAATGTCTAAGTTAGGACAGAAACGCAACACACAGAAAGCTGCTAATGAAAGATGTCCAGAATAGCAATTCATCCCTCTGGGGACTAGCTACAAGCCTGATCCCAAGTCTTGGAAAGTCAAAACTCAGTCTTTTATGTATCTTAACAGGCATTCTTTGGGCACCATCATCACTTTCAGATCTTACCCAACGACTCAGCTACCATTTGCGTCAGAAATTCCTGCTGAACATCAGCCAGAACAGCCTGTTCCAGTATAGAGTACAACTTCAGCAGAACCATGAATTCATGAAAGGCTTCTCATGGGCTCAACTCAATCCCTCTTTCAGGCCTTGCACCAGCCCTGATAGCAGTAAGGCACTTACAACAGCTGCTCTTCTCCCCCAGGACAAAAAAAAAGGCTAAGAAAGTGAAATCTACTCAATAGATTAAAAAAGATTTTTTTTTTTCTGGAAAGGCATATGTCCATGGCTGCCTCAAGGAACCAAGATATCATTTGGTCAATAAATTCAGTTTTAATTTGCTGCAAGCACCAGCAAACAGGCAAATGACTATCCAATGCAAAAGCTGAGGGAAGTTGGTTGTTGATGTGGTGGTGCTTTGGGGGTTTTGTAAAGCCTCTGTGCATACAATTGCAGCAATCAGTGTGAATGTCAGAAAACTGCTAAGCATGACAAAGTCTCAATATGACAGATCCCAAGTCAGACAGAAAAAAGAATATGTTTTTAACCTGATTATGACACCTATTAAGTCTTACAGCAGGACAAGACCAAATCCAGCCCACAGTGCAGGAGGACTGTCCTGGTATGGGTGTGACAAACACCCTAGAGTTGGTCCAATCCCTGGAGTCTCTCCTCCCCCTTCTGCACAAGGTCCAGAAGGGGTTGAGGGGCGGGGGCACACCACGTGGCCCCGGGACCCAGGGAGACCCCGGGCTGCACGTATGTGTGGAGCTATTTTGAACCAATTGGTCAGCTAGAGAATGCTGAATGCCTATTGGACAGTTTCATGCACCCCTAGGGTATTTAGGCAGGGGTCAGCGGCCGTTAGGAGCTCTTCTTCGTTCTTCTTCGTCGTCTCCCAGTCATGTCTATGAGGAGCTTCAGCCACGTGCATGCAGCAAGGCAGCAAAGCATAGCAGCTTTCCAGAGAAGCGGCAAGACTAACCCCCTTCTCTCTCTCTCTCTCTTTCTCCCCCTATCTGGGCTAAGTCGGTCCTTTTCCTTCTTCCCCTCGGGTTCGGGAAGGAGCGTTGTTTCCCCCCTCATGCCCCCGCGGGTTTGTAGGCGCGGCTGGGGTCTATTCTGTTTATATACTCTCTGTTCCCTAAATTCTGACTGTTAAACTGTTTATCTGGCATTTTAAGCAACTCGTGCGTTTGTTTTCTGCCAACTGTGTATCCAAAGAACCCCAGGGGGCTCCAGGACCCCCCCTCCGCGGGTATCAGCACCTAATTAAAGCGATATCCCGCGACAAGGACCATGAAAAGTCAATCAAAATATCACACTACAGTGTGGTCTACAGAAGAATTCTGTTGATGCCAGGAAAGCCTACCATAAATACCATCCTTGAAACCTTTGCAACTCCACCTGCAGACAGCACTGCCGCCAGTTCAGATTCAGCTTAGTAAGCCAGTCTATTTTGTTAGCAGTAGAACTGTTAGCTATGCTAGTTTTCTGAGGGCTCCGTGAGCAGAAATGATGATCAAGGTGTCAGATGAGTGCCAAAGGCAGGAATACTACAGACTGACTTTTCTTTGCCACAAACTTGCTCAGCCCATACCACATATCCACACCCCAAAAGAATGCCACAGAACTGTCATTTATTTGTCATGACTCAGAGAGATGTGCCCAGAGTTCCTCTAATTCAAACCATCATGTGATCAGGTGCAGAAGGTCACAGCATGCTTGTAAAGCCACCACCTATGCTTCCAATGCAGGGGACACAGTGGCTGGTCTCTCATTTTGGAGCTGAAGGTACCAGAACAGGCTGCTGAATGCATAGTTGGTACTACCAGCAAAACCTCTGGTTCCAACTGATTCTACCTTTGATGACATTTCAACAGGGACTCACTTGAAGTGCTTGGAAAGAAACACAACTATGCTTGGATGATGTTTGAGTATTTTCCCCTTCCTGGACTTTAGAGGGAAAACGTCAATCAACTTCCAAAAGAGACAAGTTAAACTTTTCATCTTGCAATAAATTCTTCAAGACCAGATGTCTACCAACTCTAATGAGTCTATATTGTAAGGAGCTTTTTCTTAAATCTTATTTAATTCAAAGTTTGAGTTTAGGACAAAAGGTAACAGACACAAACTTGAATACAGGAAATTTCATCCAAACTAGGAGGAGGATCTTTACATTTAATAGTGGAGCACCGGAACAGGCTGCCAGAAAGCTGCTGGAGTCTCCATCTGTGGAGTCATTCAAAACCCACCTGGATGTAAACCTGTGGAACCCACTCTAAATAAACACACTCTGACAGGAGGCTTGGCCAAGATAATTTCCTGAGGTCCCTTCCAACCCCTAACAGTCTGGAACTGTGATGGCTCCTAGACTTCTATTTCTGGTTTAGGTGTTCTAAGTGAAGAACTCTGCTCTACCAAAAGTAACTTTTCTCTGTAGGAAAGCAAGCAAAGCCCCAACCCAACAAATCAATAAAAGAAATCTAAGACCTCTAGTGACTCTGATTCTTTTTAGCCTCTTCCATCTGCTTTTTCTAAAGAGAAATTTGTTTGGCAGGAGTGCATGTCAACAATGTGTGGTGAAATAAAGTTTTTAAAAATTAAAACAAAAGAAGTCTGCCACAGCACACCTCAGCTAAGATGGAACAGCACTGAGCTCTGCTACTGCACACTAAAGGAGGAAAACAAACAAACAAAAAAGGCTAGAAAAGTAGTATTAGCCATGAAACAGTTGCCTCTGATAAAGCCACTTCTGATTCCAAAAGTAAAAATCAGTGACAAGTTATTTCTCCCACTTTTCCCCTTTTCCTCTCCTCCCTTTTATCAGAGGGCAAACACTTCAGATCTTGGCAGCCCAAAGCCACACATGCCCTGGCACAACAGCATCCCAGCAGCACCTCAGGGCTCAGTGCTCCTGCTCTGAAAGAGGCAGATTCACTCCTTACCCCTCAGCTTCTGCAGTGGCCAATAAAGGTGTTTAACATAAAAACTAAGACACTTTCATTTAAATTTCCTCTTTTAACGGTGAACAACATAAATGAGATCTCTCATTATGTGCATCTGAAATGTTTTTAGAGATTACCTGTGAAATTGTTGAGTACAGTTGTAAACCTCACAGTAGAAAAATCTTTAAACTCAAAGACACAAAGACAAAGAAGCCATCCTTGGGGGAAGGAGTGGGGGGGGAGAGAACAGAATCATTTTTTCCCATGCTACTTTCTCTGAAAACTTCCTCTTTTTGTGATGAAATCCAGGCTGCAGAGAGCAAACATTTCCACTGAAAAGCTAATGCACTGAGGGATGGAATCACAGAATCATAGAACGTTTTGGGTTAGAAGGCACCTTTAAAGGACATCTACTCCAATCCCCCTGCAGTCAGCAAGGACATCTTCAACTAGATCGGGTTGCTCAGAACCCTGTCCAGCCTAACCTTGAATATTTTTAGGGATGGAGCATCTACCACCTTTCAGGGTAACCTAGGTCAGTGTTCCCCTCGCTGTAAAAATTTCTCCCTTAAGCCTAGCCTGATTTCTTCCTCTTTAAAACCCTCACCTCTTTTCCTGTCACAACAGGCCCTGCCGAAAAGATTGTCCACATTTTTCTCATAGGTCCCCTCCAGGTACCTGAAGGCTGGTCTCCTTGGCACCTTCTGTTCTTCACGCTGAACAACCCCAACTCTCTCAAGCCTGACCTCACGTGGAAGTACTCTATCTCTCTGATCATTTTTGCAGCCCTTCTCTGGACCTGCTCCAACAGGTCCACATCTTTCTGGTGCTGAGAACTCCAGGGCTGGATACAGTGCTGAGGGAGAGTCTCACCAGAGCAGTGGGGCTGAATCATCTCCCTCAACCTTCTGGCCATGCTGCCTTGATGCAGCCCAGGGTACCATTTGCCCTCTGGGCTGTGAGCACAAATCACCAGCTCGTGTCTGACTTTTCATCCACTGGTACCCCCAAGTTGTTCTCTGCAGGGCTGCTTTTCACCCCTTCATCTTCTGCCTGTACTGAAATCAGGGCCTGTCCCACCCAGTAGCAAGACCTTGCACTTGGTCTTGTCAAATCTCACAGGTTTCACATGGGCCCACTTCTAGAGTAAGCTTGTCCAGGTCCCTCTGAATATCATCCCATTGCTCAGGTGTATCAGCCTCAGCTGTCCGTGAATGTGCGGAGCATCCACTTGAACCTACTAAGTCATTGGTGAAGATGCTAAATAGTACCAGAGGAGGGCAATTTTCTTGTGACAGCTATCTCAAAATATATCTTCAGTTCTCCTAAGTGAATGTGGAACACAACCCCAACTCTTCTACTGATAGAAAAAGTTTAAAGGACAGAAAGATTTAGAGAGCACCTGGATCTCCAGCATTTTACTAGCACTGCAATTCTACCGCTGCTCTAGTTTTAAAATAGACGCAAAATTAGAATCAGGTACTCACAGTTACTTAACACATAGATAAACATTTGCCTTTGGAGTAACTGAGAATCCAATGCTATTGCCTAAAGGTAAGAAGAAAAAGCACAGCAAAACAAAGATCAAAGAGCAGAAAAGAATGCCTCTCTGATACAATTTTAGAAGAAGGGGATGTTTTGAAGTGTAAAGACAGGAAACTACTGATGAAAAAGACTTTATAGAATGAAGAAAGCTTTGTATTACTCTGACCCAATATGCATTTTCTATGCCACAGGCTGAATGGTAGTGCTGGGATACTACTCTTGGGCTGTGGATACAGGTTCTGCCATTAGACAACTTCACTTCCACTGCAGGGTTCTACCAAGAAGGCATCAGCCTTGATAAAATTACTTCTTGCACAGAAAAACTATAGACTCAAAGACTATCTACTTAAAGCCCTGTAGACTATAGATGTAATGAACACGGACTTAAAGCACTCTGAAACAGGAGCCAAACCCTTCAAATGCTGCAAGCTGACCTATACTCATCTTCAAAGAAACTGCAAATCAATTATATCTATAGATAGCATGCTTAAAATGTTAATGAGTTAAATAAACCTCATTTTTTTCATCAAGGAACTAGAGAATAATGTTCAACAAGAATTCAAGTGTATAATCCAGTGCATGCCTGATAAACACATTTTGGTCCTCATGTAAGCTCAGAATTCACAATGGGTGTCTGCATATTTAATTTGATAACAATCAAATGCCACATTTAATCAGGTTCTCTGAACATCCAAGCAGCAACATCACTTCACATGAAGTGGAACAGTTTCAACCTTAGAAAAGCTAAATGCCAGTGCAATGGAACAGCCACTCCTGTCTCTGCTGCAGCTTCAGTGATCTGAGCTGATGAAAGAGATCTTGAATGAACTTTCAAAAGCTAAGACAACAAAGAGGTCATATTAAGTTTATTGTTTAGGGGTTTGTTTGTTTGTTGTAGTTTTTGGATGGGATTTTTTGTTTGTTTGTTTGGGGTTGTTGTTTTTTTTTTAAAAAGCAAAAAGAAAACCCTAAACTGCTGGAGTACACCATAATGCCCAACAGTCACAATTCAGGGAAAGGAGGCATATTCTCAGCTGGTCTAAGTCAATACAGTTTATAGACTTCAGTGCTGTTACAGGACAGATGCAAAACTATGATTATCTGAAAGTTCACCTTATTTTAGCAAGTGACTGCCCATTTTAAAATAAAAATGGGAAATGGAAAGCAGAACCTGCAAACATTAATCCTTTGCAAAGGAGAAGTAAAGACTACACAATTCCTTTTCATTCATGAGTTTCAACTCCATAGAAGATACTTTATACATGCTCTGTGCTGCCTTTGTTTTCTTCAGTTGTTGGGGGGACTCCCTCATGTCCCACTTCCCCCCCCCCTCCCCCATTAATATATTTAATCGTTTTAATGGCCCTATATATGTCAGTCAAGAGCTGTAACTGTTTATGCTGTGCAGTTTGTTGCTTGATGCTCCTACACATCTAAGTACCACACGTTCCTGTTGGCCACATGCCATCTCCAAAATATGTGTGAGTGCTACCATTTGGATGAATTGCTTTTTTCCCCCTTCAAATAGAAAGAATTGTCACTTTCCCCGATAGCTGCTTGAAGTCATTGTCCCTACAAACTTAGCTGGCAATGAAAGGTTAATGTTTATTTCTAGAAACCTTGCTCACAGGAAGCCTTCCTTCAGCACAAGCGACTTCCGTAACCCACGCCGCAGGGTGCAGAGGAGTTGGGAGTACTCTTGGATGAGCGGGGGCACCTGGTCCCCCATTTATCATCTCCTGAGGTCACCCACCAGCTGCCTATCCTCTCAACATCCAGCCCTGCCACTATGGCGAAGACATTCTCCCTCACTCAGGTTTCCAGGTCTGAACTTCCAGATATAGTAAATCAATCAGCCATCACAGAATCTGCTCAAACAACTGCAAGTAAGCATTTTAACGCCCTTGAGCAGCTTTGCTGCATCACAAGGACACTGCAGTCCTAGCTGGAATCCAGCAAAACACTTGCTCTGCATGACTAGTATAGATTACACTTCGGAGGACTGCAGAACTGCAGCTACATTTAGTCTATGACTAAATCAGGCTCCACTTGTCCTTGACCCTAAGAAGAATGTCATTGAGCACAAGGGCCTTTTCTCAGCTACAATCTCTTTTCAGTGGCTGAAAAGACCATTGAGGCATCATTTCTCTAATTGCAAAGTAGCTCGCTCTCTCTTTAACATGTTGTGGAAATGTTTTGACATGCCTTGATCTTCAAATTCTTCATCTTTCCCCTTGCCCTCCAACTCCACTCTTCCTCCCACATACCGCATTTAGAACAAAGGTCACCAGAATAACGTGGATGTGTTTAAACTTATTTCTATGCTGAGGAAGTTAAGCATTGTTTTGTAACTTAGTACCCGAGTCAGGATTGTTTTCATAGGCTTTTTTTTTTTTCTTTATTTTTTCTTTTAAGCATAAGGCAAGTTTGGTATTATAGAATTATTAAAAACATCACTGAGTCTTTCCTTGCAGCTAGGAGAATGGTTCCCTGGGTTCAACTTCAGGAATATAGTACAGGCAAAAAAAGAGAAAATACAACTTTTATTCTGAAAACACAGTTCTTTTTGACACACAAATTCTTCTCTTAGGATAAAAACTCCCTAGTGTTCCTGACTCTCTTTTTCTCCAACTTCCGCACACCCCACCGCGTACCATAAATCCCCCAGCGCACAGCAAGCAATCCATATTGATGAACCGGGGCTTTGAGCAAGCTACATGAAAGAGATTCCTCCTGGACCAGCTTCCATGTAAATTAAGCAGCTGTGGAGCAAATGGAGGCCTTTCTGAACAGAGCACTCAGTCAGGAACACCTACAGAAAGAGGATGGAGATCCACAGAGACTGCTTTCCTCCTTTTTCAGTACATTTTGCTGGATGTACAGAGCTCACGGATGGTCATGATTGTACCTAAACTGCTCTAAGCACAGAGGAAATACTTTTGCCCCAGGAGCTCTGGCAAGGACCTTGACTTTGGACCTGAGATTGGAAAATGGACCAAACTGCTCACTTTTAGAGTGGTTTTTGCACACTGAAGGATTGCATTTTACTCTCAGCAGGGGAAGACAGAGCCCCTGGGTGACTAAGGTGTCAGGCATGGCCACAGCCAGGCTGCAGCCTTACGGAGTCCTACAGGCTCCTGCACCTCTACATCCATTCCAGTTTGCCTTCTCCATCTACCTGCTCTGTTGCACAGGTCTGAATTGCCACAGCAGAACACTGATCTCCATAAGAACGGTGAGGCTGGACCTAAGGGGAAAGAAACATTACCTTTTCTTCCCCACCAGCATAAAGAACTGAGGGCAGGAAAGCAACACCAGAAATGCACTTATCACAGCCACAAGCTCTACTCCCAAATCACTTCTATCAGAAGTTGCATCACCTGAGCAAACAAAAAGCTGTATATAACCACAGCTTTAAATATACTGCCTGCCCAGGTCAGACAGTCTGTTCTGTTTCCACTATGGCTCAGCACCCTCTGCTCTGACAAAGTCATACAAATTTCTGTTCTATGGCAATTCCAGTTTAATATGACTCAGAAACAAAAAAGCACAAGATGCACAAGAATTTCTAGATGGTTTTTAACCTCTGATACTGTGCAAGCTGCCAAACCTAATAATTATCTCAAATGAGTAACTGTGAGCACAGAGCTCTGAGCCTGCAGTTATTCATTTGAGATTATAAGAAGCTAAAGTTATTTTCTTTAGGCAGTATTTGAAAAGCATAGTTGTGGAAAGCAAAAAAAATGCCGTTTGAATGACACTATTTAGTGAAGATGAGACTGTTGAGGTCAAAGGTAGGTGAAATAAACCCAGCCTGACTGGTATCACAGCTGAATAATACTCTAACACACATTAGACCCTCCACTTCTTCAGATTCTGGTTGCTGCTCATCAGGTCAGAATCTCAGTCTGATGTTGAGGATCAAGTTTACAGCTCTCAGCCATGCTGGCATTTGCTCCTCAGGAAGCCCTGGAAGAGGTGGAACACAGAGAAAAGGGGAGGACAGGATCTAAAAGTGAGGATTTCTTCTCAAAACCACAACAGGGCTATGAATTAGAAGCATCTGCCCAAGATATGTGCAGTCCTTTGGCTGGGCTCTCAAACCACCAACCTGCAAAGGAATCATTTAAGCCCACTCTGCATTGCAGAAGAGAAATAGATCACAGAGGTGGAGTGAAGGACAGGAAAGAGTTGATCTGTTCTCTTGAGAACAGGGGGTCTGTCCTAGGATAGGGGACTGAATTGAAAAAAGCTCCAGTCCTTCGGTCCTACAAAGTCTTCTCCTGTCTGTCAAACGTGTGGACATGGCACTTCCATGGGACATGGCTTAATGGCCACGGCAGTGTTGGGCTGATGGTTGGACTTGATCTTAGAGGTCTTTTCCAACCAAAACAATTCTATAATATGGCAGAGTATTTGGCTTAAATACAGAGTATCATTTAAAGCCTATTTTTCCTTTTTAACAGTTTGATATTTCTATTGTGAAATCTGGGTGTAATTCTCTGGGTTTTATTGTCCTTCTCTATTGTGCCCTGGTGGAATATCTAGAGTGGGGGGGTGGAGGGAGGAAACAGTAATGATGGGAGATTTTTGTTTTACTCTTCTAAAAAAGAAATTAAGTGTCCAAACGGAGCAATTCCTTATTTTATATAATTTCTGTTGAACTCATTTTTATTCTCTGATGTTTTCAGTCTAACACAATTTCCTGAACCAGCAGGAGCACAGGTATCAAGGCAGAAATATGCTGAGCTAGGCAGAATCCTTTAGTTTCACCTGCAGAAGAAAAGTACAACAGAGTTGTGGTAGAGAGGAGTGGCATTCACTATTACTGAAGTTCTCTGTGGATTATTCGTGTAACACCTTGATCCATTTCACAAGCTACAGCCTCAACAAACATATTCAAAGTTGTTGTGAATACTGATTGAATTGATGCTGAAGCAGGCTGGGGCAGAAACTGCATTTTTCCATGTTGGCAGAGAGTGCCTAGCAATTGAAGGGGATTATTAAAAAATGACATTTAATAAATTATCTTACGATACCCTGCTGAGAAGAGAACTCACATTAACACTAGGTGGCAGAAGGCTCTGTCACATTGAAGACACCTGCAAACAGACACACTCCTAGCTCTAGACTGCAGCTTGACAGCCGATTTTACAAAAGCTAATTGCAAAAGAGATGAAAGAATAAAAACCTATAAAATATGATTTTCCGTCCACTCTTTTGGATATAATTCTGGCTTAAATGCCTTTAATATTGTTTAAAAGCTGTGTGGCTATCTCTGAACCAGAACATACCTTCTAAACTCGAACATCACATCATCTCTTACTCAGGTGAAATTCTGTATGAGACAGGTGATTCTATTAACCCTTTATTTAAGAGGAATTCACCATTTAGAAGATGCAAATGGCCACTAAGGCCAGTATGCAATAAAAATATACACTGCTAGTCACCTTGGAATATACTTAAGCTTGGAGTGCCATAGCAAGCACACTTCTGCAGCTGAAAGAAAACAACCAACCTATAAGCAAATTCATTCAAAACTGCTCAAGACTCACTGCAGAAGAGGTGTCTCACAAACACATCAGGTGCTTCGTCACGGAGATGCATTTTTCAGGAAATACTTTTGTAGTTACATGTAAAATTCCATGGTATAAATTGTTTCCTTTTAGGTTTGCATATTTTATCCTTTTAGAAACGTTTCTGGTTGATTTTCCTTTTTTCTGACCACTCTAACTACTCTTAAGTTTCCCTCTCATCTAGTCTAAATCCTACATACATAAAGAAACGAATGTTTCAGTTTCCAGTGAAAAAGACAAATGAAAAAAATATCAGCAAAAGGCTGTATATGGAAGAGAATTTGCTGTGGTAACAACTTAGAAAAGAAAGGAAACAGCAGTGACAGATGTAAGGAGGAAGCTGTAAACTCAAGGAGGAAAAGCAGAAGGCAAGCAGTGTCTGGCCAATCGACCCTTGAAACAGCATGGGGGGAGGGAGAACAACAGACTCTTTCCTTAGACAAATAAGTTAGCTGACAGCAAAGATCTCTTCTAAATCACTGTGGCTTCACTGCTTTTACACTTGCCAACCAGTAACATCCCTGATTTACGGCGTTTGAGGGTTGGGCTCTACAAGTGCAGCCAGTGCCAGTGAAGAGCTCGATAGCCTTGTAGTGGGTTATTTTGCACCTCTAGACATGGAGGCTCTTTGTGTTTAAATATAGAATATTTTATCATTCACAGTTGTCAGCAGGGGAAATTGTCATCTAAGCAGTAAAAGATGCTGTTGAAGAAATGGGAGGGTTGGTTAGAAAGTAAAAATTATTTTGGCAATGACAATTCACGTCACTGCCCATTTTGAGGGTAAGGGATCAAGCCACCTATTGCAAATTGCTGCCTGAGAGGCAGCAAAATCAATACTGGGTAGAAAAGTCTATTTGCCAAGGCTACAGTCCCTGCCAGCAGATTATAAATGCAGCTGTCTGCATTTTTTTAATGTTTCCTAAGAAGCAACTATGTTAACTGAAAAGGTGCAATGTGTCACCAGCCTTTTTCTTCTCTCCTCTTCATTTTCTCTCTATATTAAAACTTTGGCTACCAAAGAAAGCAATCACATTTCACCTCATCTTTTCCCAGCTTTTCCGAAGTTCAGTTCCTGCTCTATGGCAATATATACAGTTTAAGTACTATCCCTGACAAGCTGTTTGACAACCCTAAGTTGCACATCTATTTTACTCCCTGAGCTTTGGAGTTGATAGGGGCTTAGATGGGAAATGGAGGCCAATTAAAATAAACACAGACAGTATCAATGAATTCTTCAGAAACACAGAAGACAAGCAAAATGAAACACTACTGGCTTTTGCCCACGATCAGAATTCAGCTCATCCCTCAGGCTGAACACTCTGGCTGAGGTCCAGAGAGATACTTAAGCACATGTCTTATTTTAAGCATGTGAGTAGTCTCATTGATTTTTCACTCATGCCAGTAAGAATATTCAATGCGCTTAAAGTTAAGCACATTGTTAAGTGCCTTCTTGGATCCAGGCCAGGCTATTTAGCCCTTGGAAAAGTTAGTCTACAGAATATTTGGGGTTTTTTTTTTAACTTCTCAAGACTTTCTTTAAAATAAAGTTTTATGATGTATGGCAATATTTCATTCATTGAGTATCATAGGAGCATTGACTGGTTTACAGCAGCCTTGAGGGAACAAGTATTCTTCCCGTTCCCACATCTTCTGAAGTAGTAACTGGAAGAATTATCAAGATACACAAGCAAATAAACAGATAACAAAAAATTAGTTTTGCAAGGGAAGCCAGGAGTCTTACTGATCTGGAAAGCAAATCCAGTACCATAGTGAAAAGCTGACAGATGTTCATTTTCAATAAAAACTAGCAATTTGCCAAGATCCCATACCAATGCCAAGTCCTTTACAGCAGCTTTACAAAGCAAGCTAATAATTAACTGAAATGAAGTATTACAATAAGTACACATTCAGTTTTAATATAAACTCTTCCTTTTACATGAAGTTGAATACAAACTTTAAGGAAAGACCTGTTCATGCATCCTCAACACAATCTCACCACCTCAGAGCACTGTACAGAGATCAAACACTAGCTTTTTGCTACAAAGAAGCCAATGCCATTTGCTTTGCTGCAGACAGTTGGATTAATTATCTAGCTGGCATTACCCAATTTCAGTATCATACCTTGGGTAAGAACTAGAGAAAGACATCTAAAATATGGAAACTGTACCAAGCCAGATCAATGCTCCCTCCAGCCCAGCCATTCCTCTGCAGGAGCAGAAAAAGGGAGCACGTGAAAGCCTGACCACACCAGCAGGACAACACAATATGCTTGTATTGTACAAACTGATGTCACTTTTCATTTGAGTACTTGTTTCTTCCTGGAATGTTTAAACTCAGTATCAAAAGTATGTATTTGACAGGGGAATATATGAACAGAATTTAATTTAAATCTAGAGCATCTCTTTGAAACCTCTGTCGACTCACAGCTACTGAATTCATGTTACACCCAATCCTCATAATCTAAGACTCCACTTTAGAAACTGGTGGACTACACAGGCAACCTCTGAGACTTCTATAGAAAGTAATTAAGAAGACAAAAGCAGCTTCCTGACAGATACTTTCTGATGGATTCTGGTTTAGAAGTCCTCCATTTGAAAGAAATAATTTTTTATTATTTTTTTTTTTTACATATCTTGATGGTGAAATTGATTACATTTTCCCATCGTGTTGTGCAGAGTCAAAGCAGACAAGCACGGTTCAGTTCAGCCTCCTGCTCAAAATAGGGTCAGCTCAAGCAGCTTGCTCAGGGCCATAGTCAGTCCAGAAGAGAGAGCTGTCAAACTTTCTGGACAACTCGTTGCAATGTTTGACCTCCCTCACAGTAAACATAACTTTAATGGAAATCCCTGTATTTTGGTTTGTGCCCAGTGCCTCCTGTCCCCTCACCTCCACAGGCACCACTGTGGAGAGTCTGTCTCTGTTTCCTTTGCTCCCTGCCTTCCATTACACACATTGACAAGATCATTCTGAGCCTTCCTTTCTCCAGATTAAATAGATGCAGCTCTCTTAGTCTCACCTCATTTCACATGACAGGTATCCCAAGTCCATACTCACCCACCCCATTGTGTTCACGTCTCTTGGACTGGGAAAAGTCTAGGACAGGACCCAGCGCTCTAGATGTATCTTTAACAGGTGCTGAGCAGAAAGGATCACCTCCTTTGACCTGCAGGTAATGCTCTGCCTAATGCAGCCCAGAAGGCTGTTGGCCTTCTTTCCCACAAGGACACATTGCTGCCTCATGGTGAACTTGGTGTACTCTAAGTCTTTCTGTGCAAAGCTGGTTTCCAGCTGCTTGGTCTTCAGTCTGCACTGGTACACAAGGTTATTCCTCCCCAGGTGCAGGACTTTGCATTTCTCTTTGCTGAACTTCATGAGATTGCTGTCAGACCATTTCTCCAGCCTGCCAAGGTCCATTTGAAGGGCAGCACAACCATCTGGTGCATAAGCTGCTCCTCTGAACTTTCTATCACCTGCAAACCTGCTGAGGGTGCACACTTTCTCACCAGCCAGGCAGCAATGAAGAGACACATAACAGGTAGATTAAAGTCACTAGACTGTGTTGGTTTAACTAGATCAGATTTTAAAATTAAGATGGGTAAATGAGCACATGTTTTAGTAAGTGCAATACTCAAGTCTGTTTCTGAACGGTATCTGCCAGCTTAGTTCATTCTTAAAACTGAACTTCCTTTAATAAAAGTGAAAAAAAAAAATCATTTATGACTTCAGAGGAAAAGACAGACTGTTCTTTTTTAATCATTTGACTATGCAGCTAACCCAAATGGTGTCTTTATTAAATCACTTCTGTGGACAAAACTACACCATCACTTGAAGAAACAAGAGCAACAAGCAAGCTGTATTCCAGAACTGGGATTATAGCCAGATGGAAAAACATGGAATGCTTATGGCATAATTATAAGGTCACAGCATTTGCTGCCAGAATTGCAAAAGTTATTCTTAAAATTATACCCTAAGTAAATGTTGTTTAGCTAAACTGAAAGTGCATTCCAAGAAACATAAACAAATAAACTTACCAAGATTCTGAATCTAAATTATGCACACTAAGGGTTTCTTTTAATGAAAGTACAGTAAGTGGCTGCATAAAGTTTCTTTTAAAAAAAAAAAGTTATTAAAGATAATCAATGCCTGATGCTCAAAAGACTGTCACATGAAATCTCATTATCAACTCATGTAAACTAACCTCAAATTTAACCAAATGCAACTGTGATCAATATCGAGTCAATCTGAAAATATCTGGGGTTTAAGGCAACAAAACCAGATGCAAGGATGAGCAAAAAGTTGGACTCCAAAAGCAGAATAGAGTTCTCTGCCACTGTGAGGTCTGGAACAGATCTACTGACAGGGAGAAGCCATAACAATGAAGAGTTTTCATAGTATTGCCACATGCAGCAAGAAAAGAGTCAAGTGTAGGAGAAACAGAAGTGAGTTAATTTGCAACTACTGCATGTTATTTACTTTTTTTTCTTTTTAAAGATGGTATCCTCCACTTTCAGGCAGTTTTGGGCAAGGACTGTTTCTCCACACAGCTTTAAACCACTGTACAGTGTCAATTATGACAGACTTGCATTATACATTCCTAGGAACTTCTGTAAAGCAAAAAAACAAGAAGAAACCCTACCACATAAAATACAAACACTGCCAGATTTACTGACATACTCTTGAAAACATTTTAAGAGTATGTCTCTACTATAATAGAGAGTTGTGTTAAAAAAAAAAAAAAAAAACACACCACCAAAACCCACCAAACCCAAAAGTCACCCCAAAAAAAGCATCCAGATTTTACCTTCACTGTGAATAAAAACCTGAAGACAGGGCTGTGATTTCCTTTGGTCTTTTTACTCCCCATAAAGCTGATCACTTTGCAGCCTTAAATTAGCAGCAACCATCCTCAACCCTGATAATGTAAAGGGTTCAGCCAGTGAGAAAGAAACCCACCCAGTGGACAGAAGCCTATAATTTCCCAGCCAGGCAGGTCTTCCTAGCCTGTAAAATGTAACTCCCATGACAGTTTTATCTTCGTTTTACTGTAACATATGACTCACCACCTGTAGTACTTACTAGATAGAGGGAATGTGGTTTGCTTGCCCAGTCTCACTAGATGAACTTTAATATAGGGACAGAGACCTTTTAAAGAAAGTGCAGATACCTGTTGGGCATGTGTACACACAAACACCTGTGTGCATGCACTGCCCACCACTGTGCTCTGTCATGCATCACAACCTCAGAAGGTGGTGATGGAGAATGAAAAGTTGCCTACATCAATCCCTTTTTATTACTTATATCTAGCATTAATTGACAGTAACAGTTATCATGGGTTGCAGTGGAAAACCCCACAAACTTTGAAAAAAAGAGTTGAGGGAGGAAAAGGAATCAGATTGGAGAAAATAGAGTTTTATTCCACAAAACAATAACCCCTACCATTACAGCCTTGCAGGCTCCTTCTCCAGTGACAGGAAATTTCTGTAAAAGAATCATGTGGTGCTGGAACACAAAACTGCAGAACTTCATATATGAGACGGGCGAGAGTCCTGACCAGAGATTAACAGATGAAGTACAAAGCCCAGTCCTCTCCTCTGCCTTCCAAACACTAAAAATTTAGAACGTGATAGAAACCTGTTTACTTTGACAGGGTTTAAATTATACCAATATGAAGCTGAGGAAGCAAAAAAGAGATAAAAGTGGCAAAAAAGTAAACTGTCCAGGACTTTCAGGAGACTCAATAAAGCAGGAAAGTTTTTATCTTCACGAAAACAGGTAGAAAATCCTAAGGCCACAGAAGGGAAATGGATTTATGAGGTCTGAAAATCCCAAAACAAAGGTGCAATTGAGATACTTGATTTCATCATTTTATCCCCAAAAACTCAAATAATAACAACAGTAAAAATAAAGCACAGAAAGCACCTACTATAAAAGCCATGTGTCAATGTTGTCCTTTAGGCGTGTTTCACTTCCCACCTCTGAAAAGTCGTCTGGCATTTGACATAATTGGGAGGAAGAATTTTCTCCCTTGGTGAAGTCAATTAACTTCACTGTATTGTATCATCTGTCAGAAACGAATCTGCTGTACTCTTCGTGTCTGACACAAGCTTCTACACCTACTTGACAGATCAAGCTCATTTAAAAGATGTTAGTCTGGCTTTAAAGGGAAGTTTCACAGCTACATCAAGTCAAAACGCTGTGAGACAAGAGGTGAGTGATTATTGTATTAGTATGTGATGCACTCCCCTAGAATATTCAAATATAGTGTGTCTTTGTACTGAAGTTTATGCTCTTTCAGGCAATTTCTATTTCATTATGAAGCTCTTTTACTCTTCAATCATCACAAACATCTGTAGACAATTAAAGAAGGCAATTTTTCTGCTTTGTACCCTTGCAATGCATAATTTCTCAGATGATTAAGTTAAAAAAAAAACAAAACTGGCTGTAACAAGAAATTTAAGAAACTGCTTCAACATACAGCCATAAACAGGTATAAACATGTTTGTGCAGTCAATGTTACAACCAAGGTTCTTTACTTTTTAAAGGCTACATACATAACATCTTAGTGCTTTATGCAACACCATACAACGTGACATCATTAGGTTACATGTCATGCCACTCTTTGGCAGCATTAAACCAACTGCCAGATCTCATTGCATTTTATAGTCACCATAACTCAAGTCCAAACTCATTTCCCATTAGCCCAAACTCAAAGTTTGCTGTACATCAACATATAAACCTCCTAATTAAAGGCAGCAGAAGACAGATAATGCACACAACGTGCTTAATGCAGTTCTTCAGTTAAAACATAAATGAATATGCACCAGCATGGTGGGGTAATGCAAGTGTTGAAAAAAAAACAATTTCCCTTCTGAAATGCATTTCCTTATCATCAACCATTAAAAGCAAGTGGACCAGTATTCCAGCTCTCCCAGATGGCAGCCAGAAATTGGGAGCGCTCACTAGATGCATAACTGGGAATCACAAGGGTCCCTGTGGACCTATGCTTCTCAGTTTAAGTCCCTGAGCAGCATGGAAGAGCATATCAAAGAAGAAAACCAGCCACTTTAGTTGGGCATGGACCTGTTCTGAAGTTAAAAGCTGTATTTTACTCACCAAAGGCACTGCGACGTTCTGGTAAGACAGTCAAATTAAATTTCTTTAGTAGTAAAGCAAACTTACAATTTCTATTGAGTTGGTCAAGTGCAGTGCATCACATCTGACAGGCTGCTGATGTGATTGAAGGGAAGAGAGCAAAGGATCATATTGATCTCCCATCAGCAGGGCAAGCACTCTAACAAGTCAGCTTAAAGTAGCTACATAAAAGTACTGTATTATCTGCCACACAAGAGCTACAGAGGTTTTCAAAGACTTCAATAATATTTTGGCACATAAATCTACTATGGGTTAATGTGATGCCCTTTACAACTGAGAATTTCTTGTACTACAAAGGTTCTATCAGCTGGAGCTACAGAAGAGCAAAATCCACAGCAGAAGCAGGCCCAGCCCTTCCCAGACCACCTCTGTGCTATTCCAGCACATACTGGAGCACACCCAAATCCAGCCTGCCCTAGAAACTGTCCCAGATGTAAGCCACGCACACACTTTACCATAAGTGTGGCTTTACACAAGTCCCTGTATCTCTTTATAGAGGTTGAAGTTGTATCAAAGCAAATCCTCACTTTTTGTACAAAAGGTACATTTAATTTTTTCAAGGAATAAAAGATTTGCTAAGATTTCCACTGGAATGGTATGGGGTTTTCTTCCCAAGTTACTTACCTTTTTGCATCACACTTATCCTTTAATCCCACTAGAGTGCAAGAACTCACACTACATGCTCTGTCCATTTAATGCACTGCTGCTGAATGGATTCCACACTGATCTACAGATCTGTTTAACCAACACTGGTTAAACACTAGTCTCAAACACCTTTACCTCAAGAACTGACATGCTCCTCAGTGACGCATCTCAACAGTCAAGAAAAGTCAAGCTCACCCTTAGGTTTAGTACAAAGCAGGCAGTAATTTTTTTTTTCCCCCTTAAAGTACCACATTCAAAGTAGCTTCATAGGTGATACACCAAAATAACATTTAACCACCATTTACACTGATAGATCTCAAGAACTAAGTGTAAATGTGGATTCATTATCCCATGGAAGTATTTTCCCTGCAGGGATCTCATTTTATTTCATCTATGATTTAAAAGAACATATAAAAGTCACTCCTTGTAAAATGCACAGCTGGGAAAATAGATAAATTATTCAGGCTAATCTGTAGCATTTACTAATACAGGCTTCTGTCAGCTAGGGACAGCTTGATAGCAAAGGTCATGCAGCTGGGAGCAAAGAACAGGGGTCACACAAGAAACAGTGCTACGAAAATTAATTAATACTAGAAACAACACAGAGATAATGGTGGTTAAAAACAATCATGAGTTCTGCCTGCTTTTGTAGCTAAGGAAGTGAATATGCACACAAAGCAACAGCAATCGGGGGGATGAGGAGAGGAAATAAAAAGTAAGGGTTTACATACAGACTGAAGCCAGACTCCAAAGGCATTTTAGTGCTCAACCTCCTTTGATGATTTTAGCCTACTTGATTCAATAAAGGCTACAGAGGGATCTGCAAACCAGCTCTGTCCCACCTCTCTACATGGTTGGTCTCTTGCTCTGCTGTCTCCTTTCCAGACAGTACACAATGACCCCCACACCAAGATGCCCTTTTAAACTAACAGTGTTTCCAACACCTTTCCTTCTCCAGTCTGATTATCCTAAACTAGTATGCTTTTAATCAGTTCAGAGCCTACAGTTCATTAAACCTAGCAAAACTGACTCTTGATTCAATCACCTGCTCTAGAAAATGTTACCTTTGTCTATTCAGTATTTAGCCTGTTTTCTGCAGTAAGTTCTCTGAGCATTAGCTTCTCTTTTCTGGGGCAAAACACCAGTTTTTCAGTTGTAGTTGCTAAAACAATCAATGCACAGCCAGGCTTACAGAGAACACCTAATAATGGTAGTAACAGCAGAGAACGATTGCACTGTAAATATAAAATTATATATAATAGCATATGCATTTACACATATGCAGACACACAAACATTCATCATTAAAGCAATGATAAAAGTTTTTCTGGGTGCACAGAGCATGCCCTCAAAGCAGTTACTCTTGATGCCCTTAATCCTAACCTTCTTGAACAACTCATGGTACCACTGCAGTTTCTTTACCACTTTGCAAGGAAGCAGAAAGGTTTCAGGAGCTGTCATTCCCTCTTACTAAAATTTACCCCCACCATATGGTAGCTCTTCTTCTGGAAGCATACAAACTTTTACCACAAATAGTAAATTTTTTTGAGACCACTCTTTAAGAGAAAATGTAATCAGTGAGTTGAAGTGCAGGTTGGAGGAAAGAGTCATACAATCGTCTGACTGGACAAGACCCTAAAGTCACTGAGTCCAACCATAACCTAACATCTCTCTGTACACAGCTGTACAGAAAACGAGGAGGAAAGAAGGTGAAAGGGATTCGAGGAGGACATATGCTTGTTTAGACATTGCTTTCCAACTACTTCAAGAAATTTTGCTAAATTTATCATCTCTTCTGAACCTTTTTCTTCTTTTTAATTTTTTTTTTAATACATTGTAAGTATTTTAAAGTCCCTCCTTTATTTGCATTTCTCGCTTTTCATATTGATTTTACTTTCTTAAGGAAACTAGCAGCTGAAATGCTGTTCTAAAAACAAGTCACAAACATTTAGCAGTGTTGCCATTTCAAACACCGGACTCAGCTGAAACTGCCATGCAGAAAGACGAGGCTGTTTCAGCTGTTTCAGCCTTCAGAAAGGGCAAAAAAAAAAATTGCTGAATACAATCAAAATGCAAGTCATGAGTCAACAAAAACGATGGGATTTGTTACAAATAACCATCCATCAAACTTTCCCAAGATGAAGGTTGCACTATTCCTTGAAAACACCAATAGCCTGTGTCCTCCATCCAGCCATCCCAGCTGATGTGGTCCTCTCTATCGTAAGTCGCAGAGCCTAATGCTGGTATTTCACAACAGACAGTCCTACTTTGCAGACAGAATAACCATAGAATTGTTTTGGTTGGAAGAGACCTTTAAGATCATCAAGTCCAACTGTTAACCTAATACTGCAAAGTCACCACTAAACTATATCCCTCAACATTACATCTACATGTCTTCTAAAAACCTCCAGGGATAGTGACTCAGTCACTCCTCCAGGCAGCACATTCTAATGCTTGACAACGTTCCATGACGAATTTTTTCCTAATATCCAATCTAAACCTCCCCTGGCATAACTTGAGGCCTTTTTCTGTCGTCCCATTGCTTGTAATTTAGCAATTACAACCTCCTTTCAGGCAGTTGTAGAAAGTGAAGTCTCCCTTCAGTCTCCTTTTCTCATGAACCAAAGTACCAATGGAAAAAACACCCAACACAACCAAATAAATTCTTAAAAAACAAAAAAAACCAAAACAAAACAAAAAACACAACCCCAACACAGACAGGCTTATAGAAGCTTAGATAGATAACTATAATAAATTTCAGAAATTTGACCTTATTACCTTTTCCAAACTCATCCAAAGACAATAATTGACTGGTGAAACCAGCTCCCTCTATGGAGGTCTAGACTAGAGGCTCTGCTACTGTCACCCCACAGCAGGACTGCCGGGCAGATGCTGCACTTAGATTAAACTCCATTGCTGCTTCACTACTCCCAAACAAACGAGGTGTGCAAGTACACAAGGAAGGCACAAAATGGGCCCCTTACATCAGTACTGAAATCTCATATATTTGCTAGCCTCATTCACAAAGTACTGTTCTAAGGGAGTAAAAACAGCTTTAAAAAAACATATAATGGTTTTCTTTTCTTTTTTGATCTTAAGCTTCCAGGGCAGACAGACTGTAAAACCAGCTACTGTAGTACATATGGCAGCTGATCTTAGCAGATAGCTCTAGACAGCTCTTCAGCACTTGTTTCAAAACATTTTCCTGTATTTCCTATTAACCAGCAGCCAACAGGTCCCAGTAAAGCCAAATACCTGCTAACTTGGCCAAGCTATTATCCAAATGAACAGCCTGCAGCACTAGCTTGCTGCTTCACTGCCATGGCTCTCTGTCATCAAGATAGCTCATCCAGGGCATTGTATTCCTTTGCTCCATTTGCAAACACCCCTGAGCCACACTGTTCAATTATATGGAAGTGTCTGTAAGCATGACCACTGTGCTGCAGAAGAAAGCAGTACCCACACGTAATGCCCAGGGGTAGGAATAGTGAAGGTACTGCTGCAGTCCTAATCCTGCTTCAATCACAGAATGCACTGCAATGGAAGGGACTTCTAAAGGCCACCTAGTCCAACTGCCCTGCAGTAAGCAGGGACATCCCCAACTAGATCAGGTTACTCAGAGCTCCATCAACCCTCACCTTGAGTGTCTGCAGGGACGCCTTCCTGGATAACCTCTTCCAGTGTTCTACCACCCCCACAGTAAAGATAATTTTCCTAATATCTGATCTGAATCTACCCTTCTCTAGTATAAAACATTTGCCCCTTATCTTAGTGCTACAAGCCCTTGTAAAAAGTCCCTCCTCAGCTTTTAGGCAGGCCTTATTCAGCTACTAGAAGGCCACAATAAGATCCGCACAGAGAACTCTCTTTACCAGGCTGAACAACCCCAACTCTCTCAGCCTGTCTACGTAGGAGAGGTGCTCCACTGATCATTTTTGGCACCCTTTCAATTAGGTCCATGTCCTTCTTATGTGAGGGTCCCTTTCACTGAAGCCACTACATATCTTTCTTCCAGGACCAGAAGTAGAACCGCACCCAGTCTGAGCTTCCATTTATTTTTTAACCTGCCACTTTCAACACTCAAAGCAAGTTCAGTGGGAATTTTTCAGAAGAGTGTTTTGACACTAGAGGAAAAAACAAAAACAAAACCAAAAACAAGTCAGGAAGCAAATGAGCCACCTACAGCTCTGAGAAGGCAGGGAAGGAATCTGGCAGTCTTAGCTGCAAGAACTTATGAAAACAGTGAGGAGGGAGGCTGCACTGAATTATCATTGCTGTTGTCTTCAGGGCCAGTACCAGCTGTTACAGCACCACTGACTGCTCAGATGTTTGCAGAACTGGACACGCCGTTTGTCCTGGTTTGGGTTAGAACAGAACTCATTCTGTTCTGTGATTTTTCTTTTCAGCTCATTCTCTTCCTAGAAACAGCACTTTCTACAGTTAACAGCATGTTTTCACACACAGTGTCTGCTTCTAGACTTGGTAACACTCAATGTTTATAGTTACTACCAAGGACTGGTACACAGAAGGGCTCTTTATTATACTTGCTTATACTTGCTTCTGTGGAGACCAAGGTCACTGATAAATCTTGTGTCCCACTTTGGGGGTGCTGCAAAACGGAAGGTAGCACCTGTGAGGAGGAGCAGACAGGACAGGAGACCCTAAGCTGACCAACAAGGGATTCCATTCTATATATGTCATATTCAGTATAAAACTGAGGGATCACAAGGATCAAGATTACTTCCTCAATGAATAGCTTTCAAAGAGACCTCTGTCCATTTTGCCTTCCATCCCAATCTATGTGTTCTTGAATCCAGTTGCTATCTGCTGCTGAGTCCAGCCTGGGACTTCTCCAGTGTCTGCCCACAGCATCAGTGACATAACTGCCAACAGGAGGATTATGTTAGATACTGAGTTTGTATATATTTGCATATATTTCATTCTTATTGCTTTCATTAAAGCTGTTTTAGTTCTCTTTTCTAATCCATAAGTCTCTCTCTTATTCCACTTCTTTTACCCTTTTGGAAGGGAGAGGGATTTAATAGAGAGCATCTGACCTTTCTCCAGTGGCAGGTCCCAGCCCTGATCCTTAGCAAAGTTCTGTCAGCCAATGCTTTCCCAGGCACGTTTAAGGGCTGGATATGAAAATAAGAGTAAATTCAGCAGACCTGAAAAGTCTATAGATTACTTCTGGGTGAGTGTGAACGTGAGAAGCAACTTCAGTGACTGCTTAGACAAAAACCAAAAGATCAAGAAGAAGGATCCTATGTCTACACTGCCCAAGGCAAGGTACTATTCATTCACAGAAGACTCTTGAAAGCCAACACCTCTGTTGCACTCACACCTTCTCAACAAGGCTCGCTGCTGACCTGGTCAGAAAAAAAGCAGGATGCACCTACATAGCAGAATAAGGAGAAAAAGGCAACGTTTTCTCTCCACATTTCATGTTGTTTGCAGACTCTGTATCTGTGGGGACTTTTCATTCTAAAATTAACTACGTGCTGAATAGAGTCTGGAACAGCAGAGCCTTTATGCTTCCAAGTTTTGAGATGGCTTCAGAGCACAGACCTCTTCTCCCTCATTTCTGGAATACTTTTTGACAATTAACAGAATCAATGATCACAGAACAAGAAATCTGCCCAATCCATCAGGCCTAAATGTGAAAAGAGGAGGAGGAAAGAGGGAACCTTCTAACGACAGGAAAGGGAGAAGAGGTGTAGATTTCTTTTGGCTTTCTTCATGAGCATTTCCTCACGAATTCTGGAAGCGAGTCAGGAAATAAAGCTAGCAGCCAGAAGTCACTTTCTGTATCTTTATAAGGGAGAACCACTCAAATACAGCAGTAGCAAATAAAGAAAATACACAAGTAACCTTCTCTATGCAAGGTAGATGCTACCCCAGTACAGGGAGTTGGCATAAAACTGGGGTGGGGAAGCTGTTTGGAAAATTCTCAATAAATATTAAAAACATGAGTATAATGATATCTGCATTTTGTCCAAGGCTGGTGGAAAAGTTAAAAGTATGAGCTGATGCTCCCGAGAACAGAAGATGGTACCCAGTTTTAAGTGAAAGAACAAATTGATGGAGAAGCTACCTTTTATACTGAATCTCAATTAATGTCAACAGATCTCACAGAAAAGAGCCTGATTTGGAGCCAGGATCATACTTCCTGTCTTTCCAGGCTCATTTGACTCTGAAATTAAAAATTAGTGGTTTTTCTCTTGCACTAATGCCAGCAATCCCCAAGACATGGGAGCTTCACTTTCTACAGAATTCACCCTTTTGTCTCTCCTGGATCACTCATTGCTACTATCCAGCCTACAAAGACACAGAAGAAGGAAATAAGATAGACTACTTTGTTTCCAACAGAAAGTAGTCCTCATGCTCTGTGGATTTATCTACCTAGATATACACACACAAACATATATTTTACATGTATTCCTCTGCAGAGAAATAGTAGAGATTAAGTGGGCAGCCACCAATCAGTATTAGTAGGGCATTAAGAGCACAGAGAATATGCTCATCTTAAGCAGAATATTAAAAGAAAGACCACCTCTACATCAGGACATAAGGCAGGATTTAAGCAAATAAACCTAACCCTGCAACAAATCTGGATTGGTGAGTCATTAAAAAGGGTGAAGAAAATAGACTTTTCTTTATTTCTTCCCCTTTTCCCTTCTTGGTAGAAATATTTAAAACATAGAAAAACACAACCACTTCCAGTACAAAAGTAATCAAGCATGTGGCAAGTGCATTACATCAACTTCAATAAATCCAACCTGCTAATATTTTCAACACTATACTTTGTTCTCGCACACTTTTGAATTACACTAATGCTGTTTTAAAACATATTCTTTCACTGAAGAAAACATCAATACATCAAAAACTATTTTTCTACACTAATGAGTTTCCTCTTTTGCAAAGGAATTATTTTAAGTACTGGCAAGGTTTCCATGGCACCCTCCACTTCCAAATGACAAATATCATTAATAGCTGGGTGTAAAACAAACAAACGGAAAACTCCAAACCAGCAGTGTTTGACTCAAAGAAAAACATTCCATACTTTCAAGCAGAAGAACTAAAAAACTTTTTCTTACTGAAAGAAAAAAAAAATATATATATATATGCACACCTGCTGTTCTATCAGTCCAAGAAGGAAACCATTTCACTGCTGCATCATAAGTAGAAGAAAAGTACTTATTAAAACATTAATCACAGTCCATTATATTCTGACTCCACGCCAGAAGTTCCCATTACATCACTGAAAATATCTATTAACCAAAACCTGATTCTGACAAGTTACAGAAGTGTTGTGTTTAGGACTTAGTAATGCAAAAGTCAGTTTTGGAAGAACAGTTACACAATTGATTTTGCAGTGGCAAGCAGGCATAATTAATTGTTTTTGTGACATTTATTACTGCACTGGAGTTGATTTAACTGCTGTTTCTACTGTAAAATTATTCAGAAATTATTTCAAACTTCATCTACTTTTATTAAACACATTTATTGTGAAGGTATATAATACCCAGGGCTGGCTAAACAATCTTAGAATGTGCTGGATACACCAGTACATGTAAAAACTGTATTGTCTTGTGTAAATATGGGCCTTGTTTAGACCTAGGTCTCACAGGAAATTATGCCAAATGAAAACCATCTCCTCTTCTCCTATCCCACTGAAAAGGATTTATGTTTTTACATTTAATACAAGTTACATAAAGAAACAAAAATATGGTGGTGTTAACTTCAACTCTAACCAATAGTTCATCTCTGAAGTCCAATTTTGTTCAAACCTCTATTTTGTTATGAATAGTGTGACCTAACTGAAATGCCTCAGTTTGGAAGAAAGAGACGTGAACAGCTCAATTCTTCCTGGAAGCCTGGCCCTAGGTGGCTTATTTACCTAGACAGTTTTCAATGCACTATTGAAACCATATTAGCTTTAAAACCAAAGCCACAAAAATCAGTTCTTGAATGTGCTTATATAATCTCCAGCCAACTAACTTACATTTCAGTCTCTTTCCTTAAACCCCTGTAAAGCAGCCCAACTATAGACACCAAAGCTACAAAGCACGACTGCAAACACGTATTTGGGGAGCCCTGAGAGGTGTTGGAGTCTTCATCTCTGAAGTAATTCAAAACCCATCTAGACACCATCCTGTGCAACCTGCTCTAGGTGAACGTGCTCTGGCAGGGGAGTTGGACTAGACGATCTCCAGAGGTCCCTTCTAACTCCTATCATTCTGTTGTTCTGTGTCCCTAACCCAAAGGAGTGGGGGCGGGGGGGGGAAACAACCAAACAACCAAACCAAACAACACCTCCACCTATTTTAAAGAATGATGAATTAATAACTGCCTCTGCAGCTGTACATTTAGTGCCACCCAGATCCACAAGACCACTTTCTGGTCAAGGGTCAGTCATCCCTTTCTTTGCTGAAAGAGAATGGTCAGGCATTGGAACAAGCTGCCCAGCAAAGCAATGGAGTTGTTTCTCCTGGAGGTGTTCAAAAAACCCTGTAGATGTGGTATTTCAGGACACAGTTTGGTGGTCATAGTAGTGCTGGATTGACAGTTAAGAATTTGGAGGTCTCTTACAACTTTAATGGTTCTCCACCCTAAGGGGTGTTTTCACATGCTCTGCATGTGTAACTAGACTGTCTGACTGGCCTTGCCATGGGCTATACCAGCTGAGGCAAAGCACTGTGCAGATGGCACCACCAGCCAGCTTCGGCATCACCAGTGACTTTAATTTGGGTGACAAGCAAACAAGTAAAATCTCAAACATTTGATACAGAGGCTGATTTGAAATTAAAGCCATGGATACTTATAGATTACTTGCATTTAGAGAATTTATTGATTAGACTCCAACCTGCAAATACTGCCACTTAAAAGACTCTGAATCGAAAGCACCTCCTGTTGTTAGTGTTCACGACAAATAAATAGGGTTAAAAAAAAATCAAAAAAGGGCAATATGACAGAGTACAAGAAAAGCAAGGAAGGGAAAAGGAAAACATTGAACACAATAACTACTGACCTCAAACTTACCACATAATCTCAGAGACGAAACAGATCTAAAACTTCCCTGCTACAAATAAATACTTTTCTAAGCTGATGGAAGCCAACTGAAAAATGAAGTCTGTGGACATAAAAAGTCACAGAAGAGCCATACATCAACAGCAATATCAATGCAGAGGATGAAGGGAAGAACGAAAGCAAAGAAGGGCTTTCAGTAACAGATAAGAACTATCACAGGCAATCAGATATTTTTAAGTGGATGTTAGTAACAAGGCTTCAATTTGGTGAGATATGAAGAGCACAGAAAACAGGGCATTTGGCCCACGCAATTGCCTCCTGACACATTATAATCCACCAGCAGGCAGCTTTGCCTGACACTTTTTCAGCTTCCTATATAGCAGCACTGCCTCTACACTTCCAGAGACAATTCAGGGTTTGCCTCCTATTAATTTTCAATAACAAAGCCAATGTTACCATCCCGGTTTTCTGAAGCAATTTTGTATGTTTACTGGTTAATCCTGTTGTAGGTTGCCAGACAATTCCCTACTCCTTATGTTAAGGCTCTGATTTTTTGTTTTCCCCCCCTTCTTCATATTGTAAGTGTTTTAATAAACTCATGATTTAGTGTTCTGCAAGCCCACACTACAAAAAGACAATTCTGAAATAAATGGTATAATTACATTTCCTACAGCAACCTTGTAATCTCTCGAGTATTTATTCTAGACTAAACAGCCTTACTCAGCTGCCCTGTGTCTGATTGTCGATGAAAGAAGCTTGTTTGACAACTGCTTCGAGCAGAAACATATTTTTTCCATGATTGCATGAAAAAGTGAAAAAAACATTACCAGACTAGTGTTCTGAGCACAGAGAATTCATGTTAGATCGATGAGTTAATTTGAAAGCCAAACGCCAAGAAAAACAATTACTATGGACATGCTGCTGTCACGGCCAGCTTTTGAGGTTAATTTAGTGGTACATATACAACTACAGCCAACTTTATGTATAAGAAACTACATGGTGTATGCACGCTTCTTTCTTTGTTTCTTTATATATTTTCCATATTCTGTGCTTTTATAACCCTCTCGAGACCTTATACAGTTACAGAACCCACACTATACCCACAGGTGGGCGGGCAGGAAGCAAAGCTCTGTTTCATAAGCAGTCCAATTTTAATATATTCAGTTGCTAATGACCTTGACAGAGGAGCTCCATGCAAAACACCATATACTACAGGGTGTCGTTTGAAATGTTCATAGGCATTTCTGCCAGAAAGCTGATTTCTTAAACAGTAAGATTTCAGGCTTACTAGAGGCTGTGTTTCTCCTCCTTGACTTCCATCCAGTTGGAATAACTGGTGCTAATCTCCCTTCTCTATATTAAACTTGCTTCCTTCCAAAAAGCTGTGATGAGTCTCGTAAGGATTTCTGTAATTTGCTAAAGCAATGCAAGGCAGTTTCTACATTAAGCCAAATGAAGATGACTTACACAGTTTGGTTTCCTTGTTCCACGTGCTCTTGAAAAAGCACAGTTGGCCATATTTGCCACTCCCCAAAAGCAACCATGCAGTACCTCTACTGTCACTCACAGGGTTTTAGTTAATTATTAATGATAAAATGCCTATATGCAAATATGGCTATGTTTTTAAAGCAATAATCATTTTTTACCTGCCAGCTCTCATTCATTAGGTACTGGATTCAAAATGTCTTACAGCTGACAGAAATCTTTCTAGGAAAAATCAGGCCCTGCAACAGGAGATACCGGGAAATTCGGTCCATATGCCATAGTAACCAAGAGAATTCCTGCAAGGACTACATGCTCTCCAAAACAAGACAAGCTTTCCTTGCTCATACTCAATCTTTTGACTCTGACTACTAAGCTTATTAAGAAACTGTATTCTATTCAATGGAGCAGAATGAATCCAGTGTTCAAACTCAGTGGGCCAAAGCAGATCAAATCAGCTCTTCAATTTGTGGCTTTTCTCCTTTTCCAAGAGGTCATTTGACCTCATTAATGTTTATAAATATGTGAAGGGTGAGTGTTGGGAGGATAGAGCCAGGCTCTTTTCAGGGATGCTAAATAATAAGACAAGGGGCAATGGGTGTAAGCTAGAGCATAGGAGATTCCACATAAACATATGGAAAAACTTTCAATGCTGACCAAACACTGGAACAGGCTGTCCATGGACGTTGTGGAGTCTTCTTCTCTGGAGACGTTCAATACTCACCCAGATGTATTCCTGTGTGTGCAGCTCCAAGTGATCCTGCTCTGCCAGTAGGGTCAGACAAGATGATGTTTCAAGGTCCCTTCCAACCCAAAATATTCTTTGAGTCTACGATTCATGAAATATATGCATACACCAGTGACAAAGAAAGCAGATGTCAAAAATCACCTGCTACAACCTTTCAAGCCCAGCAGTTTTGTCACTCTTTCAAAATCAGTGCTTGGTTATTTCACTATCTTGAACCCAATGTAGACACTGACAAAGTTTCAGCAAAAACTAATTCAGCCAAAGACCAGATCAACAATGGTTTAAGAACACGCTGGAGAGCATCCTTACTATTGCCTCACTACAAAGGAAAAAAAAAATCACTATGACTGACAGCAAAGACCTTACAAGAGTCATTTCAGGATTAAGTGCCAGAACTCTACATGTGTTTCAAATTACACTACAACATTGTACAACAAAGAAATATGCAGAAATTTTCCACTTGAAATGAAGGTTAAAAATTGAATGCTAAGAAAGCTCAAGCAGATAGGAAACCCAGCCTTCTCATTTTAATTTGTGATTTAATGTGACTGAGCTGTCCTACACCAAGGAAAATGAAGTTGTTCATTATAAAACGCACAGTTGTACATACAGACTGCCACAGTGCTCTTGATTTTGCTTCGGTACCTACCCTCAGCTCTCAAAATGACATTTTGCTTAAAATTAACTTTTACATGGTATTGTCTGTCCTCATTAGTGTTCCCCACTGAACTTTCTTTTTGCATCATACTTAAACAAAATGCTAACTGACATGCTCATAACAACCTGGTTATACACAAGGAATAGTTGATAGAACAAAAGGAAGGCACATTTTTCCCTAAAGAAAAGCACAGCTTTTTGGAGCAAACTCCTTTTTTTATACACACATGTATATATTCAGGATGCCTCTCTCCAAATAATGTAGGCAAATGCAATTTTAAGCCTCCCAGGCTTGACCCGATTACAAGGTCTGCACAGAAGTTCTCTCTTAAGGATCTCTGTGGAGTGCAAACAAGCATTTTTAATCTTTACAGAATGTTAGTGGTTGGAAGGGACCTTGGAAAGATCATCTAGTCCAACCCACTCCCTCACCAGGATCACCTAGGGCCTGTCACACAGAAACACATCCAGGCAGATTTTTCATGTCTCCAGAGAAGGAGGCTCCACAATCTCGGTGGGCAGCCTGTTCCAGTGCTCACAGTAAAGAAGTTTTTCCATATGTTCACATGGAACCTCCTATGCTCCAGCTTGCTTCCACTGTCCCTTGTCCTATTACTGGACATCTATGAGAGGAACCTGGCATACACCTGGCAGATTTACAGTCAGTTTTAAACTAGCTGGTGTATGGCTCTTCCCCAGCTGTAAACACTTGGTGTGAGAACACTGCATGGCTGCTCCCGCTAGCAGGATGCCAAGAATGTCTTCACATTTTTCAAGGCCTCAAACAAACACCATTTCAATCCTCTGGATTTTTTTTTTTTTCTTGGGGGGTGGGGAAAAGGTGAGCATTAATCAAAACTACATCAAAACATACTTTTTTTTTTTTAGAACAACAAACTAGTTTCCATCTCCGTCCTGTTTTGGTCTTTTGCTGCCTGGTGTGTCAGAGTTTGTTATAATTTTTGTTCCTTTTCTTTTGCAGTAAGATAACTCCAGACCTCCAGAACCACAGAAATTCAGTGTGCTCAGCTAAGACATTAGACCAATAATAACAATTTAAAAAGACAGGCCTTTTCTGCCCCTTTTAGTAAACCTCAAAGTAAAGTAACAGCAGTGAGTGCCCAAGCAGCCAGGCAGTCATGGTCTCTCAACCACACACTTCCCGTCTCCAAAAGCCACAGTAGGTCAGTCAGCTTTGCAATGACTTTGGCAGATTTACACTTTAATCAAACTACACCAACCTGGTTTCTGGCGATGGCAGTAGTGTCAGTAAGGCCTTTGATAAGGCAGCTATCTAAACACAAGTTCCATCAACAGGATGTCCTCAACCTCATCCAGAAATCACATCACCAAACACTTCAGTGATCTGGAGCGGTGAGCAAGTCACACAGACCTAGGACTATAAGTTATCACAGACAGACAGGCAGCTGTAAAGCATGTCTCCAGAGTGGGTACATTACAGTAATCCAAGACCCCACGCTTCTCCAAGCACAACGCCATAGGTTGGGAGATGCTCTTATACGTGTCTTCTCCACTTCTTCAAGTCACGTTTCTCTGTGACAGCTGAGACAGGCATGAGCTGTTCCTCATAGCCTGAACATCCAAAGTTGCCTTTACCACTCAGATCAAAGCATCACCAACCTGGCACGTTCAGTGTGTATTCTTGGGACTACCAGCCCCTGAGACTTCCCTGCAGTAACCCCACAGACATGTAGTCAAGGGAATATCTATCAGAGGATGAGAAAGCTTCACTCTTGCTACCACAAGGTTAAATACTCTCCACACATTAGTGTAATAAATGTTGCTTCCTGAAAGCCGTGTAATCCAGGATTATTGCCTGTATTGTATTTCATTATTTCCAGAAAATCTTCTCCCATTAAAAAACACGAGGGAGGGGGGCTGCAGGACACAAACCTTTACACATTATACCAATCATTTGTGTTGGGGGGGAAAAAAAAAAATATTTTCTTCATAATTTTCATTATTCTCAAGCTTCCAACACAATAGCAAAACATGCATTATAAGGATGTTAATCCTTTTCTGCAGTACACACACAAAAAAAGAAAATTTACAGCCCCAAGAGAAACTGAAAACAAATTGCTAAGAACAGTTTTAATACAAATTATCTTTTTGTTGTTGTTCAAAACATGCAAAATCCACAGAAGAGCAGCAGGCAGATGTAGAACAACAAATTTCTTTGTAAATCCTAACAAGCACATAATACAGATCACCCTAAAAAGTAGTATTTTTTTTCTAAAAGATCTCTAAGTTTTCTAAATGATCCCTTAAGGATTCACCCATTTTCTTGCTCTTGTTTTGAAACCTCCATGCCAGCTGTCTCTACTACAGTAGTTCACTAAGAATAAAAAGCAACACTGATGCTAAAGGCTGAAGTGAGTCTTGCAGAAGAGGTTAAAACGTTAATTAAAAAAAAAAAAATCCACTCTACTGAGTCTTTAGAAGACAATAAAATGTATCTCAAAGAAAAAAAAAGTCAATATATTATGCTACCAGAAGTGGATTCAAAGCGTCCAGGTTGGCAGTGCCATTGCAATTTTTACAAGGCCTTGTTGTGATAAGACAAGAGGGAATGGACTGAAGCTTGAGGAAGGTAGATATAGAATGGATATTAGAAAGAAATCCTTTACAGTACGGGTGGTAAGATGCTGGAACAGGTTGTCCAAGGAGGTTGCGGATGTCCCCTTCCTGGAGGTGTTCAAGGCCAGGCTGAAGGAGGCCTTGAGTAGCTTGGTCTAGTTCAGGGACAATGCCAGGGAGGTTGGAGCTAGATCTTTAAAGGTCCCTTCCAACTCAAATCATTCTATGATTCTATGAATAGTTCTGGCTCCGGAAACTCAGATACTAACAACCCACACACACAGGAGGGAAATATTTAGCAGCAATATAATAGTCAGACTGCCAAATTGTAAAGAACATGAAAAGAGGGAAAAACGAAAAGGAAAATAGACATCCCCCCCAAAAAAAAAGCAACAAAAAACCCCAAACCCAACACCCCAACAAACAAACAAACAAAAAAAACACCCACCCAACCCAAACACTAAATACACTTAGATTTAACCTGTTCTTACAGGAGGCCGAATGAAGAGGAAACTAAAATGCTTTAGGAGGAGTGGATAGCTTTGTGCCCAGCTCTTCTCCTGCACCCAGGCAGCTGTATGCAACTGCCTGAGAAAGGCCAAAGCAGGGACCAAGGCACATGAGTAAAACATTCATCATCAACAGGAAATGCGCACGGGTTTGTGCAAACCCAGAAACACAAACACACAAAGGGCTGAAGGTATTTCAGACACCCTATGGAATAGTTAGAGTTGTACCGGCTGGGAACCCACAGCATCCGCATATTTGTTTTGGAACTGCAAACAACCTCAGGACGCAGAAGAACTCTTCTGGTGGGCACAATCCACCCACCCTCCCCTTGCTACCACAGCAACCCAGCACCCCTGTTGATCTTAACCCTTTCAGCATCTGGAGATGATGAACAGCCAAACAACCCTGGCTGTTCATGCTTGGAGGATCAAAATGACACATGTGTCAAAGTGCCTCCAAGAAAGGATTTAGCTCTGTTTGAAAACTCTGCTCCAAACATGCTCACACACTGACATTGCAACGTAACTGCATCACATAAGGATCTTGTTCTGAAAAGTTGCTCGGTTGGCTTCAGCGTCACAGGCAATTAGATGGGATGGACACAGATTGCACGAGATTCCTGTTGGATCTGGACACCAGTACTCACCTTACAGGGTACAAAGGTGAAGAGACAGGGAATCTCCCACACACAAGACATCCTCCCTCTCCACCCCAAGCATTTTCATTTGTGAAGAGGCTTTGGGCTGAAAGGGCAACAAAGCCACCCACCTCTGGAGGTCCCTGACAGCTGTGCTCCATCCAAACAGGTGGTGAAGCTGAGCGTGACTCTGGCCAAGTTTAAAATGCTAATTAATATTTGGTCTGCGAATCTTGGTATCAGATTGAAAAAAAAAATCAGGGCGATAAAACCAGAAACAAGAAAAATGGAGACAAATCAATTCCAGAGAGCCTTGAATTTTCTGAGACACCATTAGATTTGTTTATTTACTTCTAATAACACCTACCTACCTTTACATTTGCTGGATGTGATACTATTTGTCCTGTGCCAGTAAAATAAATAGGATTCCTGTTTGGATTTCAATAGTCACTGAAACTGCATATTAAAGTACTTTGTGGCTTCAGTTTTCCCATACTGCACAGTGAAACACAAACTTTTTTTTTTAAAAGCTCTTTCTGCCTTGACAATCTGCAAATTCGTAAAATCATTGAATGTTATGGGTTGGAAGGGATGTCTGGAGATCACATAGTCCAACTCTTTTGCAGTCTATATCAGGCTGCATGTCAAGATGTGTTCTTAAGGTCTCCAGAGAGTCTACAACATCTCTGGGCAGCCTGTTCCACTCTACTGTCACCATCAAAGTAGACATGTTTCTACTTAAGTTGAAGTGAAACCTCCTGAGTTCCAGTTTGTACCTGTCATGCTTTATCCTATCACTGGCCATCAGTGAGAAGAACCCAGTCCCATCCTCATGATCTTCACTCTTTAGATATTTATATGCATTTGTAAGATCCCCTCTCAGTCTTCTCTTTTCCAGTATAAAGAGCCTCAGGTTTCTCAGTCTCTCCTCATAGGAAAGATGCTCCAAACCCCTCATCATTCTTGTGGCCTTTTATAAAAGTCTCTCCAGCAGTTTCCCATTCTTCTGGAACTGGGGAGCCCAGAACTAGTCACAATACTCCAGATGAGGATTCACAAGGGTGAGGGAGAGAAGAACCTCCCTTAACCTGCTGGCCACACCCTTCTTAATACACACCAGAATACCATTGGCCTTCTTGGCCAATGCTGGCAGATGGTGAACTTGTTGTCCTTCCACACTCTCGGGTCCTTCTCTGCAGAGATGCCTTCCAGCAGGTCGACCACTAACCTTTACTGGTGCAAGGGGTTATTTCTCTCCAGGTGCAGGACTCAACACTCACCCTTTTTGAACATTCATTCTATCATGAAGTGGTCCAGTCCCTCTTAAGTGACCTTCAAAGTTGGGCCATGATGAGTGGAGTGACACTCACTATCCCAGTAATTGCATGTTTTCAAGTGGAATTTCAGCTGCAAACACTTCTCTAGAGAGCAGGCACTTCACTTTTGGACTTCTCAGCCTCTATTACCCAGCCATAACAGGCTCCCAACTCCCTTCCAAACATGGCTGCACACCATGATGCTGCCAAGCTGCTGGACCAGCCCTGCATTATATTTTTTGATAGTTGAGCTCTATACTTCATTTCTCACAAATGCAGTTTGCCTGTAGACAGCAGTCGAGAAGTAAATCTACCCTTTTACATGGCAAACAGCCCAACTTTAATATTTTTACTGGCTTAGAGCTAGGCAAATTAAGCCTCAGATTTTTATTTATTTATTTTTTAATACCGTGCAACTGAAAATGAACAGCTACTTCACAGCAACTGCCAAGGACAACCTTAAAAACACTAATGCAATCCAGTCCAGCTCTCAATAGATCTATAAAGGCTGGAGAATGAAAAATTTCAGCTTTTCCACCCAAACAACATGTTGGTTGGGCAGGAAGTCTAACATTTTCAGATCCTTAAAACAAAAAAATAAAACCCAAACCAACAACAACAGAAGACCCCTACATGCTGGCAAAGTGAAGATGGTAACAGTCCCAGCTATAATGCCCTGAAATGGGAATTAAAACTCACTATGTTACTCACCCCAGTCTTCCCAGCATTTCAAGCTCTGGAACTTGTGGTCCGTAGGTCTCCACTTGCAGAGGCTGATACTCATACAAAGCTTCTTCTACCTTTGGCATGGGAGCCAATGAAATATGCTGACTCTGTTAAAAAAAAAAGAAGAGTCAAGATATTCAGTTTTAAAAAAACACAACGTGAAAACAAGCTTATGTTACTAACCTGGTCCAGACAGAGACCATCCCACTGGGAACATGCTGTCTGCTTTATCACTCACGTCCTCATGATTTAATTTTTTTACTGAGATCTACAATTTGGAAGTACTGTGTCCTTAGCTATAACTCGTTCAGACAAAGTAGGAAAAGGGGAAGTTTTATTGAAGGTAGGCTTACTTTTAGAGTGCAGCTGCTTCCAGAGTCACTAGTAAAATCATTACTAGGTAAAAAATTCATTTATCAGAATAATATCAAGCAAATGTCTCCAAGCAACCCTACTTGAATCTGTAATCAATGGTTTCCTGAAAGCCCTAATTAGAAAGGGAAGCCACTTTCATTTCTCTCTGCAGGCTTTGTAAGCTCCCATATATAATGGCTCTCAAGATGGACTTTTACGGCGCAACACAATTAATTCATTCAGCAAATTCCCACTTGTTTCATAACTAAAAATATAGAAACACGCAAACATGAAACTTTCATTCCAGATGGTACTTTTGCAAGCCCTTCAGAACACTGAGAAACAGCTAGACATTTCCACCCCCACCCCCCCTGCCTCCCCCTTTCTGAGTCCCTATCACTCTGAGCTCTCGCAAAACAGGAGACTAGTGGCTGGAAAGAGGGGGTCAAGAGGATATGCGATAGAGCCAAAGTTAACAGATGTTGCTGCGTGACATTCTACACCAATTTGTTGATCTTTCACACAGTTTCAATTTTCTACTATATTCTATGGTGCTCACAAAAATTAGCAGCAGCAGCAAAAAGACGGCACTATGAGCTCCCCCAAAAACAGCTTGGCTTCCCTTGTAGAAATTGAGATTCACATCTGCAAAACACAGGAATTTAGGAGAGTAGTGGTATTGTTTTTGTAGACATTTTGTCTGCAACGGGAGATCGGAAGCTTTCCACGGTGTAATGTCATGTATAACCCTAGCTCCCACTGCTGATCACTTACTGAGCTTCACTTTCCTGGGGCCACTCATGTAAGAATCTGCTCCCTCAAGTAGAAACTAAGAGCTCCTCATGAGCAACCGTGGGTTAAAATTACCTAAAAATAAAAAGAAAAGAAAAAAAAAATAAAAGAAGAAAAAAAAAAACCAAAACCCACCACCAAACAATTTAGTAGAAGGGGAAAGATGTTAATTACATTTGTGGTCGAGGACAGTGACCTTTCTGAATTTGGAATACTGTTATTTTTTGCTTAGAGAGTTGGAGAAAATAGCTAAGAAAACTGAAGACATAAGTCCCTGAGAGCTACTATCACAGACCTAGGCTGATCTCTACAGAAATATCAGCAACTTAAGTTTTCCATTGAAATGGCTCTGTGTGGGTGATGAGAACAGATAGTTCTGGTCTTTTTCTGCACTGCCCAGGAGTCTGGTGAGACTGCTGCTAATACTGATACGGTGACAGTCTCCTGAAGACAAAACATGGTGAATAAAGTTTTCAAGTGAGTTGTGAGTTGTTCCAACTTTCATACTTTGCATACTGTTATTTCTGAGCCACAAACTATTGCTACAACATTAAAGGCAGGCAACCGCACACTTGAAAAAACAAAAGTAGGAAAAGAAAAGTTAAACATTCAGCTCAAATGCTGCTTTATGATACAAATGCAGAATCTTTTTATGTTGCTAGAAGTTGTCAATTTACAAACTACTATAATCCATGAAAATATTGCACTTCATAACTACATTTATGTGGGAATGCTAGACCTATTGTAAGAGATTAATGTTTAAATAAGACTTTTAGATTTAAAGTTGTGCCAAGCTTTGTGCTTCTAATTCAACTGAACAGAACGACATACCAACATTTTACATCCTCATTTGGTGAGTAAAAAGTCTCAGTTTTTCCAAATCCAGAGCAATGTCATTCCAACCATAGAAAAGAAAATTCGGTTTCAGGCAAAGATCAAAACCATGATAAATATTTTGGGAAATTACTTGTGTGTGGAAAAAGGGAGCAGCTCAGATTGCAGGAGCCACATCTCTGGAGGGCATCACCAGAACAGCTGCTCACTGTTAGTGGAGTTGCCACTGGTGCATTCCTGACACTTTTTTTAATGAGAGCAACTTCTGCTGACTTGGCCAAGAGACAGGGGAAAGCTCCCAACAAATGGACCAGGCTCATCACAAGCCTCTTCCCACCACCATTTACACTGCTACGGATGACCACCACTGTCTGGGGACTTCCGGCAGGATAGGATGAAGATGTTTCATTTGCCTTCCTCCTTGTGAGATTTCCAAGCTGCCAGAGGTTAAAAGGGATCTTGATGGTCATTTACTCTCAGTCAGACTGTGACTGCAAGGGAACTATGCCTAACAGCAGGGAGGCTCACTGTTCAGCATGCCAGCTACATAGGGGGTACTGGTGTATGTGTCATGTGGAAGCCACCAAGCCATGCCAGGAGCTTACTGTGCAGTATTGCAAAAGAAATACATTCTGCTGGCCCAGAGGGCAGAAGTACAACATTGAAGAAGAACAGAATATAGAAAGTGGCCATCCTTGAGCTGATCTGACCTCATGTCCAGTGCAGGCCAGGACATTTTGTGTTCCCGTAGCAAGTCCAAGGACTAGTAGTTCAGCCAATGCACCTTTTTTATAAGGTGTCAAATCTAGACCTAAGTATTTCTGATCATAAAGGTCCAAAGACATCCCTTAGGGTTAGTTTTTCCAATAGTTCATTATCTTCACCATTAAACACCAGCAGTTTGTGTCTGGTTTATCAAGCTCAGTTTCAAAGCATTGGCTCTCTCACCTATATACTGGGCCAAGGTGCAAACCTTAGAAACAGGTAAATACTTTTGCCTGACAAAACAACTGCGCTGATTTGCGTTCAACCAGAAGATCTGCACCTCAAGGAAGCTGTGTAGCTGTATGTCACAGCTCATTTGTTTTCATTTCCCCAGATCACAACTTTAGCTGATGGGCTTTGGTAACACAGATTGCATTCCGCTTAGCAACAGGGGAGGGGAAAAAATAAAAAAACAAACCACAACTGGCTCTTGTTTCTGCCCTATAGCTCTCTGACCTTCAGGTAAAGGGTTTTTCCTATAAACTGGATTTTAGTCTGCCTTGATTTGAGAAAGAATTAGATGGAAGCATCAGTTACATGGTCCCACCTGAAAGCAGCCTGGTCAAGCCCTGTAACCAATCCAGCTCTGTAGATGTTTTGAACAGGCTATGTCCAAGCTGCTGACTCACTGCAATGCAAGCACAGTGGTGTGGCCATGAAGGCTCCTGAGCTTGTGGGCTTCCAATGTGCCCAGCCCCCTACAGACTGCAATAGGTATAGCACAGTCTGGAGCAAAAGGGCTGGGATGGAAACACACACAAACTTTGCAGTGAAAAGTTTTGCATTTCTTCTTTCCATTGATGTTGTGATAAGGTACATTTACCCAAAAAAAAGTCTTACTGAGGTTAAAAAGCTCCACTTGACCAGTATTATCTCGGTTCCAAAACACTTGAGCAGCAGCATCTCAGGGTTGTGTCTCTATCCTGAGCAGTCACCATTTCACAAAAGACTGATATAAAAGGGAAAGTCCTGTGTAACATCAGAGACAGTAGCTGCTACTTTGAACTTGCACAGCACTTCTACAGATCCAGAAACCATTTCACATCTATGAGGTAAGATTTTCTAATATCCTATATTCCACCTAGACAGCCAGCTTCTCCTTCCAGCATTAGCAGGCATTTATCAGCATGCTAAACCCAAGATTAAAGCAGCAGGTACAAGACCTGCCTCTGCACTGCTTTCTTCTGACAAACCCAATGTCTGACATTGTGGTCATGGGTAAGTATTTCTAATTCCCCTTAGATGCAGTAATGTTTGTGTAAAAGAAGCTGACAGTATCCAAATGGAGATAGAAAAGGCTTCCAAGAACAAAGACACTAGATTTTCCTGCCTCCTGTCACTCCCACTCCTATCTTCCTGGCATACAAATTTTTTTCTCTGGGATTATTTTAGGCACTCTAGCTGTCTATTACATTTTGGAACGTATGGAACCACAAAACACACTGCTAATTAGAAGGAAGGCATTTGCTTATCCTTCTGACTTTGTTTATGTAAAGACTACACAGCAATGGATTTGTGAGCAACTGACTTTCCATTCATGTGCTGTGTGGTTTTAGATGAGAGAAGCAGAGAATTAAATTGGGAAGGAGGCTTAAATAATGTGTCTGCATTACAAATTAATCTGGCTGATTTACTTTTCACTATCCTACACATACTGTTTAAGACATCTCTCAGATTAAATAATAAGACACAAAAGTGGTGGAAATTTTGTGTTTCAGAATGTGATACAACACGGCACTAAGACAAAATAAGCCATGGATTTTGTACAGAAAAGACCTGTCCTTGCAGTGACAAACAGCTTGTTTTAAACAAAAAAACCACAATGTCCTCTAAGGGAAGCTGCAGCTCTCAGAGCATCAAAATTACAATGTAGCAGTGCACTTTTCACGCAGGGCTTGGGGAGGGACTCCTGGCAAATCCCAGATACATTAGTACTTGCCTGCTAGCAGAAAGATTTTTTTTTTTAGCACACAGAGTCCAGAAATACCAGCTCAAGGTGCAGCATTCACGATTCTGCCCATCCTGTCCTCTCTCCCTGTCTCCAAAATGACATTGCCTTTCGTTCACCTCCTTCCCTCGGCAGCAAAAAGAAACAACAACTGACTCTCCTCTCAGAAATTTCTCAAGTGCCAAGGAGAAGGAGAAAGGAGGCTGACACCAAAAATGCACTAGCAGGGGAAAGAGGAGGAACAACTATGCCACAAAAACATCCCGAGGCAAGAGAGAGAAACCAGAGAGTGGGGTCAGTAAAACTTGTCGAGACAAAGCACATTTCTGTACTAGACAATGCAGCAAATCTTTCTGCTTTTTCAAATGCTTCTCTGCTTAGGAACTTGCTCAGGTCTGTTTTCACCACACTGCCAGAACACAGCACACGGCAGGTAACAAAAATAGTGCTAAGTCTCCTTAAGCCAGTTTGTAGCAATGTTAGTTGTATTTAACCCTTTTCACCATTAAGTTGTCCTCTCTAAAAAGGGTAACAAAGACCCTTTCTGATACGCCTTCATCTGAGTGTGCAACTACCCAAATGCTTTCAAGTGAACGTTGAAACAAAACTATAAATTCCTGTAATTTTCAGTATAAAGCAGTCTTAGGGCACTACTGTTTAAGAACACAGCAGCATTTAGGTTTTGGAAAGATTAGCATTAACAGAATTTCTCACTGAGCAAAATTAATGTGAGTTTCTTAGGCAATGCAGTTCCAGTCAAAAGCTGGGGCAGGGGATGGGGGTTGTTTGGTTTCTTTGTGGCTTTATTTCCCCCCTCCAGTTTTTACCCTCACAATTCACTACTGACAAATCCATGCTAATATGGTTTTCTGATTAACTACTTAGTTTGACTACAGTAATACTGAGAAAAAGGAGAATGAAAGTGATAGATTTGGAGGGCTCAGTCAATATTATTCTAACCTTTACCCTCTCTGACTTCCACAGCTTTGTTTAAATAAACAAAGAATGTCAAACTAAAATGCATAATTCCATTCCCTAGCCTAAAATTCCTATGCCAGTGAGGCTTTCCCAAGGGCTTAAATATCTGAAACCAACTGCTCTGTCTTCTGCTCTTGAAAACCAAAAATAGCTCTAATTTCTTAACTATGAAAGTGCTGTGGGGATATCCCAGTAGCAAAACAGAGAGAAAATGCTCTGGCAGGAATCAACAAAATCAATCTAAGTTTTCATATTGATCCCAGAAACAGAACCTGACCACGAATGGCAGGACAAAAGATAAAAATATTGTCATACTGCCCACCCCTACTTCCTCTTTAGGGCAGATGATTTCAGACGCTTAGTAACAACCTGACTAAACTTAGACCCTTTCTTTTTCCTTCACAGTTACTGAATTTCATTGTGGAGTGCCAAAACAGATCTACTAGATGTGCTTTCTTTAGGAATGGCAGAAATAATGGAAGATATCAACAGCACTGAAGAAGATATTAACAAAGATGATCATATATATGTGATTTGTTACACACAAACAGGTATGTGGGAAATCAGCCTAGAGCAACATGGGCTGAACCGCACCATCAGTTCTACCGGCCTCCAAAAATTTCCTTTACAACTTTCTGACATAAATAATTACCCAACCAGACTTATCTTTTAAGCTCCTGCCAAAAAGACCCATTTCTCTAATCTCTCACAGAAAAGGCAATGTCCACCTAACACGCCAAAATACAATTCCTCTGGGTCAGTGCCAGCAGCAGGATATAGTGGCTACTCTCCTGACAGAAAAGCCCAATGCTCTTTCTTCACATCAACAGATTGCAGTGCCTCTCTGGTACTGTCCTCTCCAGTGCTGGCTGCTGGAGCTCAGTCTGGATTCAAGGGATGGTCTGGATGTCTGCTGCAACGAGTCACTCGCTTGTTTTCAGTGGAGACTCCAAAGTTTTGGCAGGAACTGCCAAGCTTTCCTAAAATTCTCCGGCACTGTTGAAAGGACAGCCCACTACACAAGGCAGCATCGGTTTTGGAAGCGAAGAATTAAAACACAGCAGTATTTTTATATAAATAATCAGCCCACAGGTCACCTCCTGGTTTTCAGCCCTCATTTCTCAATCTTGCTTCCAACTCAGTCTCTGCTCCAAAGCATTTACTCACTTTTGTGCAATCCACTGTGCTGTACACAGAAGTTCAACTGTTTCTGTACCTTTTGCTCTGGTTCCCAGGACCTCTACCCTGCACACCATATCTGTTTGGCCACATTCAGCTACACTGAAGAGTAATGCCATCAGCTAGCTGCTGTGTGATATTTGGACACCCTAGGAGTGCCAATTGCATTTGTAAACCTCACTATCAGCTCACACATTCTTTTTTTCTGCTGTGGTTTTCAGAGGGTTCAGCATGGTCCTTCTCAGGGTACAACCACAGGTTGTTCTCATTTTTCAGGGACATTTGACTGCAGGTGACTCAAAGCTGATGTTCTGTTGAGTTTGCTATGTCAGCTCCCAACATGCTATGTAACACAGAATTTACCAAACTTTTGTTGCACTTCTACCATCAGACTTCTGGAGCCTTGATCATTTTGATTTGGCCACCAACAAAGCACAAGCTTTGCAGTATCCAGTCTACTTATATGATTAAAGGCTTTAATATAATATTGCTTTAAATACCCACATTAAGGGCCTAATTCTTCAAGGGATGCAAAGCAGAAATCAGTTTAACAAATGCCACTTTGTGTATCATGGTGCATAACATTAAGCAAGGGACAGACACACTGGCAGAGGTCGGAGCACAGCAGTAGCTGCGTGTCACTTACCAGGCAGGGACAACTGTTTTGATTCCTAGTATAAATTAATCTACTGCAGTAAACCGAAGGTTACACTGATACAATTCCTCCATTATGCAAGAAAATTACTTAGGATTTCCTGAGAGAACAGTGGAACCTGCAAAAATTAACTGCTTTATTAGTAGAAGAGTAGCTCACAAAGAACCATACATCACTGTACTCCACTCTTTGCTCTTTCCCAGGATCCTCTAAAGCAGCTTCCTCCCATCCAAATAGCCACACCTATACAATATTGCTTTTAAGGAATGTAGAGTCTGATAGGTGATTTAAGAAGAAAAACTGCTTAAAATAACAGAACTGAAGAGAAACTTCACCTCAGAATTTAAAAGATGAGAAACTCTGCAAGTCACAGATATATTCACAGGATCACAGGATGTTAGGAGTTGGAAGTGATCTCCAGAGATCAAGTCCAACTGCCCTGTCAGAGCATGACCACATAATCTAGTGCAGGTTGCACAGAAACACATCCAGACATGTCTTAAATATCTCCAGAGAAGGAGGCTCCTCTCTGGAGAGCCTCTGTGACCCTTACAGTAAAGGAGTTCTTCCTCATATTGAGGTGAAACTGCCTGTACTGTAGTTCACATCCATTGCCCCTTGTCCTATCACAGGGCATCCAGCCCTCATATATTTATAAACATTTATTAAATCCCTTCTCGGTCTTCTCTTCTCCAGACTAAAAAGCCCCAGGTCCCTCAGCCTCTCCTCATAAGGCAGTGCTCCAGTCCTTTAAATCATCCTTATAGCCCTCCTTTGGGCTGTTTTACTGAGCATACAGTCTCAAATCCAGAGAAATGTTGATAAAGATGCAGGATTTCACATTCAGCATGGCTTATGACTGATAAAAAAATATAGTCAGATTCCTTGAAGAGTTACATTTTAAGGAAGGACTGCTAAAGGTTGATAATTGTCTAGCACAAGCAAGCAGGAAAGTACTTATATGAGGACAAAAAGAAAGGAATAAAATGTGAAGAAAGGGACGATAAAGACAGAGCAATGGAAAAACATGAAAGAAACAGGAAAAACAGGAAGAGAGAACAGCAGAGTAAATTACTAGAAACAGGCAAAAATTAACAAAGCATCATGAGACATTAGCAGTATGTGACGTATTCACAATACTTGCAGACTACATTCACTACAAATTTTTAATGAAAACTGATTTATTAGGAATACATCTAGAAATTACTGCTTTTAATGTAAGTTGGAAAGTAGTTTATTTCTTACATTCCTCATTCACACGCAGATCATGCCAGTAGACATTAGTTGATTATTCTGGGGACAGCAAGAAACACACTGCAAATGTAGCACAGAGCTCATGGCACTGTTTTGAAAATGCATATTCATTTTGTCAAACTGGACCAAAAAAAAAAATCTCTGGGGCAGAAGTTACTTCTTAGTATCTGCACAAAACAGAGGTTTTATTTCTTTCCATGCAAGCTTCCATCTCTGTTTTAAGTGGCTATATCAAAACGATGCTTAAATCCGAACTACTTGACACAGAACAGCTTTTGAAGTTGTGCATATTTCCAATGGCACCTGAATATTAGCAGGACTTTGGACAGGATTCACAGAATGGGATCAGGGAATCTATTTGTAGGCCCTGGCTGAGCCCAAGGGCATTGCACTAAAGTTTCTCCACACACCCAAGAACTACTATGACTTACTCTGGTTTCAATGTCTATGGCTTTGTTAAACTCTTGAAGCACAATAACCGGACACCTGTAAGGCAGGTGAGAAAAAAAACAATGGGTCCTGCCATGAAAAATCCACAATCTCACTTAGAGAAAATGGAAGCTGGCAGAAAAACAGTATTACAATCATACAGTAATTTCACTTAGTCACATAAAATTCTTATTTACTGATTTATAAAATAAAGAGATGCCTCATCTGTTTTATCTTGTTCACGGGCTCCTTTGCAAACCCTTTTGCTAAAACATTTGTATTCAAATAAAAAGAAAAAAAGCAAGTGTCACCACAGATTCTGAAAGAGGAGACTGTGGGAAAGCAACTGCAGCACAAGCACCAGATTTTGAGCAAGTTAGAGCATTTTCTGCTACAAGGCTTACGACAAGACAGTTTTGCCATTAAAACAGCACTTCCATTGTAGGAAGACTACTATATGCTCTAACATGAACACTGGATAAAGCCACATCAGCAGAATGCCTTGAAATACGATAACACACAACACAGGGAAAGAAATCACTGAAATGCAGTATGCTGAAGACCATCAGGATTCATACTGACATCACATGCCACAGCTACTCACTGCACCTTGGAAAACAACACAAACAAGCTGTAATCCAAGCAAAACAAAGCCCCAGGACAACCACTAAGAATATTTGCTAATCAAATGATTAAACATATAAGGAGCTCTTTTTTTTTTTTTTTTTTTTTAAACTTTCACATATTATTTCCATACAGCAAAACACATACTAAACACTCTTCAGATGATGCAAATGTCTTACGCCAGCTCAGGGCAGCTGCTCAGGAACAAACCAAACTGAGCTGATCATTTGCATTCCTTTTAAACTCTCAGTATTGGACCAAATAAAGCAAGGCAGAGCTTACTATACAGTTTAACAAGCCCTACCTAGTGCCTTTGTACACTTTAAAACTGTAACTTAATTAATTTCACCCATACGCTTAGAGGGAGCGCAGAGGAAAAATAATAAAATAAAATACAAACTCATTTTCTCCTCAACTCTGAAAACAGTTCGGAGTCCAAATCCCTATACAAGTAGTAATAAAAATAGTTTGGTTTCTGGTAGCAATAACAAAAAACAAGGGCAAGATTAATTCTTACACTTTTATGGCAAACAATCTGAAGCAGATGTTTTGAGAATAAAAGCAAGATGTCAAAGTAGTTAATAAGTGCTTTTCAAAACCAAATACAACAAGACAACTTAGAGTTTTATGTAAGCACATAAAGCTGCAAATCATCTCAGTCAGCTTCCACCCTTAGCCCTTCTTTATTCTACGAAGCTTTACAATTACCAAAAAAGTTCTGTTTGAGTGTAAACCACCACAGATCAGTGTCTCCTGAACAACAGCACAAGCAATTCAGCTGCATCGATTAAAAATCACCTGCTGAACCTGGACCATTATGAACAGAAATGTTTCCATGGTTTGAATATCCAGGACCTTTGGAACAAAGTCCCTGTCTTTAAGAGACAGAGTGTATTTTAAAGGTATCTAAAAAAAAAGTTCAGGCTATTTACATTTCCAATAGAATACTGCAGTTGAGAGAGAGATCAAACTTCACATTATAAGGTCAAAACCAACATAAGCAGCCCTTAAAATGAGACTTCAATAGATATTTGAAGCTATCCACACTTTCCTGCTTGCAAGTTCAAAGAATTGCTGACCGTAAAGCAAACCTGGAGATATTAAATCTAAGTACAAATTTCACAAAAGAGGATGTGTGCATGCAGGAGAATCAAGTCCTTCCACATTTAATACAGCAAAAGTTTGCAGAAGGTAACCACAAGTGCAATCTTTTCAAACAAAATGAGCTTTTATTGCGAACACGAAAGACACTGTGTTAACTTAAAACACCCTTCACTTAGATGTGCTTTCCAAAAAGGCCTTAAGCAGGATTATATTGATTTAAACAATTAGGCAAGTTTTTTTGCACTCGTGCTTCCTACACAGATAGGGTTTGCCAAGCCTTTTGAATCTAATCAGTGGTACAATCATACAGGTACAGAAAAGACTGGCCCAATGCACACATGCACACACACTCTTCTAGACTCACCAGCAAAAGCTGATCTTTGGCTGACCACAGAGAGCTGCCTCCTAAGCCAGACAGCCCAAGTCTCCATCTACCTGGAAATCATCCATGCAGCAACACTGGGCTACTGCATCGCCGTTCCACTTCATTACATGAAACACAAACCCATGGCTACAGGCATCAGGGTAACTGATACCCTACCACTCCAGTCAATGGAAGCAAATCAGAAACTCTGGAGTACGTATGAATAAGAATCAGGGGTTTTTGTTTCCCTTCCCAAACGCTGACAGTTTGGAGGGGCACCTCCCCATCCCTGCAGTGCTGGACTATAATCACATGAATTTCGTTGTGCCAAGGCAAACTGTTCCAGAAGCTTTCACAGGATGTTAGGCTTAATAATCCAGAGTGGGGGGGTCTGGGGGTTTTATTTTGAACTGTCCAAGATTTGACAAGAAAAACAAAATGAAAGTAAGATGGATAACTTTAGGAAAAGTATTTTCAGCAAAAGATGGCAAGGCCACATCTAGAAGTTTTACAAGCAACTAAACATTTTAAGTCACCAGCAGCCTAAATAACTTTGCCTAGAGCTAGGGCTGTGGGCATAAACATTTATCAACTAGCAACACACAGAAAAACATGTTTTCTCCTTTAGTTTCACGTTAATCTTGGGTCACCGTTAAAACAAAGCACTGCATCAGCTTTCCCCTCCCTCATCATCTTCTCCCAGCCGTTGCTGTTTTGGCTGAAACATTAATTGCTAAGACTGTGCATTGACAGTCAGAGCATCTATGAGACCCGCGAGGAAATCGAAAGCCTGCCAGAACCTAAAAGCAGCTCACCTTTTACGGTATTCATCTAACCCCAGCCCCAGCATTCTCCAGCAGTTTTGCTGATCTGTTCCAGGACACTAGCAAAAGTAGGGAGTCGCAGTGACCCTTTGCTGTTATCAAGACAAATTCAGACTCTGATTTATCTTTTCATATCTTAGATTTAGACCGATACTACAATGCAACTCTCAAGTGCTGCAAAGAGCACTCTGTAATTCATACAAGTAGTTGAGTCATAGCAAACCAGCAACCCAGCCAGGATAATGCATCTCTAGACATACCTACTTTTGTTTCTGTCAAGGGCGACAGTTTGCCTTTATTTATTCACCATGCTTAGCAATGTACTTGGATGTGCACATTGTACATACACACAGCAGATTTCATTAAAAAAAAAAAAAAAAACAAGCTTTGGTAATTGGAGAACTGACCACAGTGGTCAGACACTGCATTTTCACATGAGATGCTTTTTGTGTGATTGTTTCTGTTACATGTGTATACACACAGAGACCCACACAAAATAAAAAGGCATAAGTTAAACAGCTTTTAACAAATGCTATCTTTGAAAAACACCCCAGTCCTGTGCAGATTCATACACAGGATTAACGTAAAGGCATGGCAAGCTAACAAATCTATTTGCTCTCAGGAAATTGTATCATACACTTATATGGGGGCTCAGATCCAGATCCAGCAACACTGATTCAGCTTAGTAAATTACAAATGATTAATCTTTAAGCACACAAGGAGTCTCACAAAGTCAAAGCTGCAGTCACATACTGATTACTTTGTCTGAGTTGTGGCCTACAAGTCCAGTCCAACAGAGTCAAGCAAGCCTAAACCTGATCGAGTAAATTGAGCCCATCCGCTCCACTGCAATTACCTATGGCAATGAACACAATGGTCTAGGAAGCAAAGGCTTGCACAAACAGGCCTCCAGAGAAACAACCAGCACCCTGACAACTCCAGTCTCCACTCCTCATCCTTCTGTAGACCATTCCAACAGCTCAGAAGCTGAACAGCTCACAACCAGGTATTAGACATCATCTGCTACTCCCTAGTGCACAGATTTGTCACAATACCTCAATGGGTCTTGGAGACTGAAATGCAATGAGAGCAAAGTAAGAGAGCTGAGAGTTAAGCCAAGAGGAGTGCAGGCTTGCTTAATTCTAAACCTTCAGGGCTTTCTGGGTCAAAGCCAGGATAATCCATATCTTATGAGAACAAGCATGTCCACCAGCTTTAGATCAAAAATTGTACATGTCTACTTCGGTGACACTATTAACTAGGTTCAAAGGGGCAAATCTCTGTGCAACACTAAAAATACATAAGCTAACCAAGTTGTGTGGGCCATTTTTGAGGCAAATATGCACTGGTAATGATGTGAGTTTTCTTACAGAGTTAAATGGATGCTTGACCCTACCTCTCTAACTGAAGGTGAGTATTGAGGGACTAATACAATAATACTGAGAGATATGTTAAAAAGTATATAGGGCTTCCAAGTAATCTGTCCAGAGCAGTTATTACACAAATCACCTTAATTTTATTATCTTCAATCCCATGGCCTACACAAATTGAGAAAATGATCCCAGTAGAGACTATGGGTAATGTGGTCCATCGCTCATGCCAGACAGATCAAGCATCCTTAGAAAGCTGGTTCTCTAAAACATTAGAAGGCAATTAAAAAATCCTGCAATCACACATAACCAGTAATCCACACCATTTAAAAAAATAGATTAGAATTTTTAGAAATTCATCACTGCAACAGCCCTTGAATTGGTCCTGTTTACTTATGTATATTTTTCTAGTAACTCCTATCTCAGCATTTGCTTTAAAGAAAAAGTTGCAAACCACAATCCCCTGTAATTCCCTGATGTTCAGGGCTGTCACTGTTTATTGATGGGGTGCACCTAATCACACCTGCTTTCTTCCCAAATGCACGCCAGGTTTCTTTAATCTGCGCATTTACTAATCTGCATAAATAGAGAACTGGTGTTTGATGCAATCAACACTCAGCCATTTCAAGCACAGCACATCACAGCACTCTTAAGTCTTTTTGGAAATACCTCTGCTGCTCAGCAGCACTAGCTTTCCACCAGTTGCTGTTCCACATGCTATTGCCAATCAGCTGCATTTGCTGTAGTGCATTCCAAAGTTTACTAATTAATCTCTGCACTAAACCCCTCCGATGGCTGCTTGCCATTTGAAATGATCATCATCTTTTATTTAAAGACATAGTGACCCTATGGTCAACCTCAAATCTTATTTGTTTAAAAAAAAAAAAAAAAAAAAGGTGTGCCAAATTTCAGGTAATTAGATCTACCGCAGTGTCAATTAGGGTGTCTTTTAAACTGGACAGAGGGAATCAATAATGGTTTGAGGGTGTTTTTGTTAGACATACTAAGTTATTTCAATGTTAGTGGTCAGGAATCAAGCAAACTCTTGTATTTTGAGTGACACTCAGCAGAGGGTATGAGATGCAAACTTCTGGAAGACCATTAATTTCTTGCAAAACAGCATACATGCTTTGAAGTCGTGTTTTAACAATTCCAGCTTATTGCTACATTTCATACAAGGTTTTAAATATTGATTTCACCCAGTCCAACCTCTCACGCTATTGTTACAAGCCGCTCTCATTCTGCAGTGCATACTGGCTCCGTGACCTTCACAATGACCTCTGCAAAAGCAGTTGTGCATTTTACTGTGGTGTAAATCCTCACAGACAAGTCGAACCTGTTCTTTTTGGCATCCAGCCCTTCAGATGAATACTCTGCAGAGATTTATTATGAAAGGGGAATGAAGGGGCATTATTGCACAACATTCGTCCCTCACATACGGCTAAGTTCCATCTCTTACAACTTCTGAAGGCTTTTAAATAAACAGATTGCCTTTGTTACACAAATCATTCTTGCTTCTCACCAATTTTCTGTAATTAAAATTCACTGTTTATGAAAAGGTAGACATGCCCAGAAAAAAAAAATCATCTGTGTGAAGGTGTTTTATATTATTAAGTAATATTCATACTTCCTGTTACTATACACGAGGGATTAGTGTTTCCTAGTTCAACACCAACTTAAAACATTGAACTATTATTCCACATTGTGGCAACACACATTGCCCTAAAAGGGTCCATTAATTATTTTTGTAATGCCATGAAGTTGCTGCAGGATATTAGACTGTCTCCATAAGAAATACACTCCTATGCTTAAATGACAAATGGCAAAGTTTGCAGACTTTTAATTACATTTCATAAGAAAGTATTTACCTAATTATTTTCCATGGCCTTAGCTTAATACTTTGTGTGCAAGTAACAACAACAACAAAATCATCAAGATTAAGGGATTAAAAAAATATATAAAAACAAGACTATTGTGAAAAAAAGCAGATTTTATAAATTCAATGAATCTGCCAAAGTGATCAAAGCAGTAACCCTATCATTCACATCAGCCATTTGTGTGTGTGTGTGGTGGGGGCAAATTAATGAAAAAACTTGCCTTGCCCTGCTACAGAAGGTGGGGAAACCAAAACAAAAACCACCAAAACAAGGTTGCATGGATACTCAAGTCCAAAAGTCATGTTCAGACTGGCTTTATCTGATAGTCACTTGGTATTATCCGGAAATGAAGCTTTTTGACTGAAGCAAATATTCCCTGATCTAAATCTCTGAATTCCCCTAAAAAGCTCCCTCCCCCCAATGTCAGCTGTCACGGACAATTGACAATGCACACACACATACCTCCCACTGCAAAGATAAAGAACTGCTCTGTATGTGTCTCTCTTGTCACCCGCAGGTGATGTCAGGTATGGGTTCTCTCTCCCCTTCCTAGAAGTCTCAGCCAGCCATGTCTTAGTTCTCCTTCTCCTCCATTTCCAACCACTAAGATCCAAGACAATAGCAAAACCTTCCCCACACAAGGAAATAACACTGTCCTCCCACATCTTCCAGTTCCATACCACACTTCCACAGCTGTAGAAACAGTTTTCCCCAAACAGAATATGCAGCAGTAGGTTTTCATGTATAAACTCACTTCCCACCTGCCTCCAGCAGGGCCCACTCCATTTCTAAGCCTGATGCTACCAGCAAGATGGAGCAGAGATGGGCTGAAGATAATAGAAGGTAAATCAGTGTAATTATGTAGTGTTGTATTTAACAACAAAGTACCCTGAATTCTAAAGGGAGTTTCTTACTGCAGAAGAAAGTTCACACTTTGAAAAGTGGCAGCTGCCTTCTACTTTGTCTCTCAACAGAAGTAAAATAGAAGCACAGCCACATCTATATTTTGTTCTTAATGACAAACAAAATAATCCAGATACCACTAATATTTTATATTCAGGTCTTTTTAAAAAGACCAAAATGTTTGAATGCTACTGCTGAAGCTCTACTTACACTGAGTCTAAAAGCAACCAGCAGTTAAATGGGTAAAGCATTTCAGTACTATTTCTGTTATTTTTAAAGTGACACATCTATTTTAATTTTTTATTTCAAATTCACTTGACTAAGCACACATAAAATATGTTACAAATTAGTACAAAGCAGATGCTGTGCACAACACTCTCAATGAAACTGAACTGATAAACTAAATATTAGTATAAACTGCTTCTTAAGATGTGTTTTGTTTTTTTTTTACCCCTTATTCCAAACAGATTTTAGAATTCCCCTATTTGAGATAAATTCTTGGCCTAATCCTGCCTAGGCTTCAGATCCTACATAACTTAAATGGCAATTCAAACTCAAGGCATCATTCCACAAAAAGGCAAATTAAGTTAAACAAGTGAAAACTGATTGTGTGGAAATGAAGAAAGCATCAAGTTACCATTGCATTCCCTTCTACACTCTCCCCCAGCTCTCAAGATCAGTCCTATTCCTCTCTCAACACAATGAAAGAAAACCTTTATCATGTTTTACTGGGAACAACCACAAAGGGGAATCCTGGGTGTGCAGGCATGGCCAAGATAGTGCCAGACCTTGAGCACCAGGATCTTCGCATAGATCTTCAACATCTACATTTCCTCCATAAAGCAGACAACACTGAAGCTCTCCAGCTCTATTCATATTAAAATTTGTGAGTGGATGATGGAAAACCCAGCAATTAAACTCCCCAGGCTATTCCTTTTCTGGATCTGTAGTCATGATTTGGCTCAAATCCCACTCCAAATTGAAGTGGAGAAAAAGCTCCTTTTCAGTGTCACTACCATCCTGCTCTGACAGAAACTGTTACCTTTTTGGAAATGCAGAAAATTCTTCAAATGTTTCCTAATTATTTAAACTTTGCCTGTCTGAGCTCAAAGAGCTTTTTGCAGAGAAGCATTACAATCTGGCCATCTATGAGGCTTTTTTTTAATGCCAGCCATGTCCACAGACCCACGGGCACACAAACACAGGCAGCCCCAAGTCCCAGTGCCAAAGGCTGCCTAATGATGGTGAGCATCAAGTGCCTAGATTGATCCCCTTTAGATCTGTCAGCACATCCAGCAGCCCAGACCAGCAGCTCTCGTTTTCTTGGGCACTGCCTCTGACAGTCTTGCAGAGGATCACATTTCCATGATTCTCTTTCTGTGCTTTAGAGTAGAGAGCAGTGCTCTATTTATTTATGCCTCTCTTTCAAGAGATGAAACAGGAGAATAGACCTCAGACCTAAAAATAAAAGCTGCTTTCCTCTTGTGCACTGTCCTCAGTTTTAAATTGTTCCTCCCTCCAACCCACTTACCTTTCCACTGTGTTCCAGTTCAACATGCATCACTTGTCTCCTGCAGACTATACCTCACTGTCCCAGAACGGTACAAGAATAAATTTTCTTACACAAAGTCATCATTTCATTTTCTAGTAATCATTGAAAATGTTGGAAGTTCCAGTTTCCTGGCCCACATCCAGCTAATTTAGATAGATGGTTCCACATGTGCTCTCTGTCCTTCCATTTCCTGCCCATTCCATTACACACATTTGTCTAAGTGAGTCAAAGCAGGTTACTCTGTAGTCACAATATTCTTACACATTTTATATTTTAAGAAAGGTTGTCTTTTACACAGGTTCTATTACCATGCTATTAGCCACTTCTGCAAGAGAATACACATTCTCTTGAACTATAATGTGTCACAAACTACACCCGAGCCTCGTGTTTCCCCAAAATACGAGTTACCCCAACTACATTCAGGCAAAGCAGAACAACCAACTAAAACAGTCAATTCTCCACACTGATATACTCCATTATCCAGGTTTTCCTTCTTTCAAATAAAACAGTGAAGAGGAATAAAGCTAAGACAAAGTTAAGGCACTTCTTCATGAAGATAATTTGTCTTTCATTAGTAGTCAATGCTGTTAATATTCCTTTCCAGCGACACCTTGACTGACACACTGAATCCAGGCTAGGTATATATGGGGAAATTCACTTTTTGATGTTCAATGCCAATTGCCTAAAACAATATTCCTTTCTTTACCCTCTGCACCTGAACAAACATTCCTGAGGAAAATTACTTTTGAAGTCTCCTTGGTACAAAACATTGTCTCTTTGATCCAACATATCTTTTGCTGCAAGTACCCTGAGCACAATATGAGTGCATCGTGGATGAGTACTGACTATTGAAAACTAGGGCCCCCAACAGCTCCTTTGAAATACATCTTTATTTTTAAATTTACAAACATGCTATTTTAAAGCTCAAAAGTTGACTCCTCCGAGACCCTGCAGCAAGTATTAATTTATCTGCTGTGTTTACTTAGGCATGAGTTATGGTGCAGAAAGGAGGTACAGGCACACACAGAGCACAGCCTCCATCAACACGCTGAGGATTTCTCCCTTGTAGGGAGTTACCTATCAGTAAGGTTAGTGCACCTTTATAACAGAGATTAACACAAAACAGAAGATGCTGTGGGAAACACAAGTCCTGCACATGCACCCTGGCTACAGCCAGAACCCCTTGTTTACAAGTGTGTGAGGAGGCATCACACTTCACGCCAGCTGAGTGTGCACACACTGTCCTCTGCTGCCCATGGAGATCAGACTTCTTACGCAGGAACCTATCCAGACAAATGAGTACAAGAACCTCCAATTCCCCAAAATTTCTGTCCCAGAGCTCTCCTATAATTCCCAGCTCCATGCAGAAGCCCGTCAGGCCTTCTTTCTAGAAACTCCCCTGTTCCAGTCACTCCCACCTTTCTGCCAAACTCTGCCTCAGATCTCCCCACTCAGAGTGATGGCCCCATGTCCACACACATTCTTTCCAAAGTACTTCCCATCCAAGCCCCTACCTTCTCCTCCATCCATCTCACCTACCACCTTACGCTACCCCATCCCCACAAGCCCTGACCCTATGCTCCACCATGACACCACTGCTATTGACAGCACTGCATAGCCACCTCCCTGCAAGATTTCTTCCGACACTACCTCCCCTTACAGCCATTCTTCCTGTCCTCTTCTTGGCTCCCTTAGCATGATGTTTTCAGTCTGGCAAGAATTTCAGAAAAGCCAGGCATAGCCTGTGCTTACCCAAAATTTGTCTAAAGAAGGTCCTGAGAGCAGTCAAAGAAGAAAAGGTGTATGAGAGATCTTTCACTTGTGCTAGCAGGCCAGCACTCTACAATACCAGCAAACAGACCCTACTTTACTGAGAAATGGAATATGTGGTCATAAAACTAGTCTGTGAGGTTAAGACTATGCACACTGCCCTAGCAGGGAAGTTTCTTAAAACCAAACAACAGACACAACCCAACTGGCTGCTGACTCAGACGAAGCAGTGGAGGCATTAGCTCCTCTCTGCCACTCCAGGTCACCAGCCCTCCTTCAGGTAAACAATAGAGGAGATGAAGGACTGACACAAAATCACTTTGATCAGCAACAACAGATGAAAGGATTAGAAGAAAACATGTATTGTTCTCAGAAATGCAGACGTGTACTAAGGAAAAAGGATCATGGCAGAAAGATTACACATTCTTCTATGCACATACACAAATTTCCTACTTTAACTTCTCTAAATGGCTTCAAATCCTTCAGTGCTCTTACTCCAATTCTTTAAGTGTTCTTACTACTCTCTGTAAAAGAATTTTCCTCTCTGAAGAGTCCTGTTCTCAGGTGATGAATGTCATTTCCCATCTAGTTTTTACACCGGAGTCAGTCTATCAACACTCTGCAGAGGAAATCAATGCTTTTACTGTTGAGTAACAATTGAGTCATTTGAACTAATTTAAGATCTACATTCTAAAATATTTGAGCCCGTGAAGTCCTCTTTCCATAGTCATAGCCACCTTTGAAAGTGTGAGAACAAATTGTTTATGACAGCCACTAGACAGAAAGTGAACTTGCACCACCAGGTCAAGGAAACACAGAATTACTAAGTCTCTCCTAGAAGGTAGCAGCAAAGGCACTAAGTGCTATCAGGGGCTGCCTGGAAGACTGCAGTCTCCATCTATGGAGGTCTGTAAGAACGGGTTAAATAGGTCCCTGTCGTGAAGTACCCTTGACTCTGCCTTGCAGCAGGGGAAAGGACCCTATGACCTCTCAAGACTCTTGCCCACCACTATAATTAGACAATTCCCCAAATACCCACTGAAATTTTGGCACTAAAGCTTCTCATTTTATTAATTTTTCTTCCTAGACATAACATTCCACCCTTACAGAGGAACTTTGTCCACTCTTTTTTTTTCCCTACCATCTCTATCAAGACATAATAAGACCACTCATACTTACACTTTTAGACAAGCTATTTATTTCTGTTTCACCCCAGCACTCCTTTCTGGTATGCTTACTTTTAAACAGTGCATCAACCAGCACTATTTAACAACATTTTGCATTAGAAATGTGGTTCAGAAACTTTGCAATGCTCATTTTACACAAATATTTAACACTTATGATGCTTGCCACTCTTAGCCAGACCATAGCATCCAAAGAGCATATATGCACTAAACTGTATCTTGTTAGAAAGAACAGCAGCACTGACAAAAAAAGTTATATTGAAACAATCTATAAATGTGTTTACATTATATGAATGATTTGCTGTTCCTTCAAAAGGCATGTAGGAAGTCAGCACTTCTCCAATGTGTAAAGTATTTCCATGTGCCTAATGCATGATCTTTCCAAAATAAACAATGATTGAGAATTTTTTTATTATTCTTTATTTCCCTGCCAGCTGTTTTTTTGGACTCTCCTCTCAGCCACCTTCTTTCTTTCAGTCAGATCTCTCCTTATTGCTCACAGTAACACCTACTCAAGCAATAGCATGCTCAGAGCTGCACAACTCAGAAATAGGAAGATCTCAGGCTGATTTAAATGGCATTTTCCTTAGATCACTTTACAACATGTCTGTGCTGTTGCAGCTAGTGGCAGGTCTAGCCATTGCTTAAGGTGGAATTTGGGCATCCTACACTAGGTCCTAAAGCTCAGCTCCTCCTGCACTGTCACAATGCCTGCTCCCATGTGGGCAGGAGAACAGAGAACAGCCTCTGTCTCAACCCTTCTGACACCTCTCTCCTTACAAGCCATATCCTATGTAGCCTCTTTTCATGGGACAGAACGTGCTACATGACATATAGATGTACTTCTGAGATTTGATGATAGAATCAGGCAACCAAGCTCTTGGGCCACTCTATAAATCAAGCAAGAAATTGACAAACCCCCCAACCAAACAAACAAGAAGGAAACCCAAAAAAATCCAATCCCTAAGAACAGTTCCATTCCAAAACGTGACAAGAGTAGAACTGCTCCACTGCTGGTTACAGCCGCTTTACTAACAAGCACATTGGCCTTGCTGTTCACTCCTTACAATTAACAGTGTTGGCACTATTTCATTTACTAAATTCCAGTCATTACAGCTGTGCAAACATAAGGGGCTAATTTGTATTTATACTAATATGTGTATATAAATGTGCTGCTTTAGCCATGTAAAGGAGCCTTAAAGCAAATGAACAAATATTTACTCTAACAGAACAGTATAAGAGAGACCAACCATAAAACAGAATCAGGTCAAGCAGTTCTGTCTGTCCACCAAATACCTTTATTTTGACTGTGGCATCTTTCCTAAGGGGTTCCAAACAGAAATCCTGCTAAGAGATATGGGGAGATGTAGAACTGCATTTTTAAAAGCCAGTCTCCTTTCCCAAGGCTAGTGCTGTGTGCATGAGAGGAGGAGAAGTAACAAATACTATCATTTACTTTGCCACTTTTTCCCAAAAAACATTCCTTACCTCCATTAGGAAAAAGAAAAAAATCATCAAGTTAACATAATATGCTTAATGTTTATGCACTTTGATATAACAGTAATTACTTAGTAAGGCCAGAACCCAATTAAACATCTTAGACTTCGTTCCATGGGCTGGAGTGCACAGGAAGCATTCTGATGATAGATCACTTAAATAAAGTCTATCTGGCAGGCACTTCAAAACCAGAGTTCAAAAACTTTAAACACAGCTCTGCATGTATGTGCTTGACTCTTAACAAAATGTCTTTATTTAAATAGAGGGCTAGAGATTTAGTATGACAAATATATTTACTGCTTCCAGACACTCTCCATCATGCCACTCGGAAGTTGAAGGCATATTGTGTACATAGTCCTGCAAGATTCAGGTGAGCCTGTGTGTGTGAATCACAGGACTCTTGGTGACTGTTTAAAGCCAGCACGTTAGCCCCAGCCTCAGCATTCCTAGTGCTCCTTGACTGTTATATTTGAATTTTCTATCCATGTGTAGTCATAGATGGTGGAGATCCAGCAGCTGCAATTTCTTTTCCCTTTTTTTTCTTTTTTTTTTCCACAAATAGGTAACCTCAGGAGATCAATGCAGTGTCAGTGACAAAAATTCTAAGCTTAAGCAATATACAACATATATTCTTATTAGAAATCATGAGGAGGTGCTTAGCAACTGCAAGATCCCACTTAGTAGATTCTTACAGAGGTATGTGCACCTGCTTTCCAAACATGCACCCCCTGAGAATCTTCACTCCAGGGAAGCTGCTTGGCCAGAATGATGGTTCTGAGAATCTTCATTCAGAGACTTAGTGGAAAGAGCAATGCAGCAGCCTCATAGCATTGATCCAGCCAGATTCCTGCTGAAGGTCCAGATATAGCTCAGTGCCACTGACAAGTTTACCTTTACAAGCATACCCTCCAAAACAAATACACTCAAATGCACTACTTCCTCTTGAAAACAAGTGTGGTGATTTTGTTCTGATTCTAAACTATGAAGTGTTGTGAAAAGGGAAATATTCCACCCAGCTGCCAAAAAGAAATGTGCATAGCACCACCCAAATGAAGACTTAAACCAAAACACCACTCTCAAAGAAAACAATCCCACCTGAAGTGTTTCAGTCTGTAGATAGACCTCCTCAGTGGAGGAAGGAAATAGGCTTGATTTTTTTCATTTATTTAGTTCCAAAAACTTTAGTCAAACACTAAAAGCACTTTAAAATAATAAAAAACAAAATAATAATTTAAGGGAGAAAAAAGACACATCCCAAAACACATGAAACCAAACAAACCAAAGCGGTGAGAACTGGCAAAGCAAAGCTGGAAGGCTGAAATTGTTCCCAGTCACACAGACAGGGAAGCTCTTGGGAACTGGAGAACAGTTGTAGTCCGAACCGTAGTGCAACATGAACTTCACTTACCTCAGAGTACCTGGCATATGTCTAAGCAGCTTTGAAGGAGCACAATTGATTAAAAAGGTATTTTGACATACTTTTTAACATTTGGAACAGGATTTTGGATAATTGCTCCACAAGCCATAAAAGAAACAGACTGAAACACAGGAGCAGCCACTAAGCAGGAAACAATATTGTAGGAAAAGGCAATAACAAAGAACAGTTAATTTGACCTGAGCTGACAAGGTCAATGTTTTAAAAGAAATAGCTCCACGTAACATAAAATAAGAACGTTATTTCCCATTAGAATAATACTGCAAATGTAATGCTGCACAAAATCCGTTCTGTAACACTTGTTATGTTCAGCCTGGTGGTAACACACAATCCTGAGGCGTCCTAGACATCCTGTGTCTGACACAGATTCATTCCTCTGAAATACTGATTTGACTGCTCCCTCTTGCAAGCTTTGTCTGCTTGTGCCTGCACATTGCTCTCCCCCAGCATTCCACTCCTAATAGCTTCAAACTACGAGAACTGGAATAAATGCTGGTATAATATTCAGACAGACAAAGTTCAATGCAATGTCGCTGCTGGGACAGGAAAGCAGTAGGAGATCCTTCACTCTTAACTCACTGCCATTCGGGAGCGCTGTCGACAGGAGATGGAGCTCGGCTCAGCGGAAGACACCCGAGGTTAGGAATTCAGTAGGGCCGGATCCTATTCCTCCTTCCGCCACTGCTCTGCTGTCTAATCCTAGGCAGTACATCCCCTCCGGGCATCTGGTTCCCTCCCTCCCTGACACATCTATTTAAACTGCAAATTCAGAGGGGCAGCAACCATCTTGGTCATGACGAAGGTCATTGAGGTCTTGAGTGTCCTGATCTAGTGGGAGGTGTCCCTGCCTGTGGCGGGGGGTTGGAACTGGATGATCTTTGAGGTCTCTTCCAACCTAGACCATTCTATGATTCTATGACAAAGCATGTACAACTCTGCACTAATACATCTATTAATAAATATTACCATTGCTATTAAGTAACAAAACTAAATCCATGATAGAAATTATTGCACCATCAATGATGTGTTACATGAGTTTCAAGGTATTTGGTTATAAACTGTGAGGCAACAAGCTCCCAGGTGGTAGTGGGCCAGAGGACACCTATGTTGTTTTCCTGCAGATTTGGGCAATTCAATTAGCAGCAATTGAGTTTTTAACTACATTAAATTACTTCAAGAATACCATCACTAGAGGCTAAATCTCCCCTGATGTTGGGGGAAGGGAGCAAAGAAACATTATAAAGGTGGAAGGAACAGGAGGACGACAGCACACACTGCCTGAACCATGCAGAACAGAGCATGCAGCCAAGCCAGTACAAGTCATTCATACTCCTTACAAGCTCTGCATGCTCCCAGTTCAATGGATTAAAGAAGAGTTATGGAGCAAAACTGGAGGTGGGGAGATTCAGACTAGATGTGAGGAGGAAGTTCTTCACCATGAAAGTGGTGAGGCCTTAGAATGGGTTGCCCAGGGGGATGGTTCCCTGGAGGTGTTTAAGGCAAGGCTGGATGAGGCTCTGTCCAGCCTAATCTAGGGTATGTTGTCCCTGCCCATGGCAGGTGTGTTGGAACTAGATGATCCTTGTGGTCCCTTCCAACCCTGACTGATTCTATGATTCTAATACATCCACACTTCTACACATTTTTAACCACAATGGTAAGGCAAAGCACAGATCTGCAAAAGGCTCCTACAGTCCTGTAAATACCAGAGACATAAAAAGAAAGCAAAGTTACTCTAACAAAATTAATTCCTGCTGCATTCGCCAACCACCATTCCTGTACAATGCATATGAGCACCTCTTTTACATGTTCAAATTAGCTTCACATTAAAGCTACCTCCCAGACAGAAATAGTCTTTATATTGACCAAGAAAAATAACAGTTCTATTGCCAGACTGCAGCCTTCAGCACACCCTAGAAACACCAGAACTTCCAACAATTGTTGCTCTTTTTGTCAGGTAAAATCTGAAGTACAGGCATTGACAGCAAATAAAATTTTTAGCACTGCTGCAATAACTAGGATTGCTACAGCTTCTTTCACAGATTTACACTGACTTGAAGTTAGATTTAATAAGTTTTAAATATTCAGATATGATGAAAGAATATTTCTTGGTATAATGAGCATGATAAGCAGAACACAGAGTCACTTCCACTTCCCACTCACATAGGTAAATTGCCCTGATTGATTAGGACAGAAGATAGAATTTACTGAAATAAAATGTAGAAGTTAATAAGCAGACTTCAAAGAAAACTCAGCATTGCCTTGAAAGGAGTACAAATCCCCTATTTAACAGAAGGAAAAGCAAAGGAGACCCTATCCCCATGAGCTAATTGTCTGTCTTGTGCTATAGGGGATGCTCTTGCTTAGCTTAAAAGTGAAAGGCACTCCCTCCTCCTCCTGCAAGTACAAGAACTCCACAGTACTAATATGACACCTTAAATTAGCCAACTTCCTTGAGCACTGCCCAGGGGACTAGAATGGGCATGCCTCTTAATTCAGAAACTAAGAAATATGTCCAATTATCATTCAGGCTGAAGAACATCTCTGACCAAGACCATCCCAGAAAACACTCATGTTCAAGCAATTCAAACTGCAATTTTTAAGAAATTCTCAATCCTCTTCTAGATCTACCCCCACCACCATAAGCGGTGGGTGGGAACACCTTGTCTTAGGGAGGAACAAAGCTAAAAGCAGCTACAAAGAGTGCTGCACTTGAAGAGAAGTGAAACAAAAGCTCCACCTATTTCAAGTGTACACCCTATGCAAAACAAACAGACCCAGCATCTCAGGTGTTTAGAAAAACACTCATGTTGGAAAATAAGCATGTCATAAGGTAAGTGCCCAGGTGGGAATTCACCTTATGTTGTCACTTGAATACACTGTCACGGATCATCAACCACATCAATTCTGTACAATGACCAAAATTGCTTTTCACAAAGCTAACTCTGCTCTAAGCCAAACAATTTGCAAATGGCTACTGTAACTTGCCAAGATGCATCCCAGTCTCAATCTGAAAGCACTGAACATCAAAAATTAGAGATCTCGTCAAGTTCCAGAGTCAATTTCAACAGCCAGGCAAATTAAGCAGTGGAACACTGTGAACATTAGGTCCTACTTGTTCCTTCAGTTCCTAGGTGGACCCAGACTGTTTGACTATGATTACTGAGTAAGTTCTTGCTACATTAACTGTTTCACTGTTCCATTTTGGCATGTTCTGTGTTATGAAGGTAGATACTTGTAAACTGAGTAATATCTTAACCTTCCCAAACTAGAGGCAGAACACAGCAAGAGGTGTTTTTCTCCCTTTGAATGGACCTCTGTGGCCCCTCTTTGTGGTTTTTTTTGACTTTTGCATTCAAAAGGCTGCTGGAAGAACTCTCCAGCCCCTGAAATTTCCCAATACTTCATTTAGAAGGCAAAATTCATTCCTCTTTGTTGCTCTACTACTCACACACTCAAGGCCGCCACACACACACATGCTGTGGCTAACGGTGAAAACTGGTTTACTCGCTTAGCTAAACTTCCAAAATCTTCTTCACAGAGCCTGTTATTTACTCTTCTATTTATAATTTTGCATTTAGCCATATTAAAGCACATTTCATTCAAACGAGGGCAGCTTGTCAAAGCAGCCCTGTAAACTGCCAGCTTGCATGTCATCCACAGAAATTCAACATCTGCTTCCAAACACTGAACTCTGTCCTAACAGAACACCCACACGAGTACCCATGCTGTGCTGGTTACCCAGGCTGTGGTAACCAACAACTACTTTAGAAATTACAAGCTAGCCAGTTAATTCATTTATTGTGCAGCATCTCAGTGCTGTTCTTATTGTGTAATATAATTTCTATCTAATTCTAAAAACCGGTGTTATATAATAACTAAATCAACTACCCTATAAAGAAAATATGAGAACATTCCTCCTTCTCAACAAAACCTGTAATTTCATCAGTATAAAATCTGCTTTGCTTGATGTAATTCATCTTCCATAAACAAAGCTCATCAACTTGAAATCCTTAATTGTACCTATTCCAAATTTGCTTGATGTAATTCATCTTCCATAAACAAAGCTCATCAACTTGAATCCTTAATTGTACCTATTCCAAATTTGTTTGAGGGGTTTTTTAACTTGGTTTTTTTTTGGGTTGTTTTTTTTAAATCTAGTACTAAGGTCAGTCAGGGTGAGGAGGTTTGTTTGTCAAGTTAGAATTCAGTTAGAGTATTTCTTTAAACAGAACAATGAATATTTTCTGACCACAAGGTTTTTTACACAAGCAGAAAATCTCTCACAAAGCATATAAATCTCCCCTGCACTACTAGACTTTGAAAGAAAAAGGACAAAGATACAGTTTATACTCCATGAAAACAAGAACACTATCTGCACAACCTCACACAAGCTAACACTATTTTGGGGGGTAAAAAAAAAAGCTACAAATACTTCTACATTGTGAACACTCTGGGGATAATAAACAGCACAAACATTGCTGACAAAATAAATTGATTAATTAATGGGAGACTAATTTGATGGAAAGTTTTTTTGCTTTGCTGATTTCTTGGTTTGTTGAGGAGGACAGAGAGTGTTGGTTATTTTCGGGATAAAGTTCACCATATCAATTTGAAATTACAGAGTCTAAAAAAAGTGCAATAATTTAAACCAAAACAGGAAATCAATTAATGCAAAATGAAAATCAGTAACTCATGCTTCCACCTCTGACATGCCCTCCCCCCCAATACTTTGTTTTCTTACACAGGCTGATGTGTACTTGCATAAGGTCCTGATAAAGAATGTTAACGCTGATAGATCTTAAGCTGTCACCACATTGGTAAGGCTGCAAAAGCAGCAAGAGTCCTTGTTGCTTCCCATAGTCCAACAATGAAAACAGATCATCCTTAACCACCCAGCATCATTTTCTAAATCATCTGTCTCCTACTCACAGATTATTTCAGTATTTTTAAGACAATGTGAATTAAGTGAAGCCTATTCTTGAACTTCCAAAATTTTAGCTTCCAGAATTGATACACAAATGAGACAAAAATAACTCGAGGAAATGAGTTTTGCAGGGAAAGAGGCACGGCTTGATTTTTGACAACCATGCACTGAAAGCATTTCCTACATTCCTACTAGAAGAATAACAAAATTCTTCAATTAACTCCTAATTGCTTACTTAATTTTAAAAGAACATTCTATTTCATCTAATATGTAACACAGGTCTAGACAGTCTTTGCATGTTATAAGAGAAAAATCCTTGGTTTTTTTCAAAGGCAAGTCTTACCATTTTGATGCCAGTGGAAAACGTGACCGGTTTGACAGGCTTGGGTTTTTCCAGTTGCATTTCTAGCTGAGTAGATCTGTCCTTATGCTGAGCTAAAAGCAGCGAAGCAGGAAGATTGGAGCTCTCCTGTAAATATGGAAGGAACAGATTTGAAAGCTAAATTTTAAAAATAAATAAATAAATATTCATGAACACTGCATATTCTTCAAAAGTGCAGGCCGTGTCCAAAAGGCCATCCATTGCCGGCAGAGGGGCGCGACGCTTAGTAACCTCCCTATGAGAAACAGTTTACAGAAAACAATCATTTTCAGTAATAAGAAAAAGCTGCAGCGACTCCATAAATCAGAGTAACCTGCAAACAGCCATTTTTATAGAATCCACATTAAAGACAACATAACAGGCTCCTTATTCCAACTGGCCAACGCAACTGTATTTATTAAAATTAAAAAAAAAAAAAAGGTAAAAATTAGAACTTAATCAGAGAAGGAATAATCCCAAGTAGTATAACTTGGATCAGATGTTTATCTAAGACACATTCTTTCTACCAATGAACTCAGACCAGTTTGAAATTTTTTCCCATTAGATTTCACCTGAGGCCGTTTGGAAATGATCCTTGCTCTGCTTTGCACAATGGCACCATTGTAAGTGCAACCAACAGCATATTTATTTTCTCCTTCACCAACTTATTTTTAGGGAAGCCAGCCAGGTTTTTGGGTTGTTTTTTTTTTAATGTATGAAAAGCAGTAAAAAGAATAGTTAAGCAAATGAACTACTTAAACTTTCAGAACAGAATGATTAACATACATATATGTAACTGCACTCTTGAAAGAGTCGGAATATTACTGCCCAAGTAACGTTCTAGTAAACTAATGCAACTATCTGCATGCATTCAAAATCCTTCAGACTTCCTAGATACAATGACTGTGAAGTTGAAACCAGGGAAGAAGTTCAGATGGATTCTTCCCAGACAGCTCTATCACAGTATTTTATTCTTAAGGCCCTCAAACATCACTTACTCTGTTTCATGGAACCTGAACTTAGCTATAAGCCATATTTGCCACTGCCAAAACTAAAAAACTTTACTGAATTGGACTGTGGTTTTTACTTAGTTCAGGGTAAGAAGTTGCAAGTTTTAATGCCACAAGGTGCCTGACTGCTCATGATACCTTACAGAAATTCTCTAAAATGACCATGAAAAACAGTCATGTTGTAGAGTAACTTTTCACATCAGTCTCTACTCCTCCTTCCTCTCTATTTTTTGTTTGCCTCATTTTGTCTTACAACTAGATTGAAAGTACCAAAAGCAGAAAAATCTCACATGACAAGATCTGGTCCAGAGTCACAAACACAAAAACTAACCACGGGATGCTACACACATTATCTGTCATTAACTAGGAGGAGGGAGAGGTTTAAAGATTAAATTGTAATAATAAGAGACATCTCATTTCTGTACAACTGGGAGAAAATTTGGATCACAAATGCACCGGTTTACAGTCTGCATTTTGAAAGTGTTGTGTATGTCTGTAACCACCACACAGCAGAATTTGCTGCCAGCTGTCAGCAAAGTTCAATGATGTTGGATCCTTTTAATCATCAGATTTAATATGCTGAGGGAGAAGGGGAGAGTGGGAAATGTTTTCTGGTTCATTTTGCCCACTCATGTTCCTTAAACATTCACTGCATTTCTAATTCAATAACTAAAGGAAGCCAGTTTTTGTACTGACTTCTCAAGATTTCACACAATGACTAGAAACCAGATTACACAACTGTGGGAAACTCACACAGTGCCAACAAGTCATCATGTCTGTGATTGTTTGTCCTTTTGAATATGCACATAGCCCTTTTGTTAACTATTAACACACATGAAAGGTCCAGCCCCGTAAGCACTTATCCATACTAGCAATTTTCTGTGTGGGAAAACAAATTGTCTAGCAGTATAAGCAAAGCCTGTTTACATATAAAAATTTCTGAAAGATTTGTCTCAGAAACCCTGAGATTTTAGTAAACGTGGGGACACCTGATTTCTCTAAAGATACCTTGTCCTTTCCCTGACTCCAAGCTATGCCATAAGCCAGGAAAAGCCTGCCTCTGCCATCTTTGTGGGTGACATGGACAGAGGCATTGAGTGCACCCTCAGCAAGTTTGCTAACAACACCAAGCTGTGTGGTGCACCAGACATGTTGGAGGACAAGGATGCCATCCAGAGGGACCTGGACAGGGTGCAGAGGTGGGCACAAGCATCCGGGTCAAGGCAATCCCAAGCACTAATACAGGCTGGGCAGTGAGTGGCTGGAGAGCAGCCCTGCAGAGAGGGACTTGGGGTGCTGGTGGATGAGAAGCTCTACACGAGTCAGCAGCGTTCACTTGCAGCTCAGAAAGCCAACCAGATCCTGGGCTGCATCAGAAGTGTGGCCAGCAGGTCGAGGGAGGTGATTCTCTCCCTCTGCTCCTCTCTGGTGTTGACCCCACCTGGAGTACTGTGTCCAGTTCTGGAGCCCCTATTGCAAGAGGGATGTGGACATGCCGGAGGGTGTCCAGAAAAGGGCCACAAGGATGATCAGAGGGCTGCAGCACCTCTCCTATGAGGACAGACTAAAGAGTTGGGGCTGTTCAGGCTGGAGAAGAGGAGGCTCCCAGGTGACCTTATTGTGGCCTTCCAGTATCTGAAGGGGGCCTACAAAAAAGCTGGGGAGGGACTTTTTAGAGTATCAGGTAGTGACAGGACTAGGGGGAACGGAGCAAAGCTGGAGGTGGGGAGATTCAGATTGGATGTGAGGAGGAATTTCTTCTACCATGAGAGAGGTGAGAGCCTGGAATGAGTTGCCCAGGGAGGTGGTTGAGGCCCCATTGCTGGAGGTGTTTAAGGCCAGGCTGGATGAGGCTCTGTCCAGCCTGATCTAAGGTAGCCCCATGGCAGGGGGGCTGGAACTAGATGATCCTTGTGATCCCTTCCAACCCTGACCAATTCTATGATTCTATGTGTTGCAGTGCACGTTTTCCTCATACCTGGTAAAGTATGAGCTCTTGACGAGTTACAATGACATCTAAGAGCAGATCTATAATCCTCCATATACATGTGAGTTTATACAGTAAATAAAGGAAGTGCTTTAATATTCTACTTAGCCCAAATTATCCACGTCTAGAAGGTTAAAAAACGCCCCACGACATGAAACAAACCACAAGCACACCTCTTCCAATGATATGCAAAATGCATTGGAGACTACAAGTTTAAATTGTAACAAAGCAGTGTGCTTTAGAAGTTACAAGTTTTATTTTAACAGAAGTCACTTATAATGAAAGTAATACAAACTGCCTAATAGGAGGTAAAACAGGAAAAAGGCAGCCACCCAAACAAAACACCTGATTCCTCTTCTAGTTTCTTGCAGAGCCTGATGCACATGATGCCTTGCTCTCTCGCTCATCTCACCAGCAAGCAGCAGTGGCCTTCCCCTCCTTGCTCTCAGTCAAGGGCAGGTTCACTGCCCTGCCCAGGCAGACCAGGAACCAGAGCCTGCTTAACAACATTTTAAACACCAAGCATTTTTAGCACCTTTTTCCCTGCTTCTAGGCTAAACTATAAACTCTTTAAAGATGGGGCAGGACTCTCATACACTCTTGTAAACAACTAAGACCTTTACTCATTGTGGTAATACTGAATCTCCTCGGTCATTAGGACTTCAGCAACAAAGGTAAAACTCTCTCCTTGGAAGAGGAAAAACCTGACATCTCTACTCACACCACACAATAAGATGGTCTTTATTTTTTTCTTGCTGCCCGATACCATGGGCAGTGAATCTTGGAAAAAAAAAAAACTTCTAAGTCCCAGGCCACAGGTGATGCATCCAAGAGAGACAATTCAAAACCAAGCAGTGAAACACCAGCTTCCCACCCTCCTCTACACTCTCCTCTCAGGTCAGCAGTTTTGCAACCGATATCACTGTAGTCAGAATTTAAGCCTTGTTGGTTTAGCACATCACCAACCACCACTCACATAAGATTATCTTCTTAAATGCAATTCTTTACACTGCTATTGCTTAACCTTGGCTTTTGCTGCATTTCTAGGTTAGGTTTTACTTATGACCAGCTTCAATTTCAAATTTGCAGCCAGTATTAGCAGGATTTCATAGACCATTGGAAATATTTATTTGTTTAACATCTGCTGTTTTTCCAGAGACTTTGTAAGCCATTATACAAACACTTCAGAGCTGGTTTTATAAACCTTTAGTCATACAAAACAAATTTAAACTCAAATTTAAACTGCCCCTTCATAAATTGAGACAACATAAAATTGCCTCGTTTCCTTCCTCAGACTTTAAAAATCACCTTTCTGTTGTTTTTAGAATATTACAATATGTTTTAATAGTAATACATACGCGATCATGCTTAAAACTACCTATTTTGGACATGTTTTAAGAATTATTTATTTCCCCAATCTATATGGTGAAGAAGGCTTCCAGTAAGGCAAATTGCTGTGTAAAAAAAGTAAAAGCTACACATATCATCACTGGTCTCCAGCGAGTTAGGAAAGTGTCTTAGAACAGGATTGTATTAAGTTGAAAACCAGTTCAAAATCCCTCTTCTGAGCCATTGATTCAAGCTGACAATGAATAGATGATCAATTAATAAAAGCTTCACACTATTAATTGTGTGGATTGTAAACTCTTCTACATTCCTGGTGAAGAGAGACTGATGAATGCAAAGTTACAGACTTGGGGGATTGTCAAATAACCTTTCTGCTCATCTCTGCTTTTGTCTACAAAAAGTGAAACCACCATCTCCTTTCAGCAAAACCATGACAGGATTCCTGCCTCAGAAAAAGGCACCTCTAGAGGAGGCTTGGAAACCCCTAAATTGCACAATGATACTCTCTTTTCACGTTGGTGTCTCCTGCACTTTGGGTTCAAAGGACTCTTCTTTTCCAAGGAAAGTAGAGAAGCATCTGTATCTTGAATAAGAATTGAGAATACAAAGCAGAAACTAATGCTAATATTAATGTGAGATAAACTAAGAGAAATTTTGATTTAAATCTACCAAGCAGCTTTAAACCACATTGACACAGCTATACACACATACACATTTTTTCTCATGTCCTTCAATGTTACACACACATTGTTCTGAAAGGACGTTAGACCATGTGAATGTGTGTGCACAAATGTCTGTACACACATACGTATTTTAAAAATTGAGATGTTTAAATTACACATTTGCTGAGCTTCTTTATACTCACACACAATAACTGCATTTCAAATGCAGAATCAGTAGTAAATTCAGCCAAAGATTGACATGATTTCCAGAAGCTGCCTGAGCTTTTCATTCTGTTACCTATACAACACTAAAACTAATCCCAGCTTCATTCACTTTCAAAGGAGCAACTCAGCAAAAGGTATTTTTCTTTTAACAGTTCCTGAATATTAAGGAACCACTTATTTGGGTGCTCTGACTCAAAAAGGTTTGCTAATGTTCAAGTGACTAACGAGATTACTTCTGCCCTGTTCTCCACCATTTCCCCCTTGCACAGGTGCAAGCTCACAAACTGGCTCCTGATTACCATTTTGCTTCATCACACCACCAGATCCAGAGAGGTGATTCTGCCACTTTGCTCTGCTCTAGTAAGACCTCACCTGGAGTACTGTACCCAGGTCTGGAGCCATCAACACAAGGACATGGACCTTGGAGCAGGTCCAGAAGATAGCCATGCAGATGATCAGGGAGCTGCAACACCTCTCCTACAAAGACAGGCTGAGGGAGTTGGGATTGTTCAGCCTAGAGAAGGGAAGATTCCAGTGAGACCTAATAATGGCCTTCCAGTACCTGAAGGGGACCTACAAAAAGGATGGAAAGGGACTGTTTACAAAGGCCTACAATGATAGGATGAGGGGCAACAGTTTGGAATTTGACAAGAGCAGATTTAGATTGGATGCTAGGAACAAGTTCTTTACCATGTGAGTGGTGGAACACTGAAACAAACAGCCCTGGAGATACTCAAAATCAGGCTCTGCAAGGCTCTGAGCAACCTGATCTACTGGAGAAAAATAGCCTTCTTCAAACACACAAAAAAAGACTTCTGCATTTTGGTAGACTCTTATCCAGGACTAATTTTGTATTGAAATAGCCAAAAACACTTTCCTAGAATTGATTCCTAACCATCATTGGACACCACAGACAATGAGCCAGAATAAGTCTATGAATGCCAAGCACTCTTCTTCCTGTCCTTAGCTTACCAAAACCAGAGCTGTTTGTAACACTGAAGTAAGTCTGTGAGAGAACAATAACACAAAACATGCAAGGGAGGGAAACAAGAAGGGAGAGATGAGTTAATTGTACACAATTAACTATGGTAGAGATCAGTGTCAAGGTACTTGCTCTTTGCTCTGGTTTTGTTACTCACCAGATCATCCAGGAGTGCCTGCTTGTTCTTTCTTTTCAACATCTGTTGTAGTTGTTCTTCTTTCTGTATGAGCAGTCGCCTTTGTTCATTTTCCTGTCGTTCTACCTCTAAAGCTTCCTCCAGCTCTTCCTGCTCTCGTGTCTGAAATGGAAATCAGAAACTCACTCATAGCAATCTTACTCCTTGGGTGGACAGAGCTTGCCCACAGTTCTGCTTCCAAATAAAGGACCTAGGAGAGACCAGGCAGTAAGAAAACAGCCAAATCCTACCTTTGGGGTAGAACTGTAGTCAGAACTTCAATGATTGAGGATGATTCTACTTTCTCAGTAAGAGAAAGTTTTGGTTTTACTTGCTGTGGTTGGCAGTAACCATCTAAACCTTGGCTCTTTAAATGCTAAGAGGGATGACAAAGACTTTTCCTTACACCTTCACCTTAAAAAAAACCCCACATTGTACCCACACATCCTACTTCTCAAGTGATGTAGGTGGGGGGGCCAAAAATATAAGGCCCTAATACGGCTCCTGAGAAGCCTCCCCATCAGCTGCATCTTCTGGGGAAAGTACAGCATGCACTTATCAGTGGTGTAGAATTAAAATAAGAAATTAGAAATCTGTGACTATTAATAGAAAAGCTTCTAAGCTAAAACACATTTAAGCATGAACTATAAAAAGGTTGCATTCCCAGAAAATAAGGAATTTTTACTGTAACCTAGAATGCAGTTGTGTGACATGAGGTGAAAAGCCATTACTATGGATTCATTTTTGTTTCAGGATTTTGTTCTTGAGATGTAAACTATTAAGCAATCTGCATTTAACAACCACAGCCAGAAGAGGGAAAAAAAAGGGCTCAGAGACAGGGGAAAATATAAAAGATTAAACACTTCTATAGAGAAGACAATCAAAGAACAGAATTTTGATTCTAAGTCTGAATAGGACAAAACAAAAATACAGGAAATGTTTTCCAAATCTTCCCCATCAAAAATATTAAAGCAAAGAGAGATTCAGTAAAAATGCGGAGATAATTAAATTTTTATAAAACCTAAATGGATGATTTATTGATGGATGCAGCTTTAGCAAAACATCATTGTAGCCAAGAGCTTAGTAAAATTAGTTCTTATCAAAGAGTTGCATCATAAGCACAGCTATCTGACACAGGCTAGGATGTGCTGAAAAACATCCCTTCACCAAGCAAATCAAGGCCTAGTTACTCCTGCATGCAAGAGCTGAGAGATTTCATCAACTGCCATCAAGCCAACAGAAGCTGTTTTAATTATATAACTAGCAGTGACTCTCCTGAAGATCTGATCACCAAACAGCAAGCACCTGAAACTGAATCCCCCTTCCATTTACTGAAAGGAAACAAACAAACAGGAAAATCCCCAAGATGCTAACCGAGATTATTTCTGAGAATTAAGGGATCTAGTTAGTTCAGTCAACAAAGCTGAAGATTTCAGGGTCCTTACAACATTCCAGGCTTCTACATTTATGTCTCAAGACTGCATGGAATTTGCACTGAAACAGAAAAAAAAGTTATAGGGAAGTGCTGAAAGATTAGTCTGAAGAGCCAGAAAAAAATATAGTCAAGAATTAAGTAAACTGATGTACAAATGTAATCAGACTACAGGAAAAAGGAAGAACTATCACAAGTTGGATCAAATTCTTTCTAAAAGGAAGACCAAACAAAACAGTAAAACAGAACAGAGGTTAAGTTCCATAGGCAGAGTGTTGTGTCAAGCTTAAAGATAGCCTTGACACAATTACACCATCTAAAGAAATAAAAGATGATTACAGTAGAACCTGAAGTAAATTCAAGATGACAAGTGGAAGAAGTAAATAGTGTAATAACATCTGCCACATTTGAGAGAGAACAGTCAAGAAAACCGTTTAAAGACTGAACAAAGCAGCAAGAGAAATTAAACAACAGAGTAGGAGGTAAGAAGTTATCCTATAATTGGAGAATAGCAGATAAGGAAAGCTAAGGTCCACTCAGAATGCAAGACTTTATATTTATAAAACATATTTATTTATTTATAACTGGAAGAATCCCTTCCTCAAGAGCTACTCAATTTTTTATCCTAATTTGTCTACTGGAACTTCTTCTCTGCATGGCCCTGCATTTATTCAATAAGGTCGTTAGGAACTGGCTACACAGATGAAAATTCTGGCTTGTATTGACAGAGCAAGAAGCAGTTATTTGAATCCTCAGGTGACTAGTTCAGGAACTGAATATGTAGATTTGTAAGAAACAATGACATGCTCAGGAGGACAGAAGTAGAAGAAGCAAGATTAAAATAACTTACAAGATGTGGAGACATGGATTCATCAGTTATAAACCAAAGAACTGAAAACATGATGCTCAAATGCTGCTGACAGTGCTAAAAGAGAACTGTCTCAGGATCATGTCAATCTACTTCCAGTAGAGGTGGAAAACCACTGTTCTTCTCTAAGAGGCCGTTAAGACCTCAGCTACAACAATGCATTCAATCCTGGTCTCTTCTGCTTGCCTAACAACAATTCAAGCTGCAATAGGTAAAGCATAACAGAAACACCAAGAAGGACAGAGAATATTTGTATTTGTCAGAAGCAAACTATTACAGTGGATAGAAAAATTTATGTCAGTACAAGAATGAAAGGATGACTGACTGTAAGACATTTAGGACACCTTTTACCAATTTATGCAGTAAAGATATTTCTGAACATGCCAAAAAGAGCTAGAGAGAAAACACCCTTTCAGCTTTAGGTAGAGGAGTACCTTTATGAGCAAGATCATGCAGTTTTTGTAGTAGCCACTGTGTCAGGTCTGTTACCTACAGTGTAGTTGTTGAAAAAGAAACATTCAATGTTTCAAACACTGAAAAGGAAATAAAGAAAAAATGTTTCCCTATCTCTAGTAAGTCTGGATTCACACAGACTTTCCAAGCTCCACTAAACAGCCTCTAGCACACCAAGACCATACAGAAAACAGAAGGTCCAGGAAACTTGGTGGGTACAGCGCATTAGTGTGCTACTTGGTGCAATGACACAGCCAGTGCACAGGCTGCCTGGGAGTCACATACACGAACACAAAGCAGGCTGCAGGCAAAGCAAATCATCCTCATGGTGATCCTAGAGGTTGCACCTACATTGTAAAATAAGACACGTAGCCAAAGATTTGGCAGGTCTCTTCAAGCTCTGAAGCATAGGATATCGGACAGTGTCAGAGACAGGATAACAGATCAGAGATGGACCCCTAGGGAAATTTCCCTGCCTTTAAAAGGAAGAGGTTCAAACAAACATTTTTCAGATTCCAATCTCCTGTGAAATCCTAGAGCTAAAGAAATCACTGGGAGTTTTGCCACAGACTTTGGGGCAGTGAGGATTTCACCCCTACTGATTTGAAAGCGAGTCCTTAGCACAACTGGAATACAAACACAAAACCTTGTTATGTCACACTCTGGGCAGACATTTTCCTTCAAGAACCGGTAACGGCCTGTATTTTTATACTGAAAAAATATTTAACAGATTAAACTTTTCTTACAGAAAGAAACGCTTGCAAATTTATTTTTAAAGAACAAAATGGTATCTGAGACCTATTTTAATGAATGGATCTTCAAAGACCCATGTGTTTTGCACACAGATCATTTGTATACAATACTTCTGATGTTATTGTTATTCGCTCTGGAACAAAAGTTTCAATGTTTGTTTCAACGTCTTGCATTTTAAATTTTGCATAAACCAGACCGGTGCTTTCCCTCATTTTTACAGCTCTCTCCTGGGAGCTTCATAATGTCTGTGTCTGGATTCCTTTTTTCCTTCAGATGAGAAAGGAATGATTGTCCTGGTAAAGGAACGAACTAGGTCTCTCCTGGATATTGTCCAACAACACTGCTGGCACACACGAGGTGGTGATGTATTAGATGCAGACTTTACTACTGCCTGTCCTTCTTTTCAAGCCTGTCCCAAAATAAACCATAGCTACATTTCAACTATCAATTTAATCTCTTTAAACAGCACTAAAGATCATTATCACGGAACATTAGAGCATTATGGTTTTTGAACACACAGGGAAGTCTACGTCTTACCTTCTGCTTTGGCTTGGTTTTAAGACATCACAGAAAGTACTGCACTTCAAAAATACTTTTTTTTTTCCTTAACTACTGAATAAAAACTGTAGGAGAGAGGAGAAGTTAACTAACCAGTTTTATCTTATTTTTCTGAATGACTTCTTTGTTATCTTTCTGGTATAGCTCCATTTTCCTTTTGGTATTCTCCAAATCCACATTGTTGGTCAAGTTAAACACTGCATAAATATTAGAAAGACAGAAAGCAAAAGTATTAGGTCAGCATGCATGAATGACAAAAAAGTACTTCTAGCACCAGATATAAACATCACAGTAATATAATTTATTTCAATATGCCCTGTAAAGCAAGACACAATCTGCTAAATCAATACAAACTTCAACAGAGGCCAGGAGACTCAGACGTCTGTAGGAGATTCTAATTTGAGTCTTGTATCCTATTTTGTGATACTGATAATGATACACACAAGTATTCATAATATTATTTTTAAAACGGTGAGCTTTTCAAGTAGTTGTTACGGCCAAGCCCACAATGATTCCTGTAAAATTAGATTAAATACATACATAAGACAATGTTAAAAATTAAGTAATTTCATTTCATAAGATTATCTAATGCACAAAGACTACAGACACAGTTTTCACATTCTGTGACAGAAGTGACTGGGTTGGAAGGGACCTTTAAAGGTCATCTAGTCCAAGTATCTCTGCAGTAAGCATGAACATCCTCAACTAGATCAGGCTGCTCAGAGCCTCATCAAGCCTGACTTTGAATGTCTCCAGGGATGGGGCCTCCACCACCTCCCTAGGCAACCTCTTCTAGTGTATCAACATCCTTATAGTAAAGAACTTCTTCCAAATGTTCAATCTAAACCTACCCTTCTCTAGGTTAAAACCATTGCCCATTGGTCCTATCACATTGTAAATGGTCTCTCCCTAGCTTTCTTGTAGGGCCCCCTTCAGGTACTAGAACGCCACAACAAGATCTCCTCAGAGCCTTCTCTTCTCCAAACTCTCTCAGTGTATCTTCACAGGAGAGGTGCTTGAACCCCGTGATCCTTCTTGTGGTCCTACTCTGGAGCTGTGTTTTCCCTTGTGTTGAAGGCCCCAGAGCTCAGGTATAGAAAATAATTCTATGTCACTTGATAATAAGATACCAATGTACAATTACCTTTATCTTAAGAAAATTGAGGATGTATCCACATTAACAGTTTCAAGGACATTCTTTGGATGTCTCTTGACAGTGTCAGGCTATGTATCACATAATTATGACCCTGCAAGCAGGGTTGGCCAGCAAGCTCCATAGTCTAGCACAACATTCCCAATTATCTACACATGGCACAGAAGACACCTCAAGAAATTGAACAGTTCCTGTATCAACAGCTTGAAAGATGTAGATGGTTTGGATGACTAGTAATTTGATACAACACCTGAGCCCTTCACCTATAGGTCACAAGTTCAATTGTGGGTCAAGTGAATTCCAACTGAAAGCCATTATCACTGGGACATTGCTTGGCCATCACCATCCAGAGTGGATGCTGGGCTCCTGCCTACGGTGTTAGAGCTACTGAAGACTGCCAACAACCACCATTAAAAGTCTCAAAGAGCTTTGTCACACACTACACTAAAATTACAGGAGGAGCAGAGAAATCTACACTGCCACTGATAAAGGCCTTGCAAGAAAACAACAGCACAGCAACTGTGCTAAATCAACCCCTAAGGGAGGGGTGGTTCTAGTGGAAATGTCAGCACAAAATTTGGGAAGGTTTTGGTTCAGTTCCCTCTCTGCAGGTTTTCAAGTGTCAAATAAACCTTGGGCATATGCACCATTGACAAGGCATTTATAGAAGGCTGCTAGAAATAAAAGAAGCGTGAAGTCAGTGTCAGCAGAACAGCACATGTCTCAGTTTGGTAAAGAAATAGCCCTTCTTTTATTCTCTCTACAAGTAAAACAGAAGAATGAGCTTTTAGAAGGCTCAGAGAAACCAAACCAGGAACAGACTAGACTGGCAAACCAGTTGAGAGTAGTTGAAGGAAACTGAAAAAAATAAATCAAGGCAGGGAACAAACGGGGATGGGGAAGAGAAAACAGAGAAGTTCCAAAACACTAGAGTTGTGGGATATAGCTCAGTTCTAAACTGCTCACTACTGCCAAAAAGTGGCAGCTCTGCTCTTACAGCTCTCTTACCAGGCAGAGGATCTGACTCCAAGACTCCCTGCAATGTCAACAGAAACTTTCCAGTANAAAAGAAAAGGGGGGGTGTGGGCAGGGATTTAAGGAAAGTGCAACAGACACTGCAAGGGAAAATAAATTTATAGATATAAACAGGAATAGTCCTTCCAGGAGTACTGAGACACTACATCACCTTGGTCTTACCAAAACTGCAAACTGCAGCAAAAAGGGCTAAGCAAGGCACAGCTGAAGCTGTTCCTAACCTTAAACAAAATAAAACATTACATTTAGTGCTTTTTCACCTTTTCCAAATAATAAGCAACATCAAGAGGATGTAGGCTGGTTTTGTGGTTTAAGCATTTCACTGGAATTCAAAAGCCTCCAACTTTTCTATTGTTCCTGGGCCTTTTCTGTACCAGAGGTCTCCCACCTGTAAGAATCATGAGAAGGGGAATAAAGCTTCCATTCTCCTATCTGCTGTGTCTCCTTTAGCTACATACTGCACCTGCCTCTGCAGTTCCTGATCTCACTTCAGATGGAAATTATGGACACTGTTCTTGATTTTTGGAAGCAAGTTTCTCATTTCAAACATTTAATTATTTTTTCCTCTCCAAAGGACATAATATTTTCCAATTTCATATTGCAACATATGCACTTTCTGGTCACAGGAGCATTTCCTTATTAAAACACATTATTTCAGTCTGTATTTTTAGTATTTCAATGGCAATTTGACCTCCAACTTCCCCGCCTACAGCTCCCTGCTGACAAGCAGCTTAATATTTGAGTATTACAGCAGAGAAAAATTGTCATGTGAAAATGCTGGCGTACAATAAGGCCAGGGGCTCTGCAATGACAGCAGCTGCATGGGAATGTCAGCACTTCCTACAACTTAAATCCACACACCAGCTCTCTAAACTCTTCAATGACGACACAAGAAAGAAATAGCATATGAGACATGCTGAGCTAGCAGGATGTCCAGATGCCACCTTCAGGTGCAAGAGGAGGAGCGAGATGCCAAACGCCTTTGAGCTCCTGAACATCTTGGTTATTTCTCTAAAAATAATCCAGCAATAAGCTGATGATCTAGGGTTTGCAACCATTGCTGCTTGAAATGTGCAGAGGCTTTTCCTTTCTCAGTTATCTTTAATGGTTCAACTATTCACACCCTAGGTTCATAAAACAAAAAAATTATAACCTCATACTGAGAAAAGTAAGCAAATTTTAGACACAAGCAGATGTCTGTCTGCATTTAGAACTGCTTACAAAAGCAGCTTTATTTTGCTACTTGATACACACTAGTATTTCCACATAAGAGCTATGTTTCTGCACCACTGTTTAAGAAGTCTTCAATATCCACCTGCATAGCAACCATAAAGGCTCACTGCTCTGCTCACAGTAGGATGAAAGATGGTTTATTTCCTGTTCTGTTTTCCTGCTGTATCAAGAACCGCCATAGGTAAAACCCTTTCCACGGTAAGATTTGCTCTTACCATGTTGATTCTGCTGCCCTGTCAGTCTTGCTCTCCTCTGGTAGGACACCAGCAATCAGATCCCTAATTCCAGCACCCTCAAAGACCACAGCAGATTTCGCCTGTTGAATTCATAATCATTAAAGAGGAACATTATCTTGGTCCAAAATATCTGCTCCTCAACACTAAGCTATCCACATCTCAAGACTTAAAACACTGAAAAACAAAATTTTGTGACAATGACTTTTTATGTTTGTATTGACAACAGTGTCCACAGTTGACCTTTAATAAAAATACCTTTCTTCCTGCAATAAACACCCTAGCAGCAAAACAAACTCTGCTCTTTGACAATGTGTGGCCATCAGTCACCAATCACCCAGGCAAAACATTGTCCAACACATTTTCTAATATGTTCTCCAAACACCTTTTAATCAATATTCAGAGAATACAAACTCTTGCCCTTGTATCCTTGCAATTACAGCTGTCAAGTCCCTTTTGTAAGGGGCACTAGGCCACAAAACAATTAAGAGATTATTTCTTTCTCTCCTCTCTTGTTCCCTCCACATGTTACTTAGCATTTAAAAATCAACAAGTATCAAATCAAAGAACACAGTTACTAATATCCAAACATCTCAGCTCTTGCAGAGCTAGGACTATGCAAGGTGTTTTTTTCATTCGGTCTGTTTTAAGGTTTGTCAGAGATTTCTTTTTAAATACAATACTTCCAAATATTCCCTTTTAAAAAAGAGCAGAACACATTTTAAATCCAGGAGAACCAGAAAGAGTTAGAGAAAAAAAAAAAATATGCTACACCAAATCTGAAAAAATATTGGTATAAATCTGAATATTATTGGCAAAGCAGATGGCTAATCTGAAAAGTTTCAAAGAGAAGACAGACCTATTTTTGTCCATGTTGAAATATAGAATAAGCCGATATAAGAGGCCTGAAACCCTTCAGGGAAAAGAAACAGAAGCTGTTTTGTATGCAACAATTATTTATCTACTTATCCATCTCACATTGGTTGGTTTATAAAATGACTTGCCTTGAGACATCTGTTGAAGTGTAACAGGAAGACTATTGTATTTTTCTGAAACATTTCATTCTATTTAGGTAAAACTCCCTACTTCTGAAACTCAGCCTTTTCAGGGAGACTTTTGCTGCTTTTCATAACAACATTTGTTAGGTGATTCCACATCAAACGGGAAAAAAAAATTCCTAGTTACAAAAAAGAAAAGTAAAATTTTAATTGTATAGCACAATAATTTGTCCAGAGAAGCACCAATATGAAGAAACATCACTGCAGGACATTTAAGTCCATCAAAATCTCCCTGCTTTAGTCTAGGAGACAGAATATTTTCTGAGACTTCTCCTAGTTCCTTATGAGACTGTAATGTCAGCATGTGAAAAGTACTTACTATTCAGATAGGGGGAACACTTCATCTCTAGCAAGAGATGATCATTCTGCTCAGTGTTTGATCTGCATTGCTGGCATGAGCCAGCTGAAAATTTAAACATTAGTAGTAGTAGTTTGTTACACAAACAATATTCCTCCCACCCTGCTACAAGCTCCTTAATCATCATCTTCATAAATCACCAGCTAGAGATCAGGAATGAAAGAAGAGCAACTGCTCTGGGCAGAGCATTATGTGAAGAGACACAACCACACTCTGCCTAGGGAGTCCAAAGCTACTGTGGTGGCTTCTGTTGGTGATTTTGCTACTGGTCAAAGGGGAAAAAAAGATGGAACAGATTTTAAAAGGTCCCTTCCACCGGCATCTTCTGTGATAACAATTATCAAAATCAAAGAACAGGTGAGGGTGGTGAGGCACTGGAACAAGTTATCCAGAGAAGTTGTGGAAGCTTCAACCCTGGAAGTGTTCAAAGCCGAGTTAGGCAGGGCCTTGAGCAACCTGACCTAATAGGAAGTATTCCTGTCCATGGCAAGGGGCTGGAACTAGATAACCTTTAAGGTCCCTTCCAACCCAGACCATTCTATGAAAAACCACAGCAATGTCAGAAAAATCTAGGAAGGTATTAATAATTATTTGTGTATCCTCAATTTTACTTTACTGAGTCAGTAGTTTTTTAAAAAAATAACTTAGCATAGCAATAAATTACCAAAATCACCCAGCTCATTTCAGCTGGGACTGTGGAGTACTGAAATATTTGTTCAGATAAGGCGACTGAAATGGAACTTCGATAAAGGCTGAAGAGTGAGCATCAGGCTGGAAAGGTGGGCACAAGCCAACCTCAGGAGCTTCAACAAGGCCAAGTGCAAGGTCCTGAATCTGGGTCGAGGCAATCCCAAGCACAACTACAGGCTGGGCAGTGACTGGCTGGAGAGCAGCCCTGAGGAGAGGGACTTGGGGGTGCTGGTGGACGAGAAGTGCAACATGAGCCAGCAGTGTGCACTTGCAGCACAGAAAGCCAACCAGATCCTGGGCTGCATCAGGAGAAGTGTGGCCAGCAGGTCGAGGGAGGTGATTCTCCCCCTCTACTCTGCTCTGGTGAGACCCCACCTGGAGTACTGTATCCAGTTCTGAAGCCCCTATTGCAAGAGGGATGTGGACATGCCGGAGGGTGTCCAGAGAAGGGCCATGAGGATGATCAGAGGGCTGCAGCACCTCTCCTATGAGGACAGACTGAAAGAGTTGAGGCTGTTCAGTGGCCTTCCAGTATCTGAAGGGGGTCTACAAAAAGGCTGGGGAGGGACATTTTGGCTCTCAGAGAGTGACAGGACTAGGGGGAATGGAGCAAAGCTGGAGGTGGGGAGATTCAGATTGGATGTGAGGAGGAAGTTCTTCTACCATGAGAGTGGTGGGACCCTGGAATGAGTTGCCCAGGGAGGTGGTTGGGGCCACATCCCTGGAGGTGTTTAAGGCCAGGTTGGATGAGACTCTGTCCAGCCTGATCTAGGGTAGGGTGTCCCTGCCCATGGCAGGGGGGTTGGAACTAGATGATCCTTGTGATCCCTTCCAACCCCGACTGATTCTATGAAAGCTATTCAATGTCCAGTTGGGATGTTCCCATTGTCAGGACCAGCAATACNGTGGGAGCCTGCAGCTCTGAAGAGGCTTTCCAGGGCTGCTTTTTAGACTGGAATCATTACCATCTTCAATAGCTACTTGGATTTGGAAAAAAAAAAAAAAAAAAAGCAAACCCACAAAACATAAACACCACAACCCACAAGTGATCACAGATATCAAAATTCTTTCTGCCCGAGGACCACTTGTGAGAGAACCGTTCTGAGCAAGACAAATCACTAAGCAGCGAGTATATTTGCATAAAGTCTTAGAGGAGTAATGAGATGGAGGAATCCAAAGGGCACAAACACAGCAACCTTCTTCCAAGCTGAATGTACTGAATGCTTTAAAGAAGCAATAATTACAATTAACAATCGTGTTGCGGTAACGCCTAGAGGCCTCATTCAGGTGTCAGGAGAACGGTGCCAGGCAGTGTGCAGTTGCATGCTGAGAGGCAGGCCCTGTTCTGGAGAACTTACACACTGGCTTTTGAAAAACTACTTAGAGACATGCTCTGGCCAAGAAAACCTTGCAGAAAGGGCAAGCAAATGTGGACAATGGCCAGAGATTGTAAATTGTGGCAACACTCTCAAGTTTAGCGTTGCCCTGCTCATCATATGGACACGGACCTGACTTACTCCAAATGATTTTGTCCACACCTTTCCCAAAGGCACGTATTAACCTTTTTACTTTACTTTTCTTCCTAGTATTAATGACAACGAATTGTGTTTACAGTGTTCTCAAATTGTCCAACTGATTTTTCTTCCGGGGAAAAATTGCTTTAAAATGGGGTTTCTGTTTAAAGCTTTGTATAAAGCATTTTAGCCCAAAGCATTATTTAGTGGCTCCATTATATACCACTTCCAAAAAAGTGTGTTTTTTATAATAGAAATCTTAAGAGGTGACTACTCTAATGTTTGCTTGACCTTCCCCTCTCACACTCTTGCTATCCCACCCAACTCTTTTCCTTAAATAGAAAAGGCCTGAAGGTGTAACAATTCTGATATGAAGCAGGGGCCTGGGAGAACATGTTTCAGGTGAGGGCATCAATGTAATAAGACAGTGCAATTGCTGCAAATGGTGGAGCTACCCCAAACATTTAGAAAAACTACCAGAATTGTGCCAGGTCCACATAAAATATACAGGATGGCTACATTTTCTCTGTCAAGCAACTATTTCATTTAACTCCTCACAAGGAACAAGAGAACAAAACTTACTGGCAAAAAGAAATTACGTTGAAACCACACTTGAACTCACTCTCAGAAAAACTGAACATTTGGGATGGGGGGATAAAAGGCAAAGCCAGTTCTCTTGCTTCCTAGCTCTCCCACCTGCCAGATTGACCAACCACCAGCAGCTGCTGCCAACCTGTTGTACAACCTGGTCTCTCCACAAGGCAAAACTTTGAGTTGATATGCCTTTTCTTTCTCATCTTACAGCCTAGTTCTTTTCCATGCACAAGCAAACAGACAATTCACAAAACAACAAAATTATATACTCTCAGCAGTAAAACGTGAGGTTAAAACCTGTTTCAGCCATGTCACATGTGACATGCACAGCAAAAACACTGGAAGAAGTCACACTAACACTGTGTGACTATCAGACAACAGTCAGCTGGAGAACTCTGCCCAGGACTGCAAGCAAGGAAAGGCTCTGCAAGATATATGCAATGAGCTTTATCACCAAGGAAAGGAAAACAGGGCTTGAATTCTTACCTGGGATGGTGTTCTTGAATCTAACCTGTCCTCCCCACTTCTGGATCTGTCTGAAATTAATAGGTCAAAAATGCCCCCTTTGATGGTGAAAATTAAGAGCCTTCTGACTGCTCTCCTGTCCTCTCATCAAACTGGCTGCTACATGAAGAAACCAGCAGGTAGTCAGAATTCCCAGTCTTCTCCAGACAACCAACTCCAATTCCTAACAACTCTATGAGGCTTCTTCATTACGTATTTGCAGAGCCAACACAATTATTGTCAAATTCACTGTTCACAAAGTTATGAAGAACAGACGTAATTATTGCTGCCTCTAAACCAAGTTACGCCAGTGCAGGGTCTGGAACCATTTGAAATTTAACAACCTAATACCAAAGGCTAGTGAATCATAACGTTATGCACAAATTGGTGCAATTTCAGGCAAAACTTAACTCCCTTGGTGCAGATGCTGAAAACCCCTAAAAACATCAGTAAGTGGGAAACCTGTAATGTCACAGAAAGTAATATTCCTTTCCATGAGCACACAGATTCTTCCAGGATCCTCTGGCAAAGATGCAACCATTTATTCTACACACCCCCTCCTTCCCCCGCACCATCCAAAATAATATACAAACAGAACTACACCCACATTGTCTCCCTCAGATACTTGGTCTCGTGAGTGTGCCTGGTATTTCCCAGCCACGCAGTTTAGCTCTCCAGGCTCAGCCTTCTGATGCCAACAAAAACATGATATATTACTCACAGCAGTAAGTGTATTGGATGTGTTTCTACAAAACACCACAGTGCAGAGGGGAGCAAGGGCTCCTTTGAGAAACCGAAGGAGAGCAACAACTCCATGTTTTCCTTCAAATCACATTCACTGCCACTCTTGCATGTTCTAGACCACCTCTTCTACCTCTGGAATGACAACAAGTCTCAGAAGCTCATAACACCCAAGAAACAAACCATTTAGCAGTCACTCCTTTGAACACATCTTGTTTTTCTAAGCAAAATCCATCATTACCCCATAAATCACAACATATCCTAACTACGAAGAAAGTGAACTCTGTTCATAACACAGTCCCTTCCCCAAAGGGCGAAGTTCTGCTTCAACTAATCCAAAGAGAAAGAAATCAATGCCTGTTCCTAAGGCACAGCAATACAAAATGCTACCACAGTGGTATGTAAGGTCAGCAGCTTCAAAGCAGCTTCAACTACTGTACTTGCAGAAGGAAAAACGATGAAAGACACCATATGGCTTCTGTCATGGTAGATAAAGCTAATGGAAGCATATAATGAAAATTTCGCTTTCTCCTCTCTTTGTTTAATCTTTCCCAGTGCAGCACTGACAGTCCATTGCAAGTTTCTTTTCCAGCTATGAAGCACTACTTCCTCTCTGAATGACAATTTTTTTTTCTCTCTGGCAGATAAAATGTTTTACTTAACAATGTTCAGCAAATATGATTAAAAATATTTGCACAGAAAAAAAAACTTGGTAACATCTGATACTATGATAAATCCTATTACAGAAACTCAGACATTCTCATAGGCAGCTGAAATTAAGTCTTTGGTCTCATGAGTGGAACAATTAAAAAACACAAGCACTAATACTCACCAATTTCTTCTATTTCTTCCAGGAAATCATTATATTCACGTAGACTAGGGAAGTCATCCTCTCTTTTATTGTATCTTTGAGAGAAGAGAAGCAAGTATTTATATAAGACACAAAGATGTAATCTCAATTCAGCAAGGCTCTTGCTCCAAGCATATTAAATTTTGGCCTATTTTTATTCAGCTATCTGCCTTGTGGCTTCCACAATTGACCAACAGCACCTTTAAAAGGAAACAGAAACGTTCATTTCAAAGCAACACAGTCAGCCTGGCATAATTCAGTGCTATCTTGGCCTGCTCTTTGCCAATTCCTTTTTACAAGGTTACAGGTAAACAGAAGAACAGAGGCTAGATTAGACTCCTTCCAAGCCAACCCTTCAGCATTAGAAAACTGTAATCAAAGGCAGAGACAACAGTAGCACCCAAAATAAAACTTTTTCTAGAAGTATCAGAAAAGGTAGTTTTGCTTTGTGACAAACAAAAACTGTGCCACCAGCAAACCAAAAATCCCCCACAATTATCTTAATTTGTATCAATAGACTACCCGAGAAACAATTTATTCAACTCTTGATAGATGGGAAAAATAAAAAGATGGAGAGACAACTGGCTAGAATGCAAACAGCTTCTGAATGTCAAGACACATAGGCTTTCCTCCCAGGAAAATTCTGCCTATTTTATGGACCAAGACACAGGACATCCAGGAGTATCAAAATCTAATCCTGAGAACTCAGCCCAAATTCCAATTTGGTGACATTTTTGTCAGCCTGCTAAAAATTCATCTGGCAAATCCAAGTGGGCCAAGCATTTTACAGCATCATCTGTTCTAACTATACTTCATCTCATGTTTAGTCAACTAAGCTGAATCCATTCCAGTTTTTACTTTTGTTAACTTCAGTAGGCTTTATAATTGAACCTGACAATTACTACTGTTTTCCACATCAGAATCCCAGTACTCAAAAATCACAATTTCCCCACATCTCAGCAACATCACATGACTCATTTACTATTGTGCTCAACTCTTAGATAAAGGTTGCCAATCTTACAAATTTACCTGCACATTCATTTTTGCACACAACTCTTTGTGTATGCTCCACTGCATCAGACCCTCTTCTACCAAAACATCAACCTTCCCACCTATTCTTGGCCACGTGGAGCAAGATACAATTTCAGACCTCATTTATTTCAGTCCCAAGAGCTCTCAAATCTGCATGACAGACTAGGAACACAGGACTTCTATGGAAACTTCCCCACTAACAATTGCTATGTGAAGTAGAAAACAATGTGAACACAGCTTCTCTTTTGTCCATTTTCATCTCGAAGAGAACTAGCCTTCAGCTCTCAGATCTCCAGGGAACAAAACAATCCAAGTCCTGTTTCTTGCTCACTCCCATGTTAACCCCCCTCAAAGAGAAAGCAGCTGTAGTCCTCAATATCTAATCATCTCCATTTAGGAGGCAAGTCTTTGCCAAGGGCAGCCACAGAGAAACACCCAACAATTTCTAATGCTAAGCAGAAATCCCTCAAGGCTAAATGGAGAATTCAGCCCTTAGTTGTTGCGTAAAATCAGATTCTCTGAAATCCCTCCACATTAAATGCAGTCAAGTTTCATGGGTTGTCATCCTACAGCAAATGAAATTATCTACTCTGTAGTACTGGAGGAGTAAGTCGATTATTTTAAAACGATGATTCATGAAATACATCCACCTTCTGCTCTTCTAACTGATGACACTCACATTTTCAACACTTTCTTACGAATTTCCACTTCCTTGTCAACAGCAGGATCCTCGAAGAGCTGTACCCTGAAGTTACTCTTCCGCAGAGGGGTATCACACTCATGGCAGTTCCCAGCTCCCCTCACAAACAGCAGCTCCACACAACTCTCGCATCTGCAGGAGACAAGAAGGGGTATAAAAGCAGATTAATGGTAACTTGCCTCTCTTGTTGGCTGCTTTGATATACACTGTAAGCACACATCTCCCCTTGATTTCAGTACTTCTTCAGCACCCAACAGCAACAAGGGGACAGGGGCTCTCTGCCATGACTGAAAGGATAATCTCAGTAGCACAAATGCATTTAATTTCCCAGCCCAAACAACTCAGCTTCTTTGCCGAGTCTCAAAGTTAATCCAAACACAATGATGGGGTTTGCATCAAGGGGAAGCTTGTTCATTGACACCAAACTCACTTTGTGTGGACTAGATTGCAACATCCTTACTTACTCTGAGCACTACCTTACACAACAAGCCCCAGGCCTTTTCTTTTTGATGCTGGTGACGGTGCAAGGTACTGGTCAGCACAAGCACGGACATAAATTATGCCCACAGCCTTCCAAGCATCTAACAGGACCACGACTATAGAGAACTGCTGAACAAACCCAAGCTAAACTCCAACCTAATACAGATAAAAGAATCAAAATACTATATTAACTGGCAACCAGCATTATGCAGCTCTCCTGTGCTTTCTGTTAATACTTTTTAAAAGGCACATAACATACATTTTACAGAGAAGTTGCACACAAGTAAACTAAAACTGCCACTCTGGTTTTTTGGGTGGCTTTTTGTCTTAATGAAGATTTCAGATTTTAACAAAATGCTTGCTGACCAGTTAGTTGGCATTTAATAAAGGAAAAAAACACAACACAAGCCAATTTAAAAGAAAAAAAAAAAGTACTTGAGTACTAATAATGTGCAAATTTCTAGCACAGGACAACACCTGCTGCAGTCATTTCCTACTGCTGGGGAGGCAAAGGGCTACCTATTAATAGCTTTGCTCTATCAAAGCCAAAACAGTTGTACATGAAGGGCTAAGCTGCATTGTACCTTCATGAACCCAGAACAAAGGCTGAACAACTTAGGAGAAACAACACTGACATGATTACAAAGGATTTTAAACAAAACCTTCACTCGGCTGACCTTCCCTCCAACTCAACTGGTTCCAGCACTCAGAGGCAGAGGTAGCTAGAGCCAACCAGTTTCACCCAGCTTTTGTTTCCACGATTAGAAAGTGCAGAACAAATGCAATTGTATCTTACTATAAAAAAAAAAAAAAAGGGGGGG
>VWZI01013327.1:390357-420600 GCA_013396835.1 Psilopogon haemacephalus | reverse complement strand
GGGGGGGGGGCAATTATTTTGTTGTTGTTAGCACAAGCAGAAGTACAGTTTCAAAATGCATTCTGCACAGCAGCTGCCAACGTTAAAGGGCAAATCCTGAATTTAGAGGGACAGCCTCCCACTCCAGAACTCCTTTAGTTAGAAAACCAAGCACATTTAAATACAATTTATGTGGGAATGGAAATATCAAACCCTTTAGCACACTAGGCCTGAAATACAGAAGTTATTGGGACATCAGCTCAAGAATTATGCTCCTATATGAAAATTATTTAGCTCATCCCTATAGGAGAATCAACACCAAAGGCCAGAGAGACAGCAAGGCTGCAAAAGGGTTTTCTCCTTCCTCCCCCATCCTGTCTGTGCATGCAACAGCCCAGTGCATAAGGTCAGTTCTACCACCTTCACTTTGGCAGATTATCCTGTTTATGTCTCTCTCAACATAGGATCACAGCAAAGAAAAAAAAAAAATCTTCCTTCCTCTTTCCTATTTTCAAGTTCTAGAAAGGGAAGAGTAGAAGTACAGAAGCTGGCAGGTGGATCCAGGTGTTTGTTGGGGTTTTTTAATCATATTATTGCCTAAGGACCAAAAGAACAGGGTTTCCATGTGCAAGATATTATGCACACACAGTAGCACCTGAAACCACTTCCCTTCCCTCTCTTCCCTAAATCAAAGACATTTCAAGTTTATACAGGACTGGACTATGGCAGGGGGGTGTGGAAATCCCCTTGGAAAAACACTTAGTACAAGTGCTACGATGCCTTCCCAAACTAGAACCAATGTTTCTAAGGCTGGAAAATAACTTTCTATACAAAAAGACATGAGTCAACACCTCACTATGGGAATCCCACATCAGGTGATTACATTCTCACTCACTCATGCACATCCACCCTTATATTTATTCATAGATAATTCCTTCTGAATTCAAGAGGGGTTACATGGGACAAGTCAAGGGCGGACCTGGACTCTATCCACATCCTGCCTCCTCTCCATCTCCGAATAGATTTATACACACAGTAAGATCCCAAGCCTACAGTCCAGCAGGTCTGTCATTCTCACCCCCCACAAACCACAGTCACTTTCCCAGGAATGGCAGCATGTTTGGTCACACCTTTCCACATGATTCTTCAGGAAAGAAAAAAGCCATCCCCTGAATCCCTCTCAAATTTAAGTTCCTCCTGCTTTTGCTGAAGACTGTTAAAGACAGAACAGACAACAGGAAGGCAGATTTCAAAGATCACAGTTTTAATAAATTACTTCATGTCTTCAAATAAAGATTTCAAAACATGACTTGATACTTTTGTTGCACTGTAAAATTCACAACCAAAACAAAAATAATAAAATTATGATGTAAAAGATTAAACCGTTTCTGTAACTTCACCACACGCTGACTTCACCACTCCATGACACATGCGACAAAGGTACCCAACCCACACAAGACCCAGGCAGCACAGGGGGACAGCCCAACACCACAGCTGGCATTACGGAGCTCACTCCTAGCACATAGACATCATCACTTCATGTCATCCCTCCACATCTTTCAATAGTCAAACTCTTCCCCTTAGTCTTAGTGTAAGGATAGCCTGAACATGGAAACAGGACATCATCAGTTCATGTTTCATTGACCAACACATCATACATAACTTTCCTCAAATGAGGAAAGAACCAAAATACCTGTTTAACTCCCTTCAAATCATGGCCAGAACAGATGGCCACACATTTTCTTAAATCAGGAGCTTGAAATCAGTGATTTTTATTATGCATATATATTATGTATGCATATATACTACACATATGAACTAAAGATGACAAATGTTGAAAACTGAGTATATCTGAGACAACAGCTTCACATGAGGTCTAAACAAACACTCAGGATGTGCCCCTGCTGATCTTCACACTGAGGTTTCCAGCCCCTGTGATCTGTATTCTATTTCACACACTTACTAAAATATTTTGTTCCCTTTTTTATTTAAGTTTATATCCAGAGATCAGGTAGTATGGATAAAGATATCAACAGAAAAGGCAGACAACACAGAAAGACTATCAGTGGTGTCACCAGCAGAAGCAATCACATCTCCAGGAACAATAAAGTCTCCTGGTCTTCCACATGAGAATAATAAACACTAGTATACTCATTTTCATTTCCACAGACACTAGTTTCATCTGTCCTTTTCTTCTATATCACCCCCATGAAATATTAAACAAATGGCTCAGTCTCTTAAGCATTCTAGAACATCATGACATTTTTGAGGAAAGCAAGTAATGAAGCATCTTGCTGGTCTGGCATCAAAGCACAAACAGCACTACATGCCCTCATGGCAGTGTTCAAGGACTTCAGGATCATACTAAAAATGCTTTTGGTACGTGGCAGAAAACAAGCAGAGGTTCCTCTCCAAAAAGCTGTTAGATATTTATCAACTAAATTACACTTACTGGAACTGAGTGTTTTGGACAAAGTGTCTTCAAAGGGTACAAGATTTGTACGCTGTCCTGCACTCCCCACACATACACTTCATGGAGGGATGACAGCCGGTAAGGAACTCTGCCTCTTGGACAGAGGGGAATGGGTGAAAACGGCTCCCAACATTAGCATAATCTGATGGTGCTGCTTACTCATCTAGCTTGGCTGGCAAGGCAGCAATCAAAAAAGAATAAAGGAAGAGCTGTTTTCACAAGCAGCAGAAGATATTTTTTCACTTAAAATTTCAGATTTAGCTGAGCATAGCAAGAATTTGCAAGGCTTCAGATATGCTGCCATTAATCATTTCAGGAAAAAACATCTTTATAGCTTATGCCATTGACCAATAATATTACAAAATGAGTTACTATCCTTTTTTACAAAGGTTATTTTTAGGAGATATGCTTGTTAAATAGTATCAAATATTCAGAAGCTTTAAGCCCCACTTCTTCAGCTTTTACAACCAAGATGGTTCTATTATTTAAAGTAACACAAAAAACAAATGATCCTCTCTACCATGGAAAAATAATTTACATTAAAAAACAATAATATGACCTTCTATATATAGCCAAGACCTGAGCCACAAACAAATGGAATGGAAAGAATCAGCAAAAAATATATGTTTTCTCTTGTTCCTCAATTCTGATGTCAGAGGGAAATTTACTCACAGAAATGGAATGACTCCTGATTTATGGTGAAGGAACATTAAAAAACTGAAAACATGCACACTTGAGAAAACTTGCAAAAGACATCTATATTTTAAAATCAAAGATGCTTCTAGAAACACTCACAGGCTTTTTTTGTTTAGCTTGGGTTAGATCGTTTAGTGTTCTTGTACAGAGACAAGAGCAGCCCAATTTCGAGCAACTGTCAAACCTGTTTATTTTGCAGTCTTCAGTGATTTTACCAAGATCTCATAACCCGCAGTGGTTTCTACTACATAGCCAAGAGCTGAGCCTCCATTTATAGTTGGCCATTGCAGGTTTATTCTCTAGTCTGATGGTAGAGCCTAGAAGGCAGGTTCTTCCTAGAGTCTTCAGCAATGATGATCTCTGTGATATGAAAAGCTAAGAGAACTCAGCAAGAGCAATTTTTTCCCCATATTACAGGTTAGGGATCAAAAGATGAGAAAAGACAAAGAAGCATGACTGCACTGACACTAAGTGCTTCTAAGAGCCTCAGAATAAAGAAGCTTACAAGATTAGTGGCTCCCAGAGGAGTAGGGAGTTTGGGACACAATTAAGCCTTTCCTTTTCACACCTTAGCTTCAGGAGCTCAGAAATCCTCGTGCAAGTACTTCTAGAAGCAGCTGCCTGTGTGCTTCAGGACATCTCTTGTCTGTTCACCAAATACAAGAGAGAGTTGGAAGAAAATGCTAATTATTCTTTCTCTGCTCCTCCATTCAGATTCTGTGAAGTCTTACCAATGAGATTTTGTTACTCTGACCTTGTAAGGAGACAACCTCTGAATGCTCTCAAAACCTTATTTGGCAGAAAGCCCCACAACGGGTCTGTCTTCAGCTGGTAAACAAACAAGTCTCACAACCACCCCACACACCATCTACAGCTTATAGCTCTCTTCATGACAATAAAACATATCTTGAGTTTCTATCAATCAATGAATGAGATTTTATTTTTAAAAACTGTTTATAAGCTGTTTTCAGTTATCTGCAACCTCCCTCAGTTCAGCCTACAGTAACATGCACTTCAAGACAAAATCTTACATATTTACCTTGCTAACATTTAATATCTTTTTTCTAAAGTATCAAGACTCCCAAGACCTGATCTTAACCCTTCTTTTAATAACAACGCAAAACAAACAAACAAACAAAAAAAGACAGACGGGTACTCAATGCTGAGAATTGACATAATACAGATAATCTGCCAAGACACTGAGCATTCAATCCTTCTTTTAGACTATGCCTGTTGGGAAAAGAGTGGATGCACATACTTGTGTTTCATTTTGTTCTGTCAGATGAGTTCTGCTCCATACTGAGGGAGGAGGAGGTTAAACGAGCTCAGACATCTAAAAAATTTAGGAGATGCTCAGTCAGTTAACTGTATTTTCCAAACACGCCCTGATACAAAGACCAGTACATCCCAACTGCACTCACCACAAAGAAAGCAGACCAGGTAGTGGCTGAAAAAGAGCTTTGAATAACCAGCATTTTAAGTAAAAAAAAAAAAAAAAAACACCCCACCCCACACATACTGAGTCAATTAATAATAAATAAAAACATTTTCACCACCCATTGTGTTTCAACATCTCCATTACAAAACCATTTCAAGTGGTTTGGACCTGAGAAGAATTTGCAGTAAACTGAATCTCAACTTTCATTTTTCCAGTACAGATGAGCCTGTTCTTTTTTACTAAAAAAAAGAAAAAAATTTTTTTTTTTCTTTTTTGCATTTTAGAAAATTTCAAAACCCAGAGAAGAACCGTTTATGGTATTAACTTTATAGTATAGAGAAATTATTCTATATGTGTTGAAACAAAAGTGGTTCTTTAGGAGATAATGCTGCCTAGTCAATTAAGCACACAATCGTAAAACCCCAGTGTGTTACAGCACTATTACGTCAATTTGGTCAAACATGAGGCCAATACTTAACAGGCCAACTTTTGCCACTTGAAGAGCAGCTGTGTGGCATTGAGAAATAAGGGTTTTCATAACAACTAGGCATACCAAAATCGACCAAGAATTTACTCAGAGTCCTAGAACAACTACTTCAAATCCATTAGAGTCTACTGGGCAAACACATGCACTAAAATAATAATTCAGCTATGTCAACAGCCCTTTTATTATGCTTTATTCTTTCTGAATAAGGACCTTTGCCAGTTTTCAGGGTTCTTGACAAACATCAACTTAGGCAGCTATCAGGATTAACAGCTGCCCATAACACACCTGAACTTAAGATGCAATTACGAAACTTCCTATGTCTGTCTAAACTGCAGTCTTTTAGACATGATCAGCCCAACACTGCCCATTGTCCCATAAGACAAACATACCTATCCTTAACAAGTTTAGAAATCTCACACCAAGCTCCACACAACACACAGTGCTCCCTTCTTCTTCCGCATCCGTTTGGTGCCTCGTGAGAAAGTCCTACTCCATGGTGTGGGTTGAACTGCCCTGCCAGCTGACAAGTTTTAGTGTCTCAAGGATTTTGAGCATTCATTTACTCAGTCTTATGAAACACCTGCATAAGCCAGAGGGAAAAGATAAAAAAATAAAAACCTAAAACACAGACAAAAGGAAATTAATGCTTTTGAAACCTGAAATAGTCACTATAACTCTTTTTACTCAGAGTCATAAAATGTCCACGTGTCTTTGGAAAAGATCTCTACAATCATCAGGTCCAACCACTGATGTAATACCACCACAGCCATTAAGTCATGTCCCAAAGTGCCACGTCTACACATTTTTTTAACACCTCCAGGGACAGTGAATCCACCATCTTCCTGGACAACCTGGTCCAACATGTGCCCACTCTTTCTGTAAAACATGTTTTCCTAATATCCAGTCTACTCTGCTCTCGTCAGACCCCACCTGGAGTACTGTGTGCAGTTCTGGAGCCCCCAGCACAAGAAGGACATGGAACTGTTGGAGAGAGTCCAGAGCACAGCCACAAAGATGATCAGAGGGCTGGAGCACCTCTGCTATGAGGACAGGCTGAGAGTTGGAGCTTTTCAGCCTGGAGAAGAGAAGGCTTTGAGGAGACCTTAGAGTAACCTTCCAATATCTGATGGGGGTCTACAGGAGGGCTGAGGAGGGATTATTCACAAGGTCTTGTAATGACAGGAGAAGGGGTAATGGGTTTAAGCTGTCAGAGGGGAGATTTAAATGGGATGTTAGGAGGAAGTTCTTTCCAGTGAGGGTGGTGAGACACTGGAATGGGTTTTCCAGGGAGGTTGTGGCTGCTCCCTCCCTGGCAGTGTTGAAGGCCAGATTGGATGAGGCCTTAAGCAACCTGTTCTAGTGGGAGGTGTCCCTGCCTATGGTGGGGGGTTGGAACTGGATGATCTTTGAAGTCACTTCCAACCTAAACCATTCTATGATAAATCTCCCCTTGCCCAATGAGGCCATTTCCTCTTGTTCTGTCCCTTGATGCTAAAGAGAATAGATTGATCTCCAACCTCCTATAATCATCTTTCAGGTAGAGCAATGAGGTCCCTCTTAGTCTCCTTTTCTCCAGACTGAACAACTCCACTTCCCTCAGCTGCTCCTCATAAGACTTGTTCTCCAAGAACATTTATTCAAGACTTGATCCAAAACAAGGCTTTTACCTTTTGTTCTGTACTTTCAACATATTTTACAGTGTAATAGTAGCACCTGCAAGCATGACATGGAAATACAGCTATATGGTGGGGGGAAAAAAAAAAGAAGGTATTTCTGGCATGATGGGACATTCTGACCACATTACTGAAGGCTTGTCACAAGACACTCCTTTATTTCCTGTCTAATCTCAGAAAGTTTGATAAGACACATCTGTAAGAGAACCAGGCATTACCAAGTTTTTCAAGAAAAACAAGTGGTTTGGGGGCTTAAATGGTAAACATGCAAATATTTGAAACTCTCAAAAATTAAAACCTTTACCAATCTCCCACAAAAATACCTGTTGAATGATCTGCATATGTTGGCTCATGTCTCCCAGCTTTTAGGAGGACCTAAGCCAAATTTCTGCCAAAAGGCTTGTATTTTAGTTGAAGTGTAAGTCTTACATAGTCCACTTTCCTTAAGCTATTGAACTACACAGAAACAGTGTGGGTGTATTACAAACAAGTAAAAACAACTGAGAAAACAGCCTGCTGGAGCAAAAAGTGCATTGTCTGTGCTCTGGATAGCTCTGAAAACACCATCACGCCATCAGTGCTCAAAAAGCAATGTGTAATAAAGACCTGTCCTCTCTGGGGTTCGCAAAGACTGAAAGAACAATTTGCCACAAGTATGTGTAGGATCTCCTGCATAAAGCTTAGTTTATGACACAATAAGTTGTTTGGTTTTATATAATTTGTCAGAAATGAGTGTCCAAACTCCAGGGTTAAGACACTAACTTCCATTCTGCAAAAAAAACTGAGTTTATGTCTGCAGCCCAGGAACACAAAAACCACATTTCTACATGTTAAGTCAGCACCAAATGCAAAAAAACTGCTGTAATCTGCCCTCACATTACCATCATAATCTGTCCTTCCCCTGCTGTCCTTTGCTGCAGGCCAGAACAACATCTATGCAGCCACATGGTTATTTGCTGGGTTAATTTCCACCCAGATGTACTCTCCCCACTTGCTTCACCACACAGTTCACAATGCTGCATAGTGGTACAAGCATATGGCCAAAACAAAAGATTCAGTTAGCAAGCAGGGTGAGAAAGCTGAAGCAGGACACTGTCAAACCTAAAATCTGAGGCAAAGTAAACATATCACACCACAATCACGAACACCTTGAAAGCCAGACACATTTAAGATTCATGCAATAATGAAGCTGAGGCATGAACTGCAGAGGGAACAGGGACCGTGTTTAGTACTGGCAATGAGTCAGGCACCATGGTGGGCACTTCTGTAAACACAACTGCGTACCTGCACAGATTTGCAGATTCACTCTCAAAAAGGAACTAGGAGAACTGACAAGTGAACTCCAGGTCCCAACAAGTTCAGCAGCCAAACTTCCTGCACACTTCAGACAGGTTAGGGCATCCCACACACAATGCTTCCATTCAGACAGCTTCCACCAGTGTATTGACATTGAGAGGACTTAGGCATGTTAGCAGTTAGGGTGTCTCCCTTTGTCAACGACATGAGCACCAGAGCAGCTGAGGTGCAAAGCAAGGTAAGACAGCACCAATCAGGCAATCTCCGAACAGATTAGGCTAATGTAGGATCACATCGTCAAAAACTTTGGCAATAAAAGACCCTCCTCAGCATTCAGCACTGTCTTTTCAAACTATATAATAACATTTGAAGTAAGACAACTCAACCTTAGAAGAAACACTTCCCCTGGAACACCTGTGTCAATGGAAGTAGCTATTGTAAATCAAATCTGTGGAGATGTGCAGAAAGGTCCTTTTAGTCTGAACGAGACCCCAGAAGTAAGTTAACAAGGAGATAGCCACTGAGTGGGAGAACATAAAAACATCTTCCTCTCTTCCCAGGCTCTGGATTCAATAGCACCCAATGCTGCTTATTAATCTTTGTCCTTCCCTTCCCCTCAAGGTTTTTATAGCTTGAGCCAAAAGCATAAGAAGAGAGAACATGACCCAAACAGTGTCTCTCATTATTTCAAGGTACCCTAAAAGCTGCTTGATCAAAACACCTCTAGAAAAATGAGTGGAAGTAGAATTACAACACGAGCAGCATAAGAAGAGGTGGAGTAGCAGACAGATAAGTAATTTTTAGAATTGCTAAAAATAAGAGGCAAAAAGTACATCACATGTTTTCAGCATATTTTAAACAAAGCACACAACGTTACAAGCAAGGCCTTCCACAATAGAAACAGAAGGCAACACCACTGAACAATACAACTTCACACACATGAAACGAGTGACAAAGTCACTGAGAACTCATCATTTAAAGAGCACCAAGGAAAGGAAGAGGCACCTCTATAAATAGTAGCTCACAGTCCCTCTGCAGAGTGATACACTCACGAAAAGGCACATACAATCCAGGAATGACACAAAGAGACAGTGGTGTCAAAGACACAATCACCAGCAGGAGGTAAGGGGATTCCGCCTGAAATAGCATGTGCAGTTCTGGTCACTCACACTCCAAACAGGTAAGCTCACCCTATAAATGCAGAGAAGGGAAGCTAGGATGATCACAAGATTGGGAAGACTAGATTATCAGAGAAAAAGCAGCAGAATTTTTTTTTTAAATTTAAATTACTGGAAATTGTACTCTTTACCAGTCACAACAGTGAGAAATTGAAATCACCTCCAATAGAAGTAACAGGGAAAAAAATAGTTTCAGAAGGAAGTTTTATGAGCTCACAAGGAGAGTCTGATGATCTGACTGTCTTCAATAGGTAACTAGCCTTGATAACAAAAAATGTGCTTCAGTCTCATGTATGGTCATAGCTATATGCTCTGAATTATGCTCTAAATTCTGAAGCCCTGAGAACACAACACAGGAAGAAAAATTAAAAAGGATAGAGAAAAGATAATTTTGTTAAATATATTGAAATATTATGTGCACCTTAATCATTGATCTAAAGGAGTATTTCATAAATTATGCAGTCTTTTTTTTTAATGGACAATTAATTTATCTTATTTGGCATAAACAATAACATGCATACGTCTCAGATCCAAAGTTGAATCACTTGGATCAATATGCTTTCCTTGAAAAAGAGAGAAGATCAACCATTCTGCTTAATAACTGGAAAAACAACACAGAAGAAAACTGTAAAGCAAGCATTCTTTCAGTACAAATAGAGATCATTTGTCATTTAATAAGGTTATGATAAATAAAGGCCATGTAAATGTATATATAAAGTTATGTAAAATATCCTTAGCTCACAGGTAAAACAAGCTTAGATAAACAACTTCTGTGCAGTAAAAGGTGGTGGCCATGGCTCAACAAAACATTCCTAACCCCTTCATCAGTCCACTACTTACAGCCTTATGAAACAAACTGCTTCGCAGGGCTCCTACCTTTTCAGTGTCACAGAGCAGAAGCACCAAAAGCCTTTTAATACTAAGAACTCTGTAGTATTTTTGTTGTGGAGTACACTCTTGTTTCCCAGAGTACTGTAGGTAAAATTGCATCACATCCCAATTCCCTATTGGAATTTCAGTTGACTGGGGCATTATTTATTTCCCCCCTAAAGCACCATTTAGAATGACTTGCTAAATCTCTGTTGCCTTTGCTATTATAATTTGATGAGGTGGATGTCAGAGAAGGAAGAACCATTACAACACAATCCTTAAAAATCTTACAGAGTCTTAATTATCCTCAAGTTGCAGAATATCTCATCAGAAGAAAGAAGACCCAACTCAATGACATTTTAGTGCTACTTCTCTCTGAAGCACAGCCTAAATCCTTAAAGAATGAAGATTAGCACCAAAAAAAAAACAAAAAAGAGAGAGAGAAAAATCAGCTGGCAAAGAGTGAAAGCTTTGTGTGTTTATGTATTTCTGAACACACAAGGGAAAAAATTATGTAACTTTGATATGCAAGATGCATATGATAGTTTGGTTTTTTTTTTAAACTAAAAAACTCTTCAAGGCTGTAATCACACAGAAACAGGGGTGCAGGAGACTCCCAGGTCATTCCCTGCATTTCTACAGAACTGCATCTTAGATTGTCCATAAAAACCTGAAGAATACTTGCCCCTGAAAGTGCCACAGGTCACACAAACCGCTGCAGCCCAACAGTGAAGTTTTGACAAACCTACTTGTTTTGTAACCCAAAAAAGCTAAAGGAGATATAAAGAACGAATCTAAAACCAAGCTGGGGATCCGGTGTTGCAATGGATTGCTTATGTAGGAGGATGCATGCTAGCCCTGTGCCTAAAGCTGATTTCTGTCTTACCACTCTCCAGAGCTGGCACTTTTGATCCACCAGTGATCTTCAGCATCACAAGCACTTATGATCTGCAGCTGCTCTCTCTGAAACTGCAGCAATAAAGGCAAATTACCAGAACTACAGGTTTTGATTTAGCTTCTGCAACCCAACAGATTTTTACTGCATTTTCTTGAAAAGCTTCTTTATCTCACCAATCTTCATTTTCACCAGTGTAAATGCAAAGGAGATACTAATTAGCAAATTCCAACAGTAGCAATTCAGACAGCTTTCCTACCTCCCTAGACTCATTTGGGAATCTCCTACTTCCTACCAGTTTTTCAGGGTCATTCCTCACTCCATTTTCACATAATCCCTAAACAACCATTATCACATCTTTCCTCAGCAGGAGATAAAATATAGACTGTGCTTCGTAAACATTAGAGACCTTAGGATTACATTCTTGGTGGGACACAGTATGACATCTATTTCAGAGATGTCTTGAAATACCCTGCAATATACAACACATGGCCAGTGAAACAATATCAAAACCAAGTATGTTTTATTTAAAAAAAAAAAAAAATACAAAAGGAAAACTCAAAAACATACCAAAACCTTCTCCTCACATCCCACCTTGGCCACTGAGCAGGTCAGATTGCAATTTCCCTTTGAAGGGCGGCAGAAATCCTGACCCACTTAAAGCTTGGTAGAGGATATTCTTTTTGCATTGTAAATTTAAGCATTCAAAAATAAATATTTATCCCCAACCTTAAAAATACATAGCAGTTGCTGGTTTAGTACATTAAATCAGTTGATGACCATCATGCAAATATTATAAAGTTAAATTGTGAGGTCACGTTCAGTGCAGCTGCTTTTAGAAGAAGGTATTTAAAAAGAAATAAGGAAGATGTGTCAGACCTTCATTAACTATGCTGGCATTTCAACCATTTCCTACAGATTGTAGGGATAAAACCCCAGCCCTGTTTCAGTGAAGTTGGAGGTAGCCTCACACATTCTCAAATAGAACCCTAAGTAAGCAAATATTTTAGTCACCATACCGAAGATGTAACACAAATTGTTCTCTCTCAAAGTTGCAGCACATTTCAACTAACTTTATCATGATGAAAATTTGTGACAGACATTGTTTTAATATTTGCTAGTAGGAGAGACAAGGAGAATCACTTGCATAACATGGGGGAAGCAAGAAGCAAGACAATATGTATTAGTAAAGGATCAAAAAGACAAAAAGCAATTAAATAACTCTATTTTATAAAAAATAAAGTTTCACTTGTATTTATATCTGTACCTGCTATGACACAATTTGCATAAAACAGAACACCCTGGCGTCATACAGCACTGGATGCAGACATCAGGACAAGAGATTGCAGGGCATATAAGGATGACATGCAGCTGTCTCCCTATGTTGGTAAGCTGATCACGATCAAATTGTTGTCAAATAATTTGAAGTCAGATAAATATTCACAAATCTGTTCCTATGTGGAGTCCCTCCCATGCACAAACACCAAAGTCAGAGCACAGATTTGTTGGGCTTTTTGTGTGTGGCTCTTTATTCACACGTAGAAATAGCTTGGAAGAAATATTTTTAATGGGTTCTAGTATAAACTACAACCACCCTCAGCAGGACTGGTCCAATTTATTCAGTTTGCAGAGAAGTCTTCCTCCTTCCAATCTGCATAATATTAAGTAAAAGAAAATTTCTCAAGATTTCCATTCACTAGTTCAGCTGCAAATATCATGCAAACAACTAAATCCCACCATAAGCGACAGCTACAGCCTTATACTGCATGGCTTATACTGATTGAGTAGAGAGACACTGAAAACAGGTATGGAAATGGAAATCCAGCCCAAGTTTCAGGATATCAGTTCTGAACAATACTTGAGCTTATTCTTTGTACCTAAACATCACCTGAGAAGCATTCCACAATGCTGTGAGTTCTCTGATAAACACCACACTGCTCCGTAATCATACAGGATCTGCACACATTCAAAAGCAGCATTTGTTTAGGCTCTCAACAGCTGTATTGAAGTCATGTGCCAAGAAACATTCCTGGTCTCAGAAACAGTGAATAGTGTTTTCCTTGTCCATATAAATCACAAACAATAAATGCTTGGTATGGTCTAGTGCCACTAAAACAGTTAAATTAAAACAAATTAGGAGAGCACACAGAATCAAAGAATGTTGGAGTTGGAAGAGACATTTGAGATCATCAAGTCCCAGAGCTGACCTGAAGCTCACAATCCCACCACTGCTGCTAAGCCGCTACCACTAAACCATGTCCATAAGCACCACATCCACAGGTCTTCTAAATATCTGCAGAAATGGTGACTCCACTCCTTCCTGTGCACACTGTTCAAGGGTTTGATAACCCTTCCTGTGAAGAAATTTTAGCCAAACCTCCCCTGACACAACTTGAGGCCATTTCCCCTTGTCCTGTCACTTGTATGTGAGAAGCAGATTGAAAGCCTTTGAATACACTTTCACCCTTTTGCTATGCTCCTACCTTCATTCAAATAATAGGCTTACACATGATACTGACAGGATTCCTTTTTAAACCCCAAAATCAAAACATCTATTTTACAAGTGAATTTAAGATCCTGCAGACCCTCCAAGAATGCAATAGTCACTAGTAAATTCCTGGATAACCAACAGATTGAGGAATCTGGAAAGGTAATCTAAAAGGCAAAAGATTGTATTTTCAGAAGACAAGACGCTCCAGAGGTGCCCAATTAACACAGACCATCTTTAGCTTTCTTGGCCAAAGCAAATCGCATATGTGCAAGACAAAATTCTCTCTACTCAAAAATTAATCTCTAAGGTGCTCCAAGGCTGTGAATTATCTGCAATCACCATTTTATGGAATTATGTACTACTATGAATTACTTAGCTCAATTCTGCAAGCCTAATGCCCAAACTGTTCTTAATTGCTAACAGGGATAAACTTGGGGAAAAAAAAATAATAATAAGCTTCCTCCCACCAGTTTTCAGAACAGTTGTCTGAAATCTGAATTTTTCAGATTTGAAAGCATGAGCTCAGTGTTGTGGCACATATTTAAGCAATGGTTACTTGTGTGCTGAGGAGCATGACTGCTCTGTAACATAGAACACACAGACAATTTTTTCCTATGTAAGGGCTCACTGCTTTCTTTACAGATAGAGCTATTATCTAAAAAGATGAAGGCTCTTCTCCGATTCAGTTTAACTGCTGTTACTCATGAGTTCGAAAGACCTTTTGCCATTGTCTATCCTCACAGGATGAAGTCCTTCAAGACATCACCAATAGCTATGATTAGCAGTCTACTTCACTCACACTTCTGCCATTTATAATACAATTTTAGCAAGTTCTCTGAGCACTCAGATCCCCATGAACTTAAGCCACTTCCTTAACTTTGCAACTGCTGCTTCCACTCCCTAAAATAAGTTGCATTTTGAATAGCTGCACGAGTTGTTTTACTGTTTACCAGCATCTTTGCTAAGAAACATTGCAATGATACAAAAAAAGTTATCATCTTACCTACTTCTACAAAAGGCATAAGTTTACTAGGTTTTTTGGGTGGTTGGGGGTTTCTTTTTTGGTTGGTTGGTTGTTTTATTTTTAAGGGATCAAAAGATAAAAAAGAGATGACTTGTTTGTAGATATTAAAGACTGCATCCTGCCTATTGCAACTATCATTCAACAATTAAACCTGGAGAAGAATCCATTTACCAGTACAGGCTGCTGTTCATGACTGATGGCTCTATTGCACAACAGAAGCTATTTGAAAAGCAACTATAACCTTTTGCATTTACATCCAGGGCGGAAAACATCACACTGGGTGTTTTCCTCGGAAAACCCTGTAAAACAAGTTTGGTGACACCCACTGCAGCACAGCCTGAATTCAATATACAAAGTTAACCAGTCTAACAAAATTCCCCAGTAATAGACATGCTACAGTTGGTCATGAAAACCACAAAGATCAGGCCACATTCCCAAGATGACCAAACCCAACATCGACAGAAACTCACCTTTGTCTGTACTAGTGAAGCATAACCATTACCTGCTACCCTGCCATTGCCATTTCCCCTCAGCAATGCAGCTAACCAGGGCAGAGGACTTGTCAGCCCCAAAACTGAAACCATCACCTTATCCTATTTAGCTTGCCAACAGGAGTTGACAGGGTCACCAGAAATAAATATGTGACCCTAAGGGCGTTCATAGTATTCGCTCTCCTTTCCTTTCCTTTTAAGAGGTCTTTTCATGTCACTTTATGCTTTGTACCATAATACTACCAACACAACATGCTGACTCTTCAAAACTATTTTGTATTAAAAAATAGAATACATGACTCAGATGGTTTCAAGATCTATATGCTTAGTCAAAATAAAACTCCACCCTAAAATATCACCTCTAATAGCAATTTATATTATAGTTTCCAGACCTGTCAAATACTTGGCTGCAAAACTTTGAAGGGATGGAACTGCAGTACCTGTGAAATACTGGGTTTTAAGAACTGCAGAAATCAGCAGTATTAAACACCCCAAGGGAACATCCATGCTGATTGGCCCTTATGTAAATTTAATGAAACCAAATAATCAATTTTCACCTTTTATCTAAAAGTACTCCCATGGAAGAAAAACACTCTCCCCTACAAAGGTTTCTGGCCAGTCATTCTCTCTTGTCTGGTTGCTGAAGACCTTAGCAATACTGATTCTCACTCTCACTTCTCAGACCACAGTCCTCAATTGCACAGATGAAAATCACACTCAGCAGCTATCCAGAAGGTATACATGGAATTAAGATTTAATTAAATTATCATAAGCTTTAAATGATAAAGTGTTAAAACTGTGGGAACGTGTATAGTAGAGGCAGCTTAAATATAATGCTGTTTAATTGCATAAAGGTGTGAATGCACTAATAAGATAATAGTATGCTTTGGTTCTGCTAACTAGGCAGCAATTGTCACTCAGCGCACAAAGTCAAACAGTTCAAACTGTCACCAGCACCTGAATCATCCCCCCACCTACACAACAAACAGTGGACAATGAAAGAGAAACTCATGCGATTTCTGCTCAGCAAAACCAGATTCAAGTGAAACTAAATGGTCCATTAAATGCCCATGCCAAAAGAAGTTCTTTGATTTTGACAACATACAATTAAGTAACTTTTTCCATCCCCAATACACCCACTTAAGAGACAAGGTAAAACTCAATACATCATAGGTAAGTTAAAAACACGTGTACAAGCTGTAAACTAGTTTAGCCATTCTGAGTCACAACATGCCAAAATGCGAATATATTCATATCATTTTTATTATGAAAAACACCTGGTCTAATCCTTCAGGCAGCTACTACTGGAGAGGCAAGCTGGCTACACAGCCCCAGGGGAACAGAGGTCTCAGGGAGGGAGAGGAAACAAAAGCTCAGTTTTCGGTGGGCTTCAAGGAGGTCTTGGAAAAAAATCCATAAGCTCAATAGTCCCACAGGTATCATCGGTAAATAAAAATTCTGTTCATTACTGTTTGCAAGATCAGGCCCTTCAAGACAATTTCCTCCTGAAAGCAAACAAATAAAAAGCCACAGCACAAAAAGGACAAAAGAAAACAAAAAGACAGCTCCAGACTCTTGAGAACACGTTGGATAACTCTCATGTAACTGGAGTTTTTGCTCTCCCTAGCAACACAGTGTAGATTTAGGACTGCCCAACATTCCCCTTTTCCAGCAGCCCTAGCAGGGAGGCCGTACTTACACCAAGTACTGTGCAAAATTCATCAGGAACTACTTTTCACTTGTTCTTTGCTACAGACAAATACTCTCGAGTCTTTGTCCAACAACAAAGGCTATAAAGGGGTAATAGATTATTAAAGGGAAACTTGAACACTCTTGCAGAAAAGTGAGACCCTAAACTTGACACAAAACCCAGCACAACGGATTACAGCCCCGCTCTGTTCCACTCGGCAACAATCTTCCCACCACTAGAAAAGAGTTTCTTTTTCCTGCTTTGTGGGAATGACTTGTCAACCATCAAATTTACAGATGGCAAAAACAAGGACAAGAATTGCATTGCCCAAAGCACTGGTCCAAGAAATCGAGCCTTTCTTTCCCTGGTCTGGACTCAGAAGTGTGCATATTTGGGCAAAGTATCAAAAATAAAAAGGCACTCCCTCGTGGTTGTCCTTCCTGAAGATCACCCTGCTGTAAAGGTCACACAGCAGAAATGCTTCCTCTGTATTTCGTAGGCTGCTGATGCCACCTTGCCAAAATGCATCGAGCCAGTCACTCTCAGGGCATTAAGGAAAACCGGTTACAAGACAAAAGCCTTCCTCAACTTTGTGAAGTGTTTACAAATGTGATGAATGCCAGTATGTCCTAGCATGCCAGCTTGAAAATAAGTCTAGCACCTGGCCCTCAGCACAAAAGGCTGACTCACCTGTATGGCATTATCTTTTGAAAAGACCCAAGCTTTAGCACCATGGGGACACAAAGTACTTTTAAGAGGCTAAACGGGAGCATGACTTTTCCTCGTTCTTCTCTCCACCTGCACACACTGCTGATCAAGTTTTGGGATGGATTCCCAAGCCAGGAGACAAAGATGACACGCAGTCACTCTCCAATACTGCATAAACACCTCTTGACATCAGCCCACCTACTCTGTTCCAAGGAAAGGAAAAAAAAAACCAACACAGAGATTAAGAGCCAAAATACAACCACCAACTGCTTAAACCTCCTCTCCATGCAGCTCTAACATGAGTGGTACTCCCTCCCTATCCCATCTTGCACCTCTACTGAAATACAAAGCATAAAACTGAGCAAGGACATTAGCAGGGAACACCCTGTATCAGCTAAGTCTGGAGGAAATCATTCTTCTCTTCTTCTCCTCTACTCAATTTTGCTTTTTTAGACTACAGCTAATTCAAGGAACTGCCTTTTGTACCTTGGTGATGACTCTGTGATACATCAAATATGCTTCCTTGCCACTACCTCTACCATCCAAACAAATTTTCCTTTGTATTATCTTCACTTCCATTTATGCAGAGGAGAAAAACAAGCAAAATGAAAACCACTCTTACCAAGTACCATATTGCGAAGTGATCATTTTGAGTAGTATCTCATGCCAACTCTTCATTCACAGTGTTGACAATTTTAGAAGTCCACTCCAAACCAAATCTCCCTGCCCAAGGTTTGACTGGACTACGTATGAAAAGACCTGAATGAGATCTGAAAACCCTCCCCACATCAAGGAGAAAGTCGTATCCTCCCCAGCGTAACTCTCTTCAAGCTGCAACATTTGCAGTAATCCACAAGTGATCCTTTTATTCTCAGGAACACAGACTTTACATAACATGAGGCAATAGCTTCTTGCAATTTGTTTAAGCTAAATCCAAGTCCAAGCTACGCAGTGTTTGAGCAAAAGAGGCTGTCAGCTAAAACAAACATCTTAACTCCCACAGTATGCATTGTGGAAATTGTGTGGGATCATCTGAGATCAGTTTTCTGCATGGCTGCTACGCACCTACACGGATGCTTCATGCCATAGGAATGCTACCAAGGCATAGCACTAAAGCTATCAACAACAAAGACAGGTACAAGTACCTAATACAGAGATTTATTTACTTTTACTGGAATCGTGACTGCTACAAGTATAAAGTAGAGCCGAGTCCTACACTAACTTACCCTATTTCTAAATCTGGGCTACCATACTTTCCCACCTCATATTTAAGTCCCAGTAGCTGCACAACAGCACAGGTGACCAAAAGCAGTGCAAGCAGCGAACTCAGTTGATAACTAATCTAAAACCCTAGGACAGATCACCTCCCTGAAAGAGTTCACAATTATCCAAAAAAAAGGATAAAAACAAAAGGCTGGAACAGCCCTGTGACACAGGGAACCTCTGTCCTTCCATTAGCTGAAGGGACCAGAGAGACTCAAGTGGAAGTCAATGCACATGGCTCACAATTTTTATTTTTTTTTTCACCTGCACCACTGCTTAGCCTTTCTTCCTGTCACCATCATACACAGAAAGCATGACTGGTGATGTTTGATGTCTTCATGTAAAAAGCATAAAAATACTTTACACTAACAAGGCCAGTCACAAGGCCTGTATGTGCTCAAAGCAGAGTGCAGGAAGAGTCACAATGTTTTAAGCACCAGCAGTAACAATACCGCCAAAAGGGCACGATCACAGATGCTTGGCAGAGGACAGACCTTCTGTTCATGATTCAGCTTAGAAATGCACAGACAAAACCTGCAGGTGAAGGGACACAGCTGCAAAACTGTCTCAGAAAACACACAGAGGACACATAGGAAAGACACACAGAGGGGCAGTTATGCAGTAAGTTTTCTCTGGTGGGAAAACAGCCCTTGTTGCATATCCTCATCTCCTGTGCCAACCTAACTATGTGGGAGGCTGGACAATAAAGCGTAACAGAACAAATAGTTAAGGGAAGGCAAAACAAAGCTAAAACAAACAACAACAAAAAAAAAAAACCAAACCATGCCACTAATAACCCCACTCCTTTTGGAACTCTACTGCTTCTTTTTATACAGTTTCCTTACCCCTAGAACCAAAACTGAGATGATCCAGTGGACCAAACGCTAAGTTGCACAAATCACCAGCTGGCTATGAACTCAATGTAGTAAGACAAAACAAAACCACTAAAAAAATTTCAAAACTATACTGCAAAGCTGAAATATCATTACCTTAATTAATGCAAATAACATTTTCTAGAATACCCAAAAGATATTCAGAGGATTGGTGCAGTCAAGTTTGACAGTTTTCATTATGAGGCTCTCAAAAGGCTCTTTTGTTTGTTGTGGAAGTAGGCTGTGTGTTTGAAGATGAAGCATAGCCAGGAAAGAAGTTCTAACATTCCCCTTACAGTGTACTTCAAAATTTAGAGGCACTCATAAAACCATGACAATTTTTCTCACCAGTAAGACAGAGTAGCGATGCTTTTATGTCACAGGAGAAATACATAGACATAAAATGTCTTATATCCAGGGACCCTGAGCACTATAGAAAATAAATCAATGATCCTTTTATTAATTAACATATGGCTATTAATGTCCAGAAAACAGAAGATTAAAATATTCTCTGAATATGGGTACAAAACAAGTTCTGCAGGATGAAAAACAGCATTCTACTTCAATAATAACATGCTGCCATATGTACGGAGCAACCAAGCTAAGACTGAAAACAAGAGGTCCTTTTCCTGGCTTTTTTCTGGGTGCTAAACTCTAAAACAAAGTTTGGAATGGCACTTTCATATGTAATTTATACATACATCAAGAGATGAAAATACTCAAATTATCTTTAAAGAATCTGAAGAAAAAAAATCTGCAGACATAAAGAGAGGAAAATAAACAGAATTTTATTAAAGTAGTCCCTCCAAATTTGCACCAAAAAAAAAAAAAAGGAAATGCTATCTAATCGTGAAATGGAGCTGAGGGCAGGGATGGGAATGGACACAAATACACAAACACAAACCAGCACAAACATACCTCTCCCTCATCTCAACCACCTTCAGCTTCTGCTGTAAATAGTCCAAGCCAAATACAAAAACTGACTGCATTAGGACAAACTCCAAATCTACTGCTATCAACTCATCTTAAACAAACTGTTTGTCGTTAAGTAAACTATTTGATAGAAAAACAACTGTCAGAAAAACTGACATACATTTTTTTGAAGTGAAAATAAATAGCATGGTATTGATCCTAGAATCATAGAATCAGTCAGGGCTGGAAGACACCACAAGGATCATCTAGTTCTAACCCCCCTGCCATGGGCAGGGACACCCTACCCTACATCAGGCTGGCCAGAGCTTCATCCAGCCTAGCCTTAAAAACCTCCAGGGATGTGGCCCCAATCACCCCCCTGGACAACCCATTCCAGGCTCTCACCACTCTCATGCTGAACAACTTCCTCCTCACATCCAATCTGAATCTCCCCACCTCCAGCTTTGCTTCATTCCCCCTAGTCCTGTCACTACCTGATAGCCTAAAAAGTCCCTCCCTAGATTTTCTGTAGACCTAAAACTCCTCCTAAAACTACTCATCCCATGAGAAGTCTCACTTCTCATGAAGTTTGTATGGGCTACTTGCATGAGTGAGGCTATACTGGCATTCCAGCACCTGATGAACTGAGCCAGTCTTTTGGAACAACAGCCTTGTTAACACGGTTCTTTCATCCATTGCACTGCTGTTCTGCACTGCACCCCAAATGGCCAGGAAACAAGAGCTTTATTTAGAAAACTGTATTTTGTAATCAGCAATCATAAACTCAGTAAACATAGAAATGAGTACACTGTGGAAGTGTTTATCATCCACTCATCTCTGACACTGCCCACCATGAAATGCCTAGAACAGAACTGCACAGCAAATTAATTCCTTCTCCTACTTCGGGAGATGTCATTTGCCCACATCAGATCTTTTATATTAGGGAAAGAATGTCCGAAAGCTTTAAAGCTCAGTTAGGGAAGGAAGAATTCAGAAGGCAAAAAAGGTGATGTTTTTGCAAGGCTAGAGACTGGGGAATCATCAGGACCCAGCCTGCTGCAGGGACTGCAAGCTGTGCTGCATTTGTACAGCTTCTCCTGGATAAGAGCACAAATCACAGCAGGGAAAAGCCGACTGAAGAAACAAAAGGCAGATAATCCACTCCTGCCTACCACTGCTCTCAAAGATCTGCCACAAGCCTGTGCCATTGGCACTGGAGGGCTGCATACTGGCACTTCTCAAGATGCCATCTTCAGAGCTGCACCTCCCAAGATATGTCAGTCTGACAACTTTTCTTGGTCTGGTCCGAGAAGAGACCATGAAGGCCAAGTACTATAATCTTACTAAAGACTGAATAAAATCCTGGAGCTGCTACATGCACCCAACACAGTAAGAATATCCGTAACGTGCTCTTCATACGGTGTTCCATTTGCAAGGCTGCCAAAATGCACATAAAAAGTACGTATAGGGGAAAAAAAAAAGTGGGACAATATGCTGATTAGCCCTATTAGTGTAATGCTCCAAGTAAACTAATGCAAGAAAATAAGAACAGTCAAAAACAATGAGGACAGAGACACATGCCATGCAAGTGTAGATTTTTTTTTTTACTATATTAAGGTTTCTTTTTAAACATCTTAATAGATAAATAGAAAATTTAATACTGCCAAGAAAGAGGGCAGAGTGAATATCATTCGCTACATTATCTTTTGTTTTATTGCAAGAGCAATACTATGTGTAGTAGAGAATGTTCCTGGTTATTAAATTTTATGTTTCTCTGTTCTAAATTGCATCACATTATACATGGCCTTTTTCTGCAATTAGCCTCCAAAACACAAATTAAATATTCATGGATAAATGTCAATTACAATTATGAGAAACAATAAAAGGGCCGTAAATTAAATAACAAAAACAGAGCAATGTATTTTCACATGATTCAGAGAATATTTTAGTGTTGATTTTTTTTTATTCTAATTGAAAATATAATTACATACTCAGAGGTGGAGGTGTTGTATAAAATTTGGTAAAAAATACCACCTCTTCAGCATTACAATTCACTCCCAGTTACAGCAAATTAAGACTTGTAGCTTCTTCCAGCCAAGCCCAGAAGTGCAGCATTACTTGGTGCTTCACAGATATCTTTTGCTTGAGACTGTCCAGAGTGCAGGATATTTTCACAGTTGTTTCTAGACTATTTCCATCTTCTATAATTTATTATACACAATCCTATATTCTGTTCAGTATTACAAGCTCTCCCATGCGTCCAAACTATTTTCCCACTATCATACCTTTTAACTAAGGAACTAAACTTAGGTTTGCTAAGAATTAATTTAAAAATTAAATTAAAAAATAAAAAAAAAAAAAAAAAACAAGCCCCACTAAACAGAAATACTCAAATATGACACTGACAACAACCTCACTGCTTTAAAGTCATTGCTTCCGTTTCCTCAGGCTTATTTTTATGGAAAGGGAAGAAAAAATAAAAGAAAAAAGGTCTGAAACAGAACATTCATAACAAACTATCAAAAGCAGTAAAAAGCTGATTTAAATAGCAACTGCTTGATGCTCAGACATACAACTCTTCTTATGCTTTACCACAATGGTCATCAATGGCTACTTTACGAATGGTAAATGACATGGGACACACTGTTCACAGGCAAAGCAGATTTATGGTTATATTCAGCTGTTCCTGTTACCTGAAATTAGAATTAGAAGCTCATTAAATATGAATATGCTTCAGTGAACACAGAGGCACAGCATTATATTGATGAAAGCTTCATTAAATTTTCAATGATAGAGCTGCTTCTATATTTGTGAAGGAAGGACACAGAGTGGAAAGAAGTAAGTTGAGGAAATTCTCCTTCAGGCAACTTTGTGTCTTTCTACTATTCCTAAACAACATACAGGTTTTGAAATAAAATGCTGGACAAATTAGGTATTACAGAAGGTGACTGTGTTCCATTACAGCCAATGAATGATTGCTTTCAGATCAGCATTTCCCTTGTACACATTTGCCAATTACACAACTGAGGTTCAAGAAGAGGGGAACTAGTAGAAAGCTAGAAATCAGGTTCAAATGACCAAGCATATATAAAATACCAACCCTGTACAAGGTTCTGAACTCAATGACCCAGTCATCTTAAAATATTCACTTAAGGCATAAAAAGAGCATTGGAAATGAAGCATTACCTTAGCCAACAAAAAGACATTGCTTCTTCTGCAAGTAGGAATGTAAAATCATTTATCAACGTTAAGCAGTAACACAGCTTTATTTTTCCAGCAAAGACTGAAACCAAGAAAAAGACTCGTGACAAAAAAACAAACAAACTAGACACCAACTTACTATTCAGCCAGATTTCCAGTATTATTATTGGCAAGGCAGACAATTAAAATCTTCTTACATAAAACATCCATAACCAAGCGACATGAAAGAAACACAAAAGAGAAAATTCAAGTGGTCTGATCCCTCTTGTGGTCATGGACAATGATATATTTATATTTTCTCTCCACAATACACTAGCCCCATTTCCTCTGGAAAAAAAAAAGTTTATGCAATCAGGCTCAGCTCCTCCCTATCTACTCCCCTCTCTATTACCTTAAGCCAACTAAGTCATGCAAGGGTAGAGGTCTCAGTGTCCTGTTAGTCCTCTGACGAGCCTGCACACTGTATGACCCAGGCATTACATGTTTTCCTTAAGAGTTAATATGAGTAGCTTGCCAGAACTGAGACGTAGGGATCTTCTTTCCAGTTTGTTTGTCTTGCCACCTCCTTCAGCCCTCTGGACAGGCCACACTCAATTAATATACGTGCAGACAATGCTGTTTTATCCTCAGACCTTGTTTATTCCATTTTGTTCAAATCCTGCTTCAGTGTATTTACTGGGGTTTTTCTCCCCTCCAGTTTTCTTTGACAAGCATAGTCAGTATTAAATAACTGACCTTCTCAAACCTATCATGAGGTAGTATTATCCCCATGCTACCAGATAAGGAAATTAAGCCACTGCAATTAACGCTTGAAGCACACCCAAATTTCACATTCTTGATGTGAGAGTGATTAGCATTAGTGCTATACAGGATTTCCTCTGCTCAAAGCAGTTCCCGGGGAGCACAGGAGCAGTTGCGTGATGGACACAGCCTGAGTCCCTGTGAAACACCGAGCTCCAGGAACTTGACCTACTCCACTCCAGGGCTCTGTAACTCGAACACCTGGGGTGCTGCTCCAGACCAGCAAAGGAAGGCAAAGATACCAGAATGCCAACCTCTTCTACATCCTTCCTTTTTCCTCCCACCAAGACTTTTGGATACAGGCATAGACTCCTTGCTCAGCTGATTTCCATTTAGCTATCTACACCCCTTCACCACACATACACAGATGTTCACTAACTTGTGCCATTCCCATAGTCACCACCACGCATTCAACCTCCTAGAACTTCTTGTCTTTTTCTATGGCTCTTTAGCTCCAGTTTATCCTCAGTCTTCCCAGATGCTTCTCTAGCCCAGTCATCACCCTTCTCAAGTCCTGATATAATCATATCCCTTTCTCCATGTAAGTACCTCTCCTGATTTTGCTGGTTAGTTTACTGTCACACGGTAAGACTAGGAGTCAGACTCCTCTTTCAAATCTACTACAACATTTCAGAGATTCCTCAGAATCACAAGACATTTCCCAGTTGCACATTTCATGCAAAAGAAAAGGCTCCTTTTCAAAATCCATCAGCTAGCAGCAAAGGTTCTCACACAGATGCCATGCCATTTTAGTTCCTTAACCTCATGCCACAAAACAGACCTCCAAGAGGCTGTTTCACATCACTGAAGTGCTGCCCACATGGAGACAGCTAATTCCAGCCATGTCTGCTGTTCTGTCCTGTGATATCTTTCCCCAAAAACAAGCTAATAGGAAACAAGGATTTGTTTAGCAAAATTTTAGGCCAGGTTTTGTTGCAAGAGTGGAAACAAAAAGGTTCAAACAAACACAGCAAATCTAAGCTAAATTAAACAGACAAATACCTCTCTGGCTCCTAAATTTCTCAATGTCTGCTCAGCTGACATTCACAGCAATGTCACATCATCCTGGCATTGCCCCCAGCCCTGTTAACCTCCTTCTCCCCTTTTACAGAATACAGTCATATCCCAAAACTAAAAATAACTTCATTTTTTTTCCTGGAACAAGGGGATCTTGGGGATTTTAAGACATCCTCCCATCTCCACAGCACATCAGTCACAGGTTCATCAAACCACACAACTGCTGCCAACAGCTCTTCCTGTCACCATCCAGAGTGTGTAAGGACTATCTTCATTTTTTTTAAGCCATCAGACAGCTACTCCCAGAAGAATCTGAATTCTTCTATTTACACAGGGCTACTTGTATGCTCACACTAAAGTTTACCTAGTCAATAGTTACACCTACTAATAGCTCAGCTCCTAAGCCCCACCAAGGTATCAGCTGGTTTTGTACAGAAAGTACAGGACACACTGCAAGTCAGGATAACAAATATGTTAAACATTTGTCTGCCTGTACTTGTCTGGGACTAGAGGTCTTCCTTCTTCACCCCAGCTCTGTCAGCGGCTCTTGCGATACATCTAACCCCACTGCCAAACTTTCCTGCCCAGTAAAACCCAACACTTCCCACTCTGGCTCAGCAGTCTGAAGGTGTCAGCTTTGACTGAACCACTCCCTTGTCTTTTGCTGTCTAGGAACACCATTTCTTTACCACCTTGGCAGCATGGTCACATTGCTTGGTGTTGAACAAAAACTTGGGAGCAGAACATTCTTTGATTTTGGGAACTGTTAATTCAGCTTTGCTTCATAAAAAATTCCACCACCAAAACCCCTGTTGCCCACTTTGTCCCACTAAGCTATTTCCTAACTCTCATCAGAACCACTTCTCTTACTCCATAATATTAAAGAAGTTGCTATGCTCTCACTGAACCCAGGATTCTGTAGGTGCTTAGACTAGTTTAACCTTAGTGCCAACCACTGAGGCAGGACTGTGTGAGCAGCAAAAATCATTATCTACATTTCCCAATTCAGAGCCAAAATATTTATCAGACCAGATGACTTCCTCATTGTTCCTGTCACAGAGGCATCTTGTTCTTATTTCTCTGAACTTACCTACATTCCACACAAAAATACCTGCAAGAGTTTTCCTAATATTTTCTCTTGCCCCTTATGTGTTATATTCAAAGAACAAACCTATAATATCTCTTTTTTCCAGAGCATTAGAAGAATGTTCTTAGCTAGGAAAATTCAAGTCTGATTTTGTCATGTATAGCAGCAATTTGTGTTCTGTTCTTCTCAAATTAATTATTGCAAAACTTTTTTTTTTTTCTTAAAGAAAAAACAAGTAGATATGATTACAAAATCCTGTCCACTCTTAGGACTACTTGTGACTTTTATTAAGGGCAGAGAGGCCTTTCTGTGAAGAAACAACCACTGCTTCCTGTATATCATTAAATCAAAGAAGGAATGGGCACCATGAAACTTAAATGCAACCAGTGCAAGCTCAGGACCCTGCCTGTTCCATACCTTGTTACTACCCAGGAAGATTTGATTTTTTATTTCTTAGTTTTCTAACCAGATCTAATACTGAAGTACTCAATTCCATTTCCAAAATGCTGACCTAGCTTTTCTTCAAATTTTACCTTCACTTGTGCTGAGGGAAAAGCAACCAACCAATCTCCCAAACAAGGGGTATACATATGAATACAACTTCTGACTGCTCCAAGACGACACTTTCCTATCTGATCCACTGTGAACTTACAATTACCAAGACATTTATTTAAATTGCTCAGGAATATATTTACTTAATTTCATAAATATTAAAGCTATGCATATTGTTTATTAACAATCTGGCAGCTAATGAAACCACACAGAAGTACCACACAAATGTCCTTCCTCACAAACTCACAGCTTTATTCACTTGAATTATAACAGATGCGATTTCAAAGGCAGGTAAAAAAAATCTGCCCAATATCAAATTGTTTAAAAAGTTATTTCTGAGAAGTGCTAATTGTAGACATACAGATTTACCACACCATGCTGGACATTTATTGTGTTCAGTATTTGCTGAACAGGGCCACAAAGATGATCAGAGGGCTAGAGCACCTCTGCTATGAGGACAGGCTACGTGAGTCGGTGCTCTTCAACCTTGAGAAGACTTCCAGGAGACCTTACAGTAGCCTTCCAGGATCTAAAAGTGGCTTACAGGAAGGCTGGAAGTTTAAACTCTGGAAGACGGGAGATTTAAACCAGGTGTTTGGAGGAAGATCTTTACAGTGAGGGTGGTGAGACACTGGAACAGGTTACCCAGGGAGGTTGTGGATGATCCCTCCCCAAAGATGTTCAAGACTAAGTTGGAGGAGACCTTGGGCAACGCAACAAAAAGGGATGAGCATGTCTGAAGACTCCTCAAGCTGGGCACCCATCAGCCATTTTCAGACTGCAGATTTAACCTGACTGGATTTTCAGAACCAAGAAAAAATAATTTATTTTTCAGTCCACTAACCAGGAAATGGGATATAAACAACAGCCTTCCTTGTGCCAAGGTTACATTTCAGAGCAGAACCACAACTTCTAATTCCCAAAAAGTACTTAGGAGGAACAAAGAGTAGAGCTCTGCAAGCTTTGCTAAACATACAAGCAGCATTACTAAGCAAACATAGCTCAACAAAGATTTTCTGAATATGTTAGTTATAAAACGAAATAATAATACAAATGAAGCATTAACACTACTTCAGCAGAAGTATTAAGACCATGATTCAGAGCCAAATTTAAAAGCAAATATTCATTGTCAAAACTGGATGGCAGAAAGAAATAACCTCTTGGGTATTTCAGCAATGACTTAATCACCTCCCATTACTAACTCAGAATCTTTGGAAGATTAATGGGATGGAACAAAGTCCAAAAAGCATCTAATCCTAATTAATAAAAACAATAGCAACTCAAAAAAATATGAAGAAGATGGCCTAGATTTCTACTCCCTAAGAACCCAGAAAAAAAGGACTCTGAGGGAATACATTCCACTTTAAACCAAAGGTAATTCTGCCTCTTCCTTTGAGGACTTAGAGAGGCTGTGTTTGTTCAGCTATTTCTAACATGTGCCAGTTAACCTAACTTTCCATGGTAGGTCTGACAAAAGCAAGTTAAAATCTCCTTGGTGTGACTCCCAGTTCACCCAGAAGAAATAACGAGATTTCTCTCAGAGATGTAAATTGTTGTGAAAGTAATACACTACATAGTTTTGATTATTTATCTCCCCAAAGCAATGTAGGCATTTTTAGGACCACATGAAATTCCAGTCCCAGTGAGATTTTTAGCTAGACATAGTCTTAATCTGATTTAGTTCACCAAGACATCTACACTTTTCATGAAAGTAAGGTTCTACAAATATGTCAAGAGCAGCAAGAACACAAGCCTTAGAGCCAAAATTGAGCACTTGCTCTCCCAGATAAACCAGCCTTTTAAGCATACAGCTTCACAAAATGGTGCAAGCTTAAAGTCCTTCCTTCAACTCTATTTCTATCTTACTCATGGACAAACATACTTACAGATTACCTTGCACCACTTCTAATGTCTAACCATGCACAAGCCACTGCAACTCACCAGTCCTGTGCAAACACCACCACAAGCCGCTGCAATGCACTAGTCCTATACAAACACCACCACGCTAAAGAACCTGCTCATTTTCTCCCAGGTTAGCAAACTGTACCAGCTCCTGCAATGGCCTGTTAAGTACCAGACTCGGGTGGCTCTTTGTGTCTGCTGCTTGCTCTTAAATCCTGTAGCCACATGTCTATGGCTTAACCAACACTACTCATACTGTTTGCACTTATGACCCTGCACCTCACATTTACATTAATAGAAATCTGGTGGCCTAAAAATCATACACCTCACAGCCAGCCTTTATAGTACAAATGACAGCTCTGAATCATTGTCCTGGATATCCTTCACTTGAGATATTTTCTTTAGGAAAAAGCTTGCCAAATAACATTCAAGTATGTATTTAAGCACCTAATTCCCACATGCTCAAGTTAAAAGTTACGGGTCTGACATATCCTCACTGCCTACCTCTAGTTAGTTCTTCCCTCAGACTCACTTGGCTGAAATACAGTTTTATGTTATTTTCCACAATCTCCAGGGCTTCCCACCCCATCCTAGCAGAGAGGCATTTTCTTGAACCACACTGCAGAGAAGAATGCAGAAGGAAGCCAAGCGATCCTTTCACTTGGAGTGAGTTTAAACAGGATGATTCCAAACTTTTTTTTCCCCCCGATGACTGCAACCCCACACACTGGTTAAGACTCTGCTTCCCTGAATTCACTGGGGATGTTTCCTACTTCCAACTCCCGGGGAATCTGACAGCCACAAAATTCCAAATGCTGCTAACATGAACATAAATATGCAAATAATGAAACCTCTGTTTCTTCATTTTAGCAGCTGCTAGCACCGCAATTAGAGTTCTCAGAGGATGCACTTACCCCCTAATGAATCCCTGGAACAGCCATAACAGGGTGCAGGGCAGATTACAGAATCCCCACAACATAACTCAGTGAATTGATGTCTCCCCTGAGCAACACAAAGCTGGGCCTAGAGATAGTAAGGGGTTTTATGCTGTCTTCATTTGGAAGCCTTATTAACAAATTAAACAAGGAAAAAACACGTCTCCCTCTGGGAAAAGGAGAACAAACAAAAAAACCTAACAAACAAATAAGGAGCCTAGACACCTTTCCCTAAGTCTCTTGCAGAGGGGGAAAAGACATCAAAAAAGCCAGAGCAGAGTAAGTTCATTAATTACTGTCTACAATTGCAGC